>OX637326.1:10000000-10600000 GCA_951799385.1 Hyppa rectilinea
TACAGAGGCGAGCACATCAAGCTACCCTTATCTGTCACATTTTTTTGATAGATTTTCAACTTTATACCAAAAGAATTAAGGTACATGTTCAATTTGAAAAACTTGATAGTTTTTGGTAATTTGATGTGCCGGCGACTGCACTTGATGTAATGTGTATACTGTGAATCCTGGTCGGTCCAAACTTTGCTTTGAAAGCGGGTTGAGAGGAACCGCGCTTTGGCCTAGTCTCTGCCGCTCTTAGCGAATGAATTCTTCGCGGGGGGAGTTTAACACAAAATTCTTCCCCTCCGACCTAAGACGAGGTCGGCCGTGGCGGGCATTCATCAGTGGGGTTTGCGGAAGGAATGTACAGAGGCCAGCACATACGAGTTACCCCAATCTGTCAAATTTCTTTGATAGTGTTTCAACTGTATTACGACAGCATAAGGTTTATTTTCAATTGGGAAAATTTGACAGTTTGGGTTAGCTTGATGTGCTGGCGTCTGGAAAACCGGGGTGGTTGTTAATTACCATGACATCCATGAGGATTCTCCACACCTTTACATAACAAAAGGAGGCTGCGCAGCAACTATTGAACATGTGCGAAAGATCGAGGAGCCAAATTCAGACCGACCACGATTTATCGGCAGTATTGTAATTTAGTCCTTTTGGTCAGTTGTGAGTCGCCTTTCTCACACCAAAAAGTCGATCGCAACTCACGCTCGTAAAACAGTAATGTATCGAGCGTGAGTCGCGATCGAGTAACTTCAAAGAGAAATCGTAGTACCACGGATATATTCGCATAATATAACCCCCGCCGATCTTCCGAATAAAGTATTACTAACTTATGATCAATTCAATCGGACAGGATTATTGTTTCGGAATACTTCGGCTTTTTTCGGCGATTTCCGTCGGTCAGATGGTAATCGTGGTCTTACCGGGATTGTGCGCACACTCACATTTACCATATTGATATTTATATTATGCGTTAGTGTTGTATCGACTTAGCTAAATTCGATTTTCGTTCGGCTTTCGATTTTAGTTTTTTTTCCAAGTTGATCCGCGACATTTTTTTTGTTTAGCGTCGACTGTTTACACAAGACCTCCCACAGAAAGGTAGCCTATGTCCCAGCAATGGGAATATAATCAGCCTATAATTTTCCCACTGCTGGGACACAATCTTCCTCTCTAAGAGGGGAAGTGGGCCATAATCCACCACGCGGGACCAGTGCGGGTTGGAGGATGTCACATGTCTTCGAATTTTTGGTTCTAAGACATGCCGGTTTCCTTACGATGTTTTCCTTCACCGTTTTGAGAGCAGTGGTGATGAAATTAAATACACAAAATAAAACGTCTGCTTGGGTTCGAACTCAAGATCTACAATTCATAAGTCGAGACCGATACCACTGGGCCCTAGGCTAATTATAGCTTATGCTTTCTTTAATAAACTTTTGCATTATCTAACTTAAATACTACTTCAAAATTCCATCTTCCTATCAAGTTATTATTACGAAATGTTCACTTCTTTAGCGCCATATACACAAATTTAATCACATTTGTACTGCATTCGGAAGCACTCTGGAAATTCGCTGCGAACTAGCTCATGCAACATATAGAATATGGGCCACGTCCAACAAAGGTCTGGCAAAGAAACGGAACTACTCCCGAATTCAATGTCTGAATGAAATTAGTTATATTTCCCTGAAATTCTAGACCCAAAACTAGGGCATAAAAGCCAGCAATATCTAGAATTCGGAGTCACAAGTAGACGGGCTAAGAGCTTATAATAACTGGGCCGGCTCGCACGCTTGGACTGAGTCCCGTGATCCCGGGATAAGCTGGCACATCCCTATGAGACCCCGGGATATTTTTGTTACGTTTCTTAAACTATGATATACTTTGACTCTGAAGTGTTTGATAATACTTTTTGTTGTTGCTAGAAGAAAAATCAAGTCTTGATTTACTTAGACTAACTTTTGTGAGAGAAACTAAATCAATATAAAAAGTTTTAGTTTCACATGATTATATCGATTTCTGTTTCCTAGCTGGTATCTAACAAAATAACCGGCATGTATTTAATCGAATCACAAATAATTCCGATTTTGGTTGCCTAAATATATTATTGAACACCTAATTTCATAATAGCGCCTTTTTTAAACCTCAAATAATTCCTATTTTGGGGTCCTAGAAAGACTAAATAGTCAAGTAACTGCGAGCAACTTGTATGATGTAGGAGCTGTCGTGGCAGCGCCGGCTTCGCTCGCACAGGCTCATTAATTTAAAAAAAAAAGAAGAAATGATAAAAAAAAATGTTCAATCAAAACGCACGATAGAAAAAAGACCTAAAATATACCCAGAAAAGTAGATAAAAGAGTCGTATTCAATAAAAAAAAAATAGCATGATTAAGGGGCTAAAAAGTATTTCAGAAGTTCATTAATTTATAAAATTATACTTTAGGATCAGTTTAATATTTTCCATTACAAATTGCTAGCGAAACAAAAATGCATGCTTAAGACACAGAAGTTGGAAAAAAATTAAGTCATTGACTGCCACGCAGCAGACACAATAGAAAAACTATTGTTCGCGGCTCACCGGTGACCGCGTTGGCGCTCAACGTGTTAAATGAGTGACCCGTCCAAGCTTTACAGACAAATGACGATATTTCTTTTTACTAGGAAGCTTAAATATTATTCTATAATATACAAAACCTTTCAGAATAAATTCTCTAAATTACAGTAAAAACCACATCAAAATCCGTGACGCATTTTAGAAGAAAAACAGGGACAAACCGATAGGCACGAGAAGTGACTTCAATTTTATACACAACTAGACTAGCTTCCGCCCGCGGTTTCGCCCGCAAAATATGTCGACAAATTATACACATAAACCTTCCTCTTGAATCACTCTATCTTTAAAAACCGCATCAAAAACCGTTGCGTAGTTTTAAAGATTTAAGCGTACATAGGGATAAAGGAACAGAGAAAGCGACTTTGTTTTATACTATGTAGTAATAGATAAGCACGTGTATTGTACACATTACACGTTCAGAAATATCGAAGTATTATTTCCTGAGCTGAGCTCAATGTCTTCAGATATCATCCAACCTGATCTCGCATCGCTTCTCAGAAAATGTAACGCGAATATAGATGAAATGGATGAGAACGATATTGAACACAATAGGTATGGGGAATATTTAAAAAATATTCAGATATTCTTGTTTACTGACTAGAGGATGCTCGTGGCTAAGTTATAACAGCCGCAAGGATCGATCCATCAGGTTAAGCTAAGCTCGCCGGGGTTGGTCCGTGGATGGGTGACCATCTTAACATATCGAGACTCCTCCGTGCCTCGGAAAGCACGTTAAGCCGTTGGTACCGGCTGTCGTGGATCGATCGATTCGTGGATCTTTGACAGTCGTTACGGGTAGTCGGAAGCCCGAAAGTCTGACAGCCAGTCTTACCAAGGGGTATCATCATATTACCCAGAATACTGGTATTCAGCTGCATCCGGTTAGACTGGAAGCCGAACCCAACATAGTTGAGAAAAGGCTAGGCAGATTGACTCTTGTTTACTGACTGTTTATTTTACACTTCCTCGTTGGTCTGCCTGGCATGATGCCGATCTAGATGAAATATGGCACAATGATAGATTTATTTTTTAATAATACAATTTTACCAGCTTTATTCTAACACCAACAATGTCAAAGTCAAAGTCAAAGTCAAAGTCAAAACATTTATTTCAAATAGGCACAAGAATGGCACTTTTGAACGTCAAAATGAACAAGAAATAGAACTGATTCTAGTCGCCCCTTCCAAAAAGTAGTTTCGTGTGGAGAAGAATGGGCAAGAAACTCCACCGTTACTCTTTTAAAATGTTTCACAATGTTTTGTATACATGTATTATAACATTATATGTGAAGACGATGTACCCAGAATAAAAACAATACATCATCAAAAGGTGAAAAGAGAAACACATGTAGCAGTGGCAAGTAAACTTAATTATGTCATAAGTGCATGGTGCTCACATATTTACAAACATTCTAAAAGTTAATAATAATAAATTAATCAATGTGTGAGAAGTTATTCCAATATAATAAAATAATATGGTACAAATTACCTAATTTACTTAGCAACCAGTTTGATTTTGTCTAGACACTAGATTGTCCTGTGGAGCAGGACCAGCATGTTTCCAAGCATCCTTATCTTTGATATAATCTTCTAATTTGTAATAAGCTTGTTTACAAAGTGTACTTTTAATATGAGTTTTAAATTTTCTTTCATTTAATTGCAGTATGTCACAAGGTATTTTGTTGTAACATTTAACACAGAACCCCATAAAAGATGTATGTACTTTTGACAATCGAAAAAATGGTTGAATTATTTTATCTTTATTTCTAGTATTAAAATTATGCCTATCACTTATTTTGTTAAAAAGAGGATGGACGTAAGAACTTAAAAAGTCAGCTTTAGAATACAACTAAAACCTAGGCTAAACTTAAGCCCACAACCCAGAGTGCTAAGCTAGATACACACTGCATAAGCTCTCAAAATACATGCGCACTACACAGTCCGTGTATATATGGACTGTCTGAAACTGAAATATAGCCACCATAAATATGGAAGGAGTTTTAACTTCAAAAGCATTTTTGTTTCACAATGGAACTTGAAAGTTGAAGTTTTTTAAAAGGTGTCAAGTCTTTATACAGAGGCTAACTTACTTAGTTACTTAAAGCAAATGCGCAGAGATAGCTCGCAAAATTCAAATGGTTGTTTTCTTTAATTCTTCTATCTATTTAGAGAGATGTATTGATGATGATATTTTTGCGGGTGGGAAATCATCAGATCCCTCTCTTGGTGGAGCGGAAGGGAGTGTCAGATTCTTACTGACTAGAACCCATCCATGTTCCTTCCTTAGCCTTTTATGTTCCGGGGTAGCGGTAACCCTGTTGGAAAATCCCGCTGAAACATATATTACCTAATACTGCAATAGGTAAATACCATAATTTGGCAAAACTTATGTATATTAAAAAAAAACTCAAAACACTTTGCGAATTGAAGTTAACGACTCTACACTCAGCTCACACTTTTAAGAATTTACTATAAACAATTGGGTCCAAATATTTTCTGAATTACGAATTTCGACCCGTAATTTATTCGAACAGAACACATAACGGACCGTTCCCAGAAGTCTAGAAACATTTACCATTTTCTCGGTACTACTAATGAATCTGAGGTGTAGCAGAATTTATCTCCAGTTAGTAGTCATAGTAACCAACCAGCGATGAGCATAGAAACGCAAACTTTTCAGTGCATAATTATTTACTAGCAAAACACTGAAATTCATAATTAGTATTCTATCTCGAAGGTGTGAAATATACGGGATGGATTAAGCGTCGCGTTTTTTGAATAAATAAAAACAGTTAAATCATCCAATAGCCAAAATACGTTTTTAATAGGTACAATAAAAGCAAATAAAGAAATAGACAGGTATGCTGAAAGAGTTATCTTTACAAATAAACCGTATCATTGTACGCATTTCTTGTCTGTTTTATACAATGTGTTAGGTTAAACGAGGGACATACTTTCAGGGGTTTTAGTACTCATGAAAATGTATTAAATGTATAAATGTATTATGTATTAAACAGCAGATTTTTTTTTTCATATTTCAGAGTTGGTCCAATAGTGAAAGTTGTTCATTTTCATGAGTACTAAAACCCCTGAAAGTATGTCCCTCGTTTAACCTAACACACTGTATATTTATACCGTATTGTATGTGTACATAAATGGTTAAGTAAATAAATAAATGAAAAAAAAAATCCGGGTCAAATTTCATAACACAGTTCAAATCGGACCCATAAGTTTATGCAATTTTTTTGCCATTATCATAATTAAATTGCCGCTGGTAACTGAAATTATTAAACAAACTCAAGATTTAAGAAATAAGAATTCAAATTATAGTCTTTAATAATAATATTTTGAAACAAGAATAGCTTTGCATTCGAATCTGTTTTGTCCAAAAGAATGAATACAGAGATATCAAACACCCGCTCAAACCATCCAAACCTATGTTTCCATCACAAAACGGTCAAACAAAGTTTCATAACATCGCCAAGTTGCATTTCCTCACTTTTCGAAACCACTCAGCTTTGAAGGCAACTTAAGCTAATGGATAATTTTCATTGAACATGTCTTTGCTAAATCATTCTCTTGCTAGCTTTCACACATCTTTTATGGGGTTCTGTGTTAAATGTTACAACAAAATACCTTGTGACATACTGCAATTAAATGAAAGAAAATTTAAAACTCATATTAAAAGTACACTTTGTAAACAAACTTATTACAAATTAGAGGATTATATCAAAGATAAGGATGCTTGGAAACATGCTGGTCCTGCTCCACAGGACAATCTAGTGTCTAGACAAAATCAAACTGGTTGCTAATAGGTAATAATTTATAATTTGTACCATATAATTTTATTATATTTGAATAACATCTCACACATTGATTAATTTATTATTGTTAACTTTTAGAATGTTTCTAAATATGTGAGCACCATGTACTTATGACATAATTAAGTTTATTTGCCACTGCTACATGCGTTTTTCTTTTCACCTTTTTGGTGTATTGTTTTTATTCTGGGTGCATCGTCTTCACATATAATATTATAATACATGTACCAATACAAAACATTGTGAAACATTTTAAAAGAGTAACGGTGGAGTTTCTTGCCCATTCTTCTCCACACGAAACTACCTTTTGGAAGGGGCGACAAGAATCAATTCTATTTCTTGTTCATTTTTGACGTTCAAAAGTGCCTTTCTTGTGCCTATTTGAAATAAAAGTTTTAACTTTGACTTTGACAACATTCAGATTAAACTAGCTGCTGTGAGCAGCTTCGCCAGGGTGGATGTAGATCCCAAGGAAACGTACTACCGGGATAGAAAGTATCCTCCGAGTCCGAAAGGGTTACCGCTACCTTGGAACATAAAGGGCTACGGAAGGAACATGGATGGGTTTTAGTCAGTAAAAGTCTGACACTCCCTCCTCTCCATCCAGGGTAGGAGGGGTCATTTGATGATATCCCACACTCAAAAAAAAAGGAAACAGCTCAGTTTAAGCTCACTTCACTTCAAGTCTTTATAAGTTACTCTGTTATTGATATAATTAGGTTTTTCCATCGAAAAACACACTGACAATTGCGCTGATCCACAAATTCAAGGTCGCTCTGCGCGCTATGAAGTGGACTATGGAGTCTCTTTGAAGGATACAATCAGAAATAAAATTTACGGGAAAGGACCGGAGCTACCGACATAGCTTGCAGAGTAAGCAAACTGAAGTGGCAGTGGGCTGGCCATGTTTGTCGCAGGACCGATGGCCGGTGGAGCAGACGAGTCCTGGAGTGGAGACCGCGTACCGGCAAGCGTAGTGTGGGACGCCCCCAGCTACATGGACCGATGACCTTAAGAAGGTGGCTGGGACTGACTGGATGCGGAAGGCGGAGGACAGGGTGTTGTGGTGCAGCCGCGTCGCGAATCGCTTAGGGAACTATTTAAAAGGATTAATATTATGACAGTACCTTGCCAATTCATTTATGAAAATATTATGTATGTAAGAAAAAATAGACATCTTTTTAACAAAATAAGTGATAGGCATAATTTTAATACTAGAAATAAAGATAAAATAATTCAACCATTTTTTCGATTGTCAAAAGTACATACATCTTTTATGGGGTTCTGTGTTAAATGTTACAACAAAATACCTTGTGACATACTGCAATTAAATGAAAGAAAATTTAAAACTCATATTAAAAGTACACTTTGTAAACAAGCGTATTACAAATTAGAAGATTATATCAAAGATAAGGATGCTTGGAAACATGCTGGTCCTGCTCCACAGGACAATCTAGTGTCTAGACAAAATCAAACTGGTTGCTAAGTAAATTAGGTAATTTGTACCATATTATTTTATTATATTGGAATAACTTCTCACACATTGATTAATTTATTATTACTAACTTTTAGAATGTTTGTAAATATGTGAGCACCATGCACTTATGACATAATTAAGTTTACTTGCCACTGCTACATGTGTTTTTCTTTTCACCTTTTGTGATGTATTGTTTTTATTCTGGGTACATCGTCTTCACATATAATGTTATAATACATGTATACAAAACATTGTGAAACATTTTAAAAGAGTAACGGTGGAGTTTCTTGCCCATTCTTCTCCACACGAAACTACTTTTTGGAAGGGGCGACTAGAATCAGTTCTATTTCTTGTTCATTTTGACGTTCAAAGTGCCATTCTTGTGCCTATTTGAAATAAATGTATTGACTTTTGACTTTGACTTTGACTTTGCCTGGGAGAGGCCTATGTCCAGCAGTGGACTGCGATAGGCTGAGTTGATAGATAGATAGAGGTGTTCTGTGGTTACTGGCTACCCCCATGAAAAGAAGGCGTGAGGTTATGTATGTACGTATATGTATGTATTTCCATAGCATATTACTTTTCCTCATCCTCCTCTTGCCCTATACTAATTAAATTATCCCTCCATATTTCTCAGCATCAACGAAAACTTATAACATTTACAAATCTAAAGTTATACCGACGTGATTAATTTCAAATTTATTCATAAAATAGTTTCAGAGAAAATCGTCTGTGTTAGACGGACCAACACTTGATTGTTTCCAATCCTGTAAACTGAAGAAGCGATCTATAATCTCTTTGAAAATTGCCTTAGAAGATTCTAGGTATTTTGCGTCGTCATATAATAATACTAAGTAACTCCAAGGGCGTTTGTCCACCACCGACCGTCACCGGGACGTCACCGGTAACAAGATGATGGCGCCGAAGTACCGATATCTTTATTTTCTTAATGGCTGCATGTCCATCGCACATCCGTCACCAAGTTTCGAGTACCTAATTCAGCGTGTTCGCTAGAACTTGGCCCGAGTGACGGACCGATATGACATTGTCCAAACATTGCCGTCAGCGACACCTCGCCGTTCGCCCGGTTTTTATTTTATTTATCACTAGCTGCCAGCGGTTTCACCCGCGGGGATGTCAGAAATTAACACAAAGGAACGTACTACCGGTATAAAAAGTATCTAAGTGTTAATTCAGGTCATACTACCTCTGTGCCAAGTTTCATCCAGATCCGTTCAGCCGTTTGAGCGTGAAGAAGTGACAAACATACAATCACACACACACCCTCACTCACAAACTTTCGCCTTTATAATATATATTATAAGAGTGATGCCGAGTTCGGTCACGATTGACACACGATCACCGTCACCGGAACGCTTCAACAATCTTGTCCCTTGGTGACGTCCCGGTGACGGGAGCGGTAGACAGACGCCTTTACAACTAATAATCTCGTCTGCTGTTACTATAAAGTTCTTTTAGAGTTAACCTCAGAAATCCAATAAAGATGAGTTGTGAAGTTCTGATCCCTCATTATTAAAAGTATTTGAATTAAATGGTTTAACATTGAACTGTTAAGTTTCTAGGAAAGTTGTATTTACTTACGAAATACTTCGAGATTTAGTATTGGGAGAAATTGAAGATGTACCTGAAACAAAAATTATAAACTTAATTTTCATTGACTCGCTCATCACACCACAGACCTCCCCAAACTTGACTAGTACACTTCACAATGTTCAAAAAAAATATACCTATATTGCATTTTATAAGTACTATTTTCCTTAATTTTCATTTTTGATTAAGGTGTTCTCCACCATTAAGTAATTTGTTACCATTACTTTAACTGACATAAATAATTGCCCGGGGGGGGAGGGGGGTTGCGGCTCCCGAAAAAAAACATTAATCAATCTTCTGGTTCTTGTTATCTGTGTGACAGGTTTTTCCTAGTGCAGATACCTGACCAGTCTCCCACAAAGGCTTTAATCAAATTATATTCTCTTTAATGTTGAAGGTGTATATGTCAGGATTGGAGCATGAGGGGTTCCGTAGTTCCTGGTTCCTGCTTATGTTATTCTGAACTTAAATCGAGAATATTCGGCTGCGGTCGGTCGGTGACGATGAATCGAGAATATTCGGCTTCGGTCGGTCGGTGACGGTGAATCGAGAATATTCGGCTGCGGTCGGTCGGTGACGATGAATCGAGAATATTCGGCTTCGGTCGGTCGGTGACGGTGAATCGAGAATATTCGGCTTCGGTCGATCGGTGACGCTAAATCGCGTACATTCGGAACAAGTCGTAAGTTCACTTCTTCTCTTTTTAAAATTATTCAAGGATGAGGAAATCAGTTTCCGAAAATACAAGCTATCCATTTTAAAGGCAGTCTCCGTGTGTCATATCTAACATCAAGATGATTCAAGTAACAACGTGCGCATAAAGAAATCAATCTGAGAGCACAGATCTCCAAAATTTAAAAACTTCCAACAATATTCACCAGATCACAATAAAATCTCGATAATTTCCCGAAAACTTTAGTCGATTGCCGCTTGCGATGCGCCGCCGAGTACTTAATTGCCGAGTACCGAGTAATCGAGTATCGATTGATATGCAAACAACTTCGCGAAAATATCGAGACGAATGGAATTTCATCGGTAACGACCATGGCGAATTTAAAAATGGAACGCCGTTCCAGCCAGGATCAGAATAAAACAAGTGAACACTTGATACAGTAACGCCTTTTGGCTAGCAGTTACACCGTTACGCACTTGGTTTTTTTTTTTATTGATTTCTGAGCCATCCTGCATATTTGGATTGCATTGCATAAAATAGCATAAATATTTTTTTATTTAGTTCTTCTGAAATGGCTAAATGGTGGGGCTTCGTCTATTCGTATAGTTAGTGACTAACCTGGTGTCAGAGTTTTTTAAGTTGCCCATGGGCCTCTGACTTGGCCTCACATGTTGTTGAGAAATATCTCTCATACATGCTGGTTTCCTCACGATGTTTTCCCTCGTCGATTTTTAAGCAAGTGATAATTATACAATACGCACATGAATCCGTAAAATCAGAGGTGCGTGCCTTGGGTTCGAACTCGAGACCTACACTTGGCAGTCCGACGGTCACACCACTAGGCTATCACTGCTGCTATTTTTTAAATCAAAAATAAACGCTGAAGCAATCAAGCTAATTAAAATTATCCAAATTGAAAGTTTTTTAAAAGCTATAGCTAATTCTATTAATGCCCCTTTCACATTATCATTAAAAATAAATGAACTGTAACTTAAGTACCCAATAATAACTACTATTTTAGTCGTAAATCTTTTGTAATTTCACAAAGTGTATTGGACAGTACACTTATGTTTTATTGTTTATTGTTATTTTACACTATAATTATAAACATGCATTTTAACTCATTGCATTTATAGTTAACTTTATTACACCGTAAATTCTGTGTTTTATATAATTTGCTTGACGTTTACAAGTTCAGAAATACATGCAATAATAAATTCTAATCACTGCCATGAAGAACTAATTAGAGAGCATGTAAGGTCCGCTATAAAGTAATAATTAAAGAATACGTAAAATAGATCGATTGTAATCAAATATGGCGGCGCATCGCTTGAGAACGGCTCCAGCGATTCTATGTCCCTCCCCTGGATGCAATCTATCTCTCTGCCAAATTTTATCGAAATCCGTTTAGTTGTTCAGGCGTGAAGGGTAACATACAGACGGAAAGAGGTACTTTTGAATTTATAGTAATTATTACTGTGGATTGTCAGGACAAGGTAAGGTCATCATTCTCCTGCCCTTATCCCAATTTATTTGGGGTCGGCGCAACATGTCTCTTTCTTCCATACTTCTCTATTAGTCGTCATCTCGGTAGTCACTACCTTCCTAGCCATATCATCTTTCACACAATCCATCCATCGTTTCTTTGGTCTCCCTCTACTTGTATAGCCATCCACATTCATGCTCACAACTTTCCTGACAACATTTTCCTCATTCCTCCGCATAACATGCCCATACCATGACAACCGGACAAGGTAAGGTAAGGTATGAAAGATTTTTTTTCCATAAAAAAATCCACCGGGAAAGTTGGTAAGAAGGTAGGTGGGATCAATAGATAGGGTAGGCAGGGAAGGGTAGGTAAGTAGGGTAGTTAGAAAGGATAGGTAAGTAGCGTTAATAGGTAGACTGCTTTTAATAGTTTTAATAACAACATATGAGAGTTGGTATCATAGTGAAAGTTGCTCATTATCATGGGTACTTAGTTGGTATCATAGTGAAAGTTGCTCATTATCATGGGTACTTTCACGCCCAGAAAGATTACCAGCGAATTAAAAATCGCAGTGTATTTTAATCACACAATATATAAAGACTACATGCGGACGTCACACGGACGTCAACGAGTCGTGACGTTTGGATTTATATACATTTTTAATATTTGCTCATTATTCCTATGTACGCAACGGTGTAACAAAATCCACGATGACGGAACCCGATACCGTCATCGTGACTTCTTAATCTCAATCCTTCCATCGCATCGAGAATCGATTAACTAACGGAATACAGAATTCGCATCGATTGTCCCAAAAATTACTAAGATTTTCTCTTTAATAAATTACGGTGCAAAAGATCGGATCTCGAAAATTTACCCAAGTCGATACATCGGATGTGAACCAGAGTTTTATAATTATGGGGATCTGATATGTGGAAGGGTTTTGATCGACGTGATCGATTTTTGTTAAATAACAATCGATTTTTAATGAGATAAAGGTACAGCGAGATACAGCGTGTTTTATAAATGCGTGGTAATATCTTTAATATTGACATTGATTTTAATGTTAATTGTATTTTTTTATTTATTTGATGTCAATGTTAATTTGTCATGTGAATTTAATTTAAATCGGACTGTATAGATCAGGTTATCGGAAATAAATGTTTTTTTTTTAAATTTAATATGACTACACATTTCAGACGCTGTCTGTGTTTGAGTGAGTGAGTGATAGTAGCGTGGGGACTGCTTACTGATGAGAGATGATGTCAGGATAGCCGCTGCGAACTGCCATATTCCTCAAAGCATTTATTTCAAACTAGCTTTTGCCAGCGGCTTCGCCCGCATGTAGGAAATTATCCCACGGAGACTGTACATTTATCCGGGAAAAATATTGCTTATATGCTATTCCGGATTATAATCTATCTTTGTGCCAAGTTTCATCCAGATCCGTTAATTAGTTTTTAATTTATTCGTTACAAACATACTTACATACAAATCTTTCCTCTTTATAATATTAGTATAGAAGTATAAACGATGACCATCCCGCGCCGCACACTGGCAGTGATAGCCTAGTGGTGTGATCGTCGGACTGCCAAGTCACAGGTCTCGAGTTCGAACCCAAGGCACGCAACTCTGATTTTACGGATTCTCACTTGCTTAAAAATCGGTGAGGGAAAACAGCATGTCTGAGAGTTATTTCCCAACAGCATGTGAAGCTAAGTCAGAGGCCGACGGGCAGCATAAAAACTCTGACACCAGGTTAGTCACAAACACTCGCAATGAAAGAAGAAGACCAGCACACTTTATACTAAAATCCACTTTGACCAATTCTTTCATTCTCGACTACGGAAATAAAAGACGAATAAAATTGTACCCCACATATTTTTATACACAACTACCCACAATTTACTGTATATTGTATTTAACCGCAGCCGGGACTCGAATCGGCAACATTAATCGTATCAAGTGTCCCTTTTGTTTTGTCTTAACTTTATTTATATCGGCCGATTGCGTATCTTATGTATTTAAGGGCCGGATTTGGGCGAAGATATTTTTGTCCTTTTTTCTGGATATTTCTGAAGATGTCCTCAAGTGAATGAATTGGGTTGGTGTAGTGGATGTGGAGTGGTAAGAAATGTGATTCGATGAAATCGCTGGAGGATTTGGCAGGAGTGTACCTGTAGTAATTACACGCATATTTGGTCAGTTATGTTTAAGACTGTAATGGGGCACAATTCCAGACCGTGGGTGTTTTTTTTTTTAAGGTTGGGTAATCATCAAATGATCCCTCCATCCCGCTCTGGGTGGAGCGGAAGGAGTGTCAGACTCTTACTGATTAAAACCCATCCATATTCCTTTCTTAGCCCTTAATGTGCCGGGATAGCCCTTTCGTACAGGGCTGCTACTGAGGGATTGTTGGTGGAAACACCCAATAACATTACGAGTGATATTTCTTGTTTTAACATGAAATATCGTAATACTCGGCAACACTGTAGTTTCCCATTTAAAAAAACCTGTCTTTCCCAACTATGTTAGGGCTGGTTTCCAGTCGAACCGGATGCAGTTAAATACCAGTATTAATTACTGACTGCCTATCTGACCTCCACATCCCAGTAACTGGGCAATACAATACCCCTTGGTAAGACAGGCTATCAGATTTTCGGGTTTCTGACGACCAGTAACGACTGTCAAAGATGCACAAATAACAGCCGGGACTAACGGCTTAACGTGCTTTTAAAGGCACGGAGGAGTCTCGGTATGTAAAGATGGTCACCCATCCAACCCCGGCAAGCGAAGCTTAACCTGATAGATCGACCTGTGCGACTGTTATTACTTAGCCACGAGCCTTCCCATTTGTAATAGAATTTTCGAATTCGTATAAGAAGTTCAGAAATTCATCCCTATATACAAACTCAAATTTTTACCTCTATATAATAATACTTTGTATATACACATTGCAGTATCACTAGTTCATTACACATTAATTCTCATCACTTTCCATACAAAATACACAGTACAAAAATTGCTTTCTTCATATTTCCAACACTTCAATTCAAGGATTTTATCTCCCCTCAGAACACTTTTATGATATCGTAAAATTACTGCATCAGCCTGTTTACAACATCATCTCATGTATTATTGAAATCTACTGAAAATTTAGCTGAAATGTACGCCAGCACATCAAGTTACCCCAATCTGTCAAATTTCTTTGATGAATTTTCAACTTTATTACAAACGCATAAGGTTCATTTTCAATTGGGAAAATTTTACAGTTTGGGATAGCGTCTGTACATAAGGAACGTGAGATATTTTATTGGTATAGATATATAGTACTTTGAATAAGTGCCTATTTCACTGATGCAACTGAATGCAATTAGCACTTCTTATTGCGTTTAAGACCTGACGGTGTCAATATTTCGGCGAAAATAATGACACTGACGGCTCTTAAACGTCGTTTATGCGCTGATCCCGTTCAGTATCATAGGTGAAATCAGCCCTAAGTGCCAATATAACCAAAAAACTGAACGCGGCCAACCCATCTAAAACGCGTTCGAGTCACATTGTGATTTATAGTGTTTTACGTAATTAGCATCAGGACCAAAAACTACCCTCAAAAAGTGCAGAAACCAATTAAAAATATAATCATCTCAAAAGATGATCAATTTTAAATCCTTTTTTAACAAAATAAATAATATGATATTACAAATGAGTTTCTCCACACATTTCAGACATAATTAAACAACTCTTTGCTAGAAATAGAAGGCAATTAATTTAAAGGTGTCGACGGTTTTCTGTAACGAGACGGTTATTGAAACTGTTTCGGTGTTTTAATGAATTCGTTTTTTTTATTGTAACTGAGCGTTGTGAGGTTATTTGAATGTCAGTTTAGAGCCTCTGTCTTCGGCTCTAAACTGACATTCAAATAACCTCACAACGCTCAGTTACAATAAAAAAAACGAATTCATTTTAATAATTAATTTTATGATTTCTTAGAGCGAGCTCTATTAATTAATTAGATTAATGAAACTTATTACGAAATTGCCACGGATTTAGTATTACACAATTAAATTTCAGTATTATCCACTCTTGAAGTAATGCTAAAAGACAAAACTCACACAGTAATGGGGACTTGAGGACAGAATTGAAAAAGTAACCTTAAAAACAGGTGTTTTTTCTTTTTTTAATCAATAGCAGTACCATAAAATAACGTCACACCTGTAATCCTCGAAGGGTTAGGCAGAGGTGTATCAACATTTCGCCAGTAATGTTTGAGTCTCATGTAATAAGGGCCAACCTAATGCCATCTACCGGGCACGAAACCAAACTCAGGACAAATTCCAGATGAAAAAATCCAACAACACTTTGCCCGATCTGGGAATCGACCCCAGGACCTCATGCTCAGCAGTAACGCTTGCGATCACTAGACCAACGAGGCCGTCATTAAAAGTAAGTATTCAATTATATGAGTTTTTAACGGACAAGTTTTGTGAAACTACCTCGTAATTTTTAACTAATTATTTTTTTTGTTATTTGTAGGTATTATGTGTATTGTCTATGACCTGAAATTTTAATGTTCATTTGTTTATTTATTTATCTTTGGACTGCGATTTTGTATTTCTTGTTACTGTTACTGACAATTTAAATTTTTAACAATTTTTTCTTTTTAGGTATAATGTAATAATTAAGTTGACATTTTTAGTGAATATTTGAATTTTTAATAATTTTATTTAATGACAGTGACATAAGTAACTAATTTAGTGTTCCAAATAAGAATTTTAATTTTAACAATGTTATTTAATGAAAATGTTTGCATGCCGAATGGTGAAATATGGCAGAACTGTTATAAAAACCTACTACCTACTTATGTATAACCCATATTTGCAAATAAATGATATTCTATTCTATTCTATGGTCATAATTTGTAACGCGATTTTCCCCTACTAAAAATCTCTCAAAAAGCTTAAAAGTATTTTGACTTCAAAAACTTAAAACTGCAATATTTTTTTACACTAGCTGCTCGCGCGCGGTTTCACCTGCTGCTTGGCTCCTATTGGTCGTAGCGTGATGTTACATAGCCTATAGCCTTCCTCGATAAATGGACTATCCAGCACAAAAAGATTTTTTCAATTCGGACCAGTAGTTCCAGAGATTAGCGCGTTCAAACTAACAAACTCTTAAGCTTTATAATATTATAGTATAGATGTATAAGTATAGACGCCGTGGAGTACGTCCCTGCACACATTCAATATAATATATTTATGAAACATGGTTCTGTGCACTTTATGCGATATTGTATGCGCATAGCCCGGCTTTTTATTTGACATTTACGTTAAGTAGTCGTAAAGTAAAGAAATAACTTATAATTTTAACTGCAATATGGTCATTGCTATAGAAGGTAGTAAACTAGCCCCGGTTTCTGATAATAAGGGCTCGGTAATTCAATCTGTTTTACATGTAACTTTTAGCAATAAATATTTTTAGTTAGTGACAGAAAATTATTTATTGAGAGTGTCAAGATAAAACATCAAATAAAACCTCGAAACCTGGGAATCGAACCCAGGACTTTTAGCATAGCAATAGCGCTCGCGACCACTAAACTAACGAGGCACTAAGTTTCAAGATGTTACAAATAACCATAGGTCCGGTTTATCACAGGTTGTTTTTCCAATGCAATGTTGTTATTCACTTAATAATAATAATATCCTTGGACATTTCGCACAACGCCATATCGTCCCAAGCTAAGCAACCTAATGCTTGTGTTATGGTAACGAGATGGCTGATAAACTACTTAAATATACATTTTTTTTTGTAAATACATACATATTATAGATAGAAAATACCCAGACTCGTAACAAATACTTGCAGGTCGTACAAAAATTTGTTCCGTGCGGGAATCGAACCCGCGACATAGTGCGCAGCAGTCAATCGCTCAACCACTGCGCCAACCGTGTCGTCAAAACTTTCTTAGATACAGTAAAACAGAAGAAAATCTATAAAATACTAGCTGACCCGACAGACGATGTCCTGTCCTAACTATGATACCTACCTTACCTACCCTACCTACCCACCCTACCTACCTACCCTACCTACCCTACCTACCCTACCTACCCTACCTACCCTACCTACCCTACCTACCCTACCTACCCTACCTACCCTACCTACCCTACCTACCCTACCTATCTACCCTACCTACCCTACCTACCCTACCTACCCTACCTACCCTACCTACCCTACCTACCCTACCTACCCTACCTACCCTACCTACCCTACCTACCCTACCTACCCTACCTACCCTACCTACCCTACCTACCCTACCTACCCTACCTACCCTACCTACCCTACCTACCCTACCTACCCTACCTACCCTACCTACCCTACCTACCCTACCTACCCTACCTACCCTACCTACCCTACCTACCCTACCTACCCTACCTACCCTACCTACCCTACCTACCCTACCTACCCTACCTACCCTACCTACCCTACCTACCCTACCTACCCTACCTACCCTACCTACCCTACCTACCCTACCTACCCTACCTACCCTACCTACCCTACCTACCCTACCTACCCTACCTACCCTACCTACCCTACCTACCCTACCTACCCTACCTACCCTACCTACCCTACCTACCCTACCTACCCTACCTACCCTACCTTACCCTACCTTTGTTTTTTGAATTTTGACGACGACGACGAGACCTTTCCAACGAATGCAAAACCGTGGAAATCGGTTCGTGCGTTCTGGAGTTATAGCGTCAGGTAGGAAAACCCAACTTATTTTTATATTATAGATAAACAGAGCTATAAAAAAACGAAAGGTCAGTCATTCATACATTCACTCACTGATTAATCAACATGGAACAGAGGTAGATTTATGAGAAGGAGACGTCAGGTAAAAGTATATTTTAGGAAACTTCCCCCTGAGATGAGAGTTTGTATGGAAAATGTTATTCTTTGGATATTGTTCATCCCGCGAGAGTGTTCTCTTTGTAAATTCTCTCTAGGGTAATCAATCAAATCCTGGCTACAGTCTAGTCTACGGTCATCTCCATCAAATAATCAAAACGGAACAAATGTGTGTGAAGAAACCGTCAAAGTATCACAATTGAAAATGAACCTTATGCTTTTGTAATTAACTGGAAAAATCATCAAAATTTTTTACAGGTTGGGGTAACTTGATGTGCTGAGACGCCAGACAGCACTTCAAGTTAACCCAAACTGTCAGAGTATCCCAATTGAAAATGAACCTTATGCATTTGAAATAAAGCTGAAAAACCATCAAAGAAATTTGACAGATTGGGAAAACTTGATGTGTACAAAGTTTCAACTCAACAGGCTTAGAGTAAGTTGTCCATTAGCACAGAAAAGACACAGCTGATTGGATTGAAATCCACAATAAACCCCGGCATTATGTCCTGAACGCCGTTGTCACAACAACAGGAGTTTAGACAGAACTGCTGACCCGAAAGACAAATAAATCATCTCGATTTATAATCAAAAAGGTTGACAAACTCGACCCGCTGCGTTTGTCAATAATTTGTCGGGGAGTGATTCATTAATTAACAAATGCGCAAATTAAATTGAGGTTGATCGATTGATTGTGAACTTTAACTTACGTGGCTGAAGGGTCATTTTAATTTAAACAAAAACCTATAAAAACTCAAGCCTTCTTCCCAAGAGGGGTAGGTAGAAACTACAGAACGCCCCCTGATGTTTTAATCATCATCATAAAACTCACTAGAGCCACCTGGCACCCTTTCCACACCGCCTCTTCTCCTGCGCCTAGTATTCTTTATATAGACTTGTATGGGTATGCACTCACTAGGTACTTCAACTCCGTGGCGTCACCGTATCGCCTCGGTCGTGTGCCCTCCACGCGCGGACGGCCAGTGGACCACTCGCTGCTCGCATGCTTGCATTGCATTCACTTCATTCCGAGTTGCGAGGTTGGTTGATCACTGGTTGACGGCACGACGTTTATTGGTGAAAACGCGGCGTCCACCCGTGGACCACCTGTCGACAACGAGTGGACGCCGTGCGAAGAGGCGGTGCGGGGTGGGTGCCGGGTGGCTTTAATGAGCTGTGGCCTTAACTATACGTATACACCTTTCTCTTGAATACTGATTAATTAAAAATTACATTGCGCAAAGAAATGTGCACTCACTCCGGTACTACAATAGGGAGGACTCTTGTAGTACCGGGGAGAGACCAGGCGCAGGACCAACGGCTTTACCAGGTCGAAGGGACGCACCACCAGCTTCCTAACTTTGGGGTGCTATTGACAATGATTTCTTTACCGGAAACCCTCTAGCTTTCCATGTCAAAATCATACTTCGCCGACCCCAAACAAATTGGGAAAAGGTCAGGAGAATGTTGAAAAAAAAAAACTTTATGTGAGCTGACCCTAGATTTGTATCTGCGACATCACGATCTGCAGCCGTGCAATCTGACAGTCAGAAAACAAACAATAACCAAGTAACAATATAATTATAAAATGGTTCCGTAGCGCAGTGCGGGGGACAAACTAGGAGAGTAGTATCTTATTTTGAACAGAAAATAAGATAGTTACGTAAGATTCAGCCAATCCCATTAAGTATACTTCACGCTGAGGAGCGAGATCATAATTATTTCACTCAGGACCCCTACTAATGGTTTTCAAACACAAACAGATGACTCAAAAAAGACGAAGGCGACGTATTATTGGATTTTCCATCAGAAATTCTCAGTAACAGGTGAATCTAAATTTGGTCCCGTTGTTGTCAGTTGACTCGGCCCCTTTTACATCATCATCTGCCTAGCCTTTTACCAACTATTTTGGGGTCGGCTTCCAGTCTAACCGGATGCAGCTCAATACCAATATTTCACATGGAGCGACTGCCTATCTGACCACCACAGGGCAATACGATACCCCTTGATAAGACTGGCTGTCAGATTTTGGGGCTTCTGACGACCCGTAATGACTGTCAATGATGCACAAATGACAGCCGGGACCAACGGCTTAACATGCTTTCCGAGGCACGGAAGAGTCTCAGTATGTAAAAATGGTCTTCTTACATGAAACTAGAATGCTGTAAATATAGTAGTAATTTTCAAACTAGTATCTGCCTAAACTATTAGAGAATAGTCAGTCATGATGTTGTGAATTAAAAGTAAACAATTTTTAATTTACTTTCCATAATTGGTTGTCTGACTTTTGAATACCTGACCACCCGCAACGACAGCCAAAGATCTACGATTGACAGCCCAACCATCACCTTACCGCGCTTTTTGAGGTATGGAGGTTGGTTTCCATCGACGGACGGCCCACGTAGAGCTTGCCTTATCCTTGATCGATCGACCCCCTCAAACAGTAATACATTTATGCATACGTAACTCAATAAAATGTATGGAACAGCTCTTATTTTTTTCCCGATTTCAGAGTTCATCCCATAGTAAAAGTTGTTCGTAACAGGTCTCCAAAAGTGATAATGCGCATAGAAATCTTCGCCACCGTTCGGCAACGGTCGTATTCCCCGAGCGTCGGAAGACGATATGTATATTATAGAGTGGTTAAGTGCATTTTCTTCATGCATAATTTAGTAAGATTATGTGTTTTGTCCTAAAAGAGATAAATATTGATTTATCAGTAACGAAATTTGATTCAATAATTCCATGTAAGTAAATAGCGAGCTATAATTCATATAAGCCTAAATCTGATTTTTAATATGTTTTTTCTAGTACTTAATATGTATTTTACGTAGGTATTTTTTATTTTTTAATATTGAAAAAACGAAAAATGTTAGTATATTTAAATATTTTACAAAATTAACTATTTAAATTTGAATAAGATAATTAAAGTTGAAATTAAATTCACCTTTGAAAACAAAACCAAGAAGGGTGTGTAATAGCAGCTCTATATAATTCCAGACAAAGAGAACACGTGCAGTCACCACCAATATAACAAGACGACTGACGGACCTTTGACTGACCGCCGACCGCCCGAATTGTTGTCGATTGTGTACACATGATATTGACTCCTATTTCTTTCTAACAAGGTGCAAAATGCAAGTGCATTGTTAAGGACTCGAACGATTCAATGATTCGGGTGTTTCCGGGAATACGACAATTAGCGAAGATCTGCATGTGCATTATTAATTTGGGAGTACTGTACAATGCGCCCACGAAATTCCTAGATTTCATTTTTAAACACGTTATATAGGTACAGACGCCCGTACAGCAAACTATCCCCAACTGTATTTTTTTCCCAATTGAAAAAGAACCTTACGCTTTTGTTATAAAGTTCAAAACCTATCAGAGAAATTTGACAGATAGGGGTAACTTGCTATGCCTTTTACACATAACAAAACTCACCTACTTCTCACGAGCCAATAGTAGTGGTATATCAGTCAGAAACAAGGGGTAGATTTAATAGCTCGCTACTTTATTCTCTTTATCCTAGCGCTCGCTTCAAACAGCGGTGTGACGTAAACATCCTATTCCATGTTATAATTACTATTTGTTTAGTTTAGATTCGCTTTAAAGAGTGAGATAATTAGCTAGAATAGTGACGCTTAAGGAAAACGCGCCACACTCAAACTCAAACTCAGAAATTCAGATTTTCTTTTGTTTATTGCAAATTGTAGGTTTAGTGTCAGGTTATAATTTATTTTATTCACATAAAATTTATTAACATACATAAAAAGAGTTCAAATATTAATGTTTACATTGTACAAAATAAAACGGGAGGGAAAAAAATCGAAGGAAAATAATAAATTCGTCCACATCGCTGTCAACAGGAAAAGTTCCTAAAAGGCTGGCAGCATTGTCACGTTGTATGGCAATGCTGATTCTTTGATCGAAAATTAGGCCAGCCCTCTGGTCACGTGAAGAGTCGACCAACCGCTTGGCGATGTCGCGAAAAACATAGTGGGCACTCGGACCCCATGGGCCTAGTGTGACCCCAAACGGCTCGAAAATATAAGTCCCAATCAGATTGGAGTATTTGTGTCAGCGTGACCTATCCTGTACCTTTCATCTTAAGGTGAAAGCGTAGCCCACGAAATTAAATTCTATTTGCAATTTTAGGATTTCAGATTCCTAAGAAAGACAAAAAAAAACAATTTTAAGTTTTTTTGTACAGGTATTGATGTATCATATTGACGATTCTTATGGTTATATACATATTTGTTATCTATACTAATACTACTATTTTTTGTTTGTTTGAAATGAATAGGCTCCGAAACTACTGGACCGATTTAAAAAATTCATTCACCGTTGGAAAGCTTAGTTCTAGGAGTAACATAGGCTACTTTTTATCCCGGGAAAAATAACGGGTCTCACGGGAAAGACCACGGGAGCGAAGCCGCGGGCAAAGTGCTAGTTGTTGATAAAGATACAACTTGACACTGAAAGGTAGTTCAGCTATACTTATAAACATTCCTCTTGAATCACTCTATCCATTGATGAAAACCGCACGAGCTTCTCCTAACTAATACCTACTCGTATAATAAATGCGAAAGTAGGTTTTTTGGTTGTTTGTAACGCTTTCACGCTAAAACGGCTGAACAGATTAGTATAAAATCTGCCACATAGTTAGACCAGAACCTGGGTAAAGACACAGTATATTTTTTATCCGATATTCAAACGGGAACGAGACTTATGCGGGTAAAACAGCGGGACGCATCAACTTGCATAGAACACACTGTGTGTCCGACACGTCACAAACAATATCAACATAGCAACCCGTCTTTGAAACAAATAAACAAACAAGAAAGAAAATGACTCAGTCGCTAAATAAACAAATTCTCCCTCTCACAGTATGATTACAACACTAAGTAAACGCGTGTAACACACATCCACACAATATCAAAGCATATTAAAAACCTAACAAAATGAGTAGAGCATATATGTTTTAAAGTGAAGCCCTACAAACAACTTTGTGAATGCTAGAAAACCTCATAACTGGGGCGATAAAGCTAATGCGAAAGATTAAAACAATATTAGAAAACTGCAAATAAGACTACGTACTAAGTTCACCAATGAAACTGGTTTTTGTATACAAATGAAATCAAATCAAATTTATTTCTGAACCAAAAAGTTTTACGTTAGTTGGTGATTGGAGCCTCTCCTGTTAAGCAATTAATGCCTGTGTTAGGAGCTTCCACAGGTAGTATAAAGTTTTTTTCAGTACCTTAGATATAAACAGAGTGTCAGTGTGTGTGTGCGTGTGTGGTTGCTTTCGCGCGCATGAGTGTGTGTGCGGGTGTGTATGTGTGATAAATAAAAAGTTTGGTTATAATCGCATGTATTGTTAAGTCGGTTATTATGACCTATTTTTAACCGAAGACTTCAAATAAGCAGAAGGTTCTCAATTTTATTCAACTGTATTTTTTTTTTATATTTGTTACTTCAGAAGTTTCGATTGGCAGTCGCTCCATTTAAAAAAACTGGTATTTAGCTGCATCCGGTTAGACTGGAAGCCGACCCCAACACAGTTGCGAAAAGGCTAGGCAGATGATGACTTCAGGATTTTCGACTGGGTCTATGGAACTTTTATCTTGATGATATATTAGTACTTCAGGTTACTGTTGTTTACATAGCAAGTTTAGTAATGGATAAGAATTGACAGATGGGTAAGTAGGTATCAAAATTCAAAACTGAAAATAAAAAGCGTTTTAACAAAATAATGAAACAACCAACTTCCAAAAGAACACCACAAAGTGAAAATTAACCTTAATTTTGGCAGTCGACTAGAGACCGAATTCCAAAATTTATAATTTTATTATATTTTTCTCCTATCCTGTCGTCTGTGCCCAAAATTAAAGCCATAGCTACCTCTGAGCTGATCAACGAAGCCGTGAAAATGTCAAACTTTTGGACCAACAAAATTTAGTATGTCGCGCCATCGACAAGATGAAGAAGAAGACATAAAAACAAAAGCTAAAGCAAAAACTTCAAGAACGTTGACACCATCTGACTTAACCTTAACAATGCCCCAAGAAGCCGTCTAAGACGTCAACATCAACTTTCTCTAGCAAAAAGAATTGTCAAAAAAATATCAAGTATACAAAAACATCTCCCGACCTTCAACCTTCCATAACACTAAGGACAGAATTAGTATTCCCAATTCGTCGAAAATAGCGTCTGCGCCATAAAAATCTGAATGCTTTTAAAAAACATTTTACGAAGTAGATATGCTCGGGAGACACTGAAACGGAGCTGTTGCTGAAAATACAGGGAGTAGTGCACCGGCCATTTGACTAAGCCACTTTACTGAACTTTTGAAAGGATGGTTAGAGGGGCAAATACAGCGGGTTGAATGGACGGGCTTGATTTCAACAGTCTTTGTCAAAGGCAACCGTAAAATACTAAAATTGTTGACGAAATTTGCTGACGATTTCGTGGAAAAACGCATTATTTATTTTTTTGAGAGTTGGAATTCATCAAGTGAACGCTTCTGCTCTAGGTGGAGCGGAAGGGAGTGACAGGCTCTTACTGACTAAAACCCATCCATGTTCCTTCCTTAGCCCTTTGTGTTCCGGGGTAGCGGTTACCCTTTCGGAAAATCCCACTGAACGCTTTATATCTAAGCTTTTCTTGAACTTCACGTTTACATAAAAGAGGTCTTATGGTTCTCAAGACTTTGTTTTTATATAACAATTGCTTGCTACAGTTACAGTAAACACCAAATCGCACAGCCAGTGAATAATGATTGGTTTTGCAACAAAACCACATCACAGGCATCTTCTGGGTACCCTCGCTACATCATATCTCATTCCACACTTCCCATAAAGCGTGATCGAAGGCAGAGAACAGGCTCATTGCACAAAAAAATAATGTCTTACATTACAGACATAATTTTTTAGTATGTATTACCCTTTGTACCCTTTCGGTTACACCCAGTATATAATGTATGGTTGAAAAAGCATCATGTTATACAAACAGTCCCATGACTCCAAATGATTTAAACCTTGAAATGTTAGATGTTAAGTTCAAAATCATTAAGAAAATTTGACAGTTCGTGGTAACTTATTGTGCTGGCGACTGCATATAAAGTCAAAGTCCAGCGAAGAAAATAAATATATATAAAATAAAATATATCAAATCATAATCATAGCTATCGAGCCAATTCAAGCATTACTTTGCAAACTAAACGCCCTCAGTCTTAACCTTTCCCCACAACCCAGATCGTTTTGTACAGACCAAATATTATGCAAGGGAATCAGTAAAATACATTTTATATAAGAAATCGATTCTTCAAATGGTCTGCACTCAGTATTTGCACATTATCTTTTGATGGCCCAAACGTAGTGCAGTAAGAGCAGCAAGCACTTTCCGATACAGACTTAAAGTAGTGCTGTTTAAGATGTACTTACGAAGAATTTTACTGCAGCAAAGGTTTTAACTAAAGTTATTAAATACCGTATCTGTCTGTAAGTGCCTTAAAAGGGACTTAAGTTATTAAGGCGAGAGAATCTACAATTCCGAAAATAGCATTCATTGTCGTCCGTCAGAACTAGTCGTTGAATTTGACAAATAAAGATGTTTTCGACAATGTGATTTGAGTCGCCTTTTACTTGATAAAAGGAGGCTCCTTATCGGTAAACATATAAACAAAGAGATAGATATATAGACAGAAACACAAGTTGTAGTTGAAAGCGTGTAACATACAGCCATAAAGAAACTTAATAAAACTTTTGCTTCACCGAGGGTCACACTTAAAACCTTAAAAGTATCGTCTAGCACTGTAACGGCGACTATATCTTACGTTGACTTCAAACTCTTTAAGTGTTCCAAGTTCAAAATATTACTCATCATTTATTCAGCCTAGCAATATTGTAGAAGGCCTAATGTTCGTGGTTCTTGAGCAAGAACATCACTCCAGTAAGAGCTTATATTAATCTCATCTCCATAAATCAGCGTGTTCGCTCGACCTTTTCCAAATTTCTTTTTTAGTGAAACTCAGTGTGATAAATTATGTAACGCTATAGGACCTGTTACGCATTGCTTTTACATAGAACGGTTCGCTGATGAAGAATATTTTTGGCTTTTTATACCTACTGTTGAAATATAAAATATGATTCAAAACTAAAAGAAAAAGTAATTGAACGCATATCCACAAAAAAGCTTTTTAAACACTATAAAACATTTTAAAAGAGTAACGGTGGAGTTTCTTGCCCATTCTTCTCCATTCTTCTCCATACGAAACTACCTTTAGGAAGGTGACTAGAATCAATTCTATTTCTTGTTCATTTTGACTTTCAAATGCGCCTTTCTTGTGCCTATTTGGAATAAATGACTTTGACTTTTGACTTTTCAGTACCTATCAAATTATTTGATGAATTTTGTGTCATCTTTTGTAATTATTTTTCTTTTGCACCTACCACTGTTTATCTCTGCATCACCCAAGGATTGACTGGTAGAAAATGCCTATGGCATTAAGTCCGACTCTGTACATTTCGGTGCTTAAAGTATTAAATAAATAGTTTCCTAGTAAACCGTCTAAAACTGTTGGACTGGCTACAAATATGGATATTTTACAAATAAAGAAGACACTTTTCTATAATTGCAGAATACCTTGTACGTAAAAAAGCCCATTACGATGATCAATTGACATTTATTGGAAACGGTCATAAAATCACACCTGTACGCCATGCAGGTGTAAAAGAAATTAAAAGAAATATTTATAAATAAATAAAAATCTTTATTGATCATATTTGGGTATTGCAGTACATGGGTATATTATTTATACATGGTAAAATTACAGATTGTTACAATAGTTGTAGGTGCAGATCGCGAGCGGTTCTGATCTAACTAGGTTACTGTATAACCTGTATGAAGGAGTGTCAGTTCCGATCCTCCTTGGATTACAAGGATTGTATTTTTACTTTTTACGTACATTTATGTGGTTGACTGAAATTAAAAGACTACGATCATTATCTTGTCCAGATATAGCTTTGATAGTACATCAATCAATCTGCCTAGCCTTTTCCCAAATATGTTGGGGTCGGCTTCCAGTCTAGCCGGATGCAGCTGAATACCAGTATTTTACATCGAGTGACTGCCATATCTGACCTCCACAACCCAGTACCTGGGTAATACGATACGCCTTGGTAATACTAGTCGGGCTTCTGACGACTCGTAACGACTGTCAAAGATGCACAAATGACAGCCGGGACCAACGGCTTTACTTTCCGAGGCACGGAGGAGTATCGTTATGTAAAGATGGTCACCCATCCACTGCCAACCCCGGCAAGCGTAGCTTAACCTGATGCATTGACCTGTGCGGCTGTTATTACTTAGCCATGCTTTGAAAGTAATACTGATAAATCTAGAATTCTAGGACTAGCAAGAGAAATAATTCAGGAACAAATTCATGGCATTGTTATTTCATCGCTTCTCCAGTTTCGATTCGTGCTCAAAGTTGATCTTGTACTTTTTGCACCGAGTCCAGTTTCCAAATGATTCATAAATTTAATCCAAGCTGGAATAAATTCGAATCAATGTCGCCTAGAAATACTGACACTGAATCTAAAGTGCGGTGCGTGGGTTGGACTGGCATCCTTTGCGATTTATGAACTTTTTAGGTCTTATATTTTTGTTTTCTACGTATGTTAATTTTGTGAATGTTTTCTTGGAGTTTTGTTTTTTAGGGGTCAAGGGTAAATTCTATAAGCTGGATTGTCTGAAAGAGTTACCGCTACCCCGGCACATAAAGTGCTAAGGAAGGAACATGGATGGGTTTTAGTCACTAAGAGTCTGAGACTCTTTTCCGCTCCACCGGGGGGAGTCATTTGATGATTTCCCACCCTAAAAAAAAAAAAAAGTTAAATGCTAGATTTTTGTGGTTTTCTTTGAGAATTCAAATATATATTTACCAGGAACTTTTAAGGTGTATTCAATACTTTATTGCATTCCATAATGTGTAGATATAATAGTAGGTATGTTATGACATGAAAACAAATATGGACCCTGTCGGGCACAGTAAAGTTAATTTTAATAGGAGAGAGGATGAAGGCACTTAGGTTAAAATATAATAGTATTTATCATTTGCTTTTATGGAATTAATATTTTATATAAGATGAAAATATTTTTGGTTTTAAGTGATATTTATATATTAAGAAGTCCTCCATGATCTAAATAAATAAATATTTGTGGATTTACATAATTAAAAGTTTAATAATAGGTAGTATCTGTAGTTTATGAATCGCACTGCATAGCTTAAGAGCCAATTAATATAAAGACAACTGAAATAATAATGTTTTTTTTTCATTATTTATAATTTGTGTGTTTATATTGTGTCAATTTCTTTTCCCTTACTTTCTTTTTACTCTTGCTGTAAAATAAAATAAAAATAACAAAACTTGGCATAACATCACACCTGTATTACGTGAAAGGTTAGACAGAGGCGTACCTATAGTACCCCCACAGAATTTTTTGACAATTCCAGATAAGGAATAACCCAATAACACTTTGCCCAACCCGGAAATCGAACCCAGCAGCTTCATGTTCTATAAAATATTCGTTACTTGGTTTCATCACTACTATTGCTTTAAACATGCATATTATAGTCAATATTTGCCTAATCGTTTGCCTAGTGAGTCAGTGTTTCTTCTTATTTTCGTATAAATTGATTCAATATTACTCTTCAACGTGGCGCTACAATGGTGACATTAATTTAACACACATATAATTATGTACGTTTTCACATTTTCGGTTCATGAAGACATTATATTTCCATTAAACGTTACTGTTTACGGATTTATTTAAATTGTTAGAATTTAGCATCTTAGAGAACCTGTACAGTCAACAGCAAAAGTAGATGAGCAAAATCAGATATTCAATACTAAAGAACAGAGTTCGCGTCAGACCTGTGTGGCGTCAGAGTGATTCAAACGTTTGTGATTTAAAATTATACCAAACATTTACTACTAGTACAGCTGCCATATATTCGTGAACTCCGTTAATTAGTATTGAATTTCTGATTTTGATCATCTACTTTTGCTGTTGACTGTACTTAAAGATCTGTCGCGCAGCGATCATTTGCCGGGATCACGGATTTACATTAGCATCAATGAAATTGTAACGAATAAGCAATACTACTAAGATGAAACAACGACCAAAAGAAGCGAATTGACTTCATTATTTAGTTTGTTTGAGTTTTTTTTTTCAATTTGCGATTTATTTTAACCTATCTACATTTATTTGTTTAGGGTAGTAGGATCTATCCGTGTGTTAAATTAATGTCACCATTGTAGCGCCACGTTGTATATTAATCGACCTAATGGCTGTACTTTTCATCTCATTCAATAGTCCTTCACGTTCCACGTGACCGTACTTTTATAGTGCAATTTCAAAGAGTTCGGAGTAACAAGGTCGAAGTATCAATTCATTTTAGATTGAAATCTTTTGAGGAGCCTTTGAAGTGTTCGGCCTATTTTTTTGCTTAAAGGTTTTTAAAAAGGAGAGGTAACTTTTAGAAATTCGAGTTACCGGTATGCCTGTCTTTTAATCGTCTACTTCGAGAAAATGTTTTGACTTTGACTTTCGTAGATGCTTTAAATAATAGGAATTGTAGTTTGGACACAGGTACAGCTGCACCCGGCGTATTGTAAAACGAGTTCTAATTATAGTCAGAACCTAAACCTTCGAAACTGTTATTGTATTTTGATTTTTATTCTTAACACGGTAAAGTTATTTATATAAAATTGGCAATTTAAACTAGGATTTGACGACAGTTTTTGTAATTAGAAGTTTAGCATAGTCGAAATTTAAAAATGGTTCGATGGTTTACACCTGGGTCTAAAGTTAAACCTTGTTTTGTAATAATGCCGTAGGCACATCTCGATTTTGTCTTCAGATAGCAGCAAAAGCAATAATCATAGAATGTAAAAAATTGTTTTGTTACAAATTAATTTATCAGAAAATGTATTTGCGTATTTTTATTTTAATGCTCTACGAACACTTTCAACGCAGGGGCCAGAATCATGTAGGTACTGAATCCATGCTTACAGGTTGCATGTCGATGACCCTTTGACTCTATACAGGGTGTAACCGAAAGGGTATATACAAAAGGATATGCTGCAGACCACCAAACTGAATAACAATTACTATGGGACCAACTCCGAAATCGTGAAAAAAATTTAGCTGTTCCCTACATTTCGACGAGTCACGTGACCAAAAATGTATAGAACAGCTGATTTTTTTTTGCGATTTCGAAAAAAAGTTATTCAGTTTGGTGGTCTGTAGCATATGCTTTTGTTTGTATATACCCTTTCGGTTACACCCTGTATATCAATAAATCCCACTATTCTACTTATACTATAAACATAACAGTTTGTTAGGGTGTATTGGATGTTTGTTACTCTTTCACGTAAAAACGTTTGAACGGATCTGGATGTTTGACACAGAGATAGATTTCTAGTGTGGAATGGCACATCGGTTACTTTTTATCCCGGAAAAATCTACAGTTCCCGTGGAATTATTTCAGACATTCACGCTGGCGAAGCCGCTGGTAGAAGGCAGTAAATAATAAATTTATGCATTTGGTCCTAGTGCCACCTTTTCTGACAACAGGAAAGTCAAATGAAAAACTTATATTGTTAAAGCAGAATCTCGTTTAACGTCAAAATAATAGCGGGTCGCATGGCCATAATGCCATGATTGTACCAATTACAGCCAATTACTTACACTTTACGACTTACACGAACAAGTTTATGGCTCGTAAAAGTTATAAATGTTGTAACTTGTAGTATCTAATGTGGAAATACTAGTGTCATTTTTATTTTTATTAATTGTTTCTTTACTTTAGTTTGTAAATAGTTCTGGTTTATTTTTAACTAGCTAATCCCGCGCGGTTTCAGCCACTGCTCGGCTCCTATTGGTCGTAACCGTGATGTTACATAGCCAATAGCCTTCCTCGTTAAATGGACTATCCAACAAAAAAGAATTTTTCAATTCGGACCAGTAGTTCCAGAGATTAGCCCGTTCAAACAAACAAACTCTTAAGCTTTATAATATTAGTATAGATTATAAGAGGAATGAGGAAAATGTTGTCAGGAAAGTTTTGAGAATAAACGTGGATAGCTTTACAAGTAGAGGAAGACCAAAGAAACGAAGGATGGATTTTGTGTATAGAAAAAAAAATCAGCTGTTCCCTACATTTTGACGAGTTATGCGAGCATAATGTACGGAACAGCTGATTTTTATTTTTCCCGTGTGGTCGAGCACCGACCCTCTTTTTATTGTACTTATTTGACTGTCTTGCAATTGTTTTATTGCATATCACTACTGATTTTTTAAAATGTTTTAAAAAATAGAAAACACTTAATAGTGACTGAACAATACTGTACAATCAAGTACATTTTCATGATGTACAGTCACAAGCACCAATATGTATACACTGAGCAACTTTAAAATGTGATTTTCTCCTTCTGCATTTGTTGTAATTTTTTGTTGTTAAGGACCATGGTATTTGGGAATCCATACTAATACGAAAAATGTTCTATTATTACAAAGTTATCGTCACTCCACGAGAAAATCGCCTATGAATGTTTCCATGTGTATACATATTGGTGCTCGTGACTGTACTCGGCCTGGGACCAACCACCTAAATTAGTAGTATTATTTTGGCGGTTGACCCCCTTTTTTCCCAGCTCTGGGTGGAGCGGAAGAGTGTGTCAGACTCTTACTGACTAAAACCCATCTATGTTCCTTCCTTACCCTTTAATGTTCCGGGGCAGCGGTAACCCATTCGGACAATCCTGCTAAGTTGACAGGGCGGTTGACCTCCTGTGCTTTAATAAAACACGCTAGAAACATATCAACAAAACCCGTCGCACACGCATATGAACACACTCTTCCATATTCAAACGAGACATTAATCAACACACGAATCCACCGGTCGCAAAGCCACCACAAAAATTTAATATCACAGCTTAAGTATTTCATAACATCACATTTTACGATCAAAAATTCGACTTCACAAGCATTTCACCGTAATCATTAAAAATCCTAATTAAAAAAATTCACCGCGGCTGCGGGCATGGGGTACATCGGACCGCCTGCGAGGCTTTTAATTATTTCTTCTTTGCCTTTTTTACGGGTTCTTTTAGAAGAAGGATTTGTTTTACGAATGACATCAGGCATCCTTTAATTTGAGCTCAAGTTTATTTGTTAGGGAATGAGGACTACGGTCGGTGATTACCCTATATCTGTACACCTGGTTCTGGTAAAGTAGTTACGGATTTTGTCTGTTTTCTTTGGAGGTATTCTTGGGCATAACTATTAAGTCAAACGGCTTGATATAGAGTGAGTTGGAGTTCAGTGGCTACGTTGATTTTGTTTGATCTTTTTATGTTACCAAAAGGCTAGATTTCGAGTACTCTTGATTTATGAGGTACTTAGGGAGAAAGTGCCCATAAACTGATCCTAATTCCTCTTTGGACGACAGCAACTTGCGAGTAGTAGGTACTTCGATCAATCTGTCTAGCCTTTACCGAACTTTGTTGGAGTCTCTAACCTAACCAGTTGCAGCTGAATACCAGTATTTTACATAGAGACCCCCAAAACCCAGTTACTGGGTATAGTCCGTCTAATTCTAAACTGCACTCCACTCCTACTTCTGTTTAAGCGGGATTGTCCGAAAGGGCTACCGCTACTCCGGAACATAAAGGGCTAAGGAAGGAACATGGATCGGTGTCAGTCAGTAAGAGTCTGACATGCCCTTCGGCTCCACCTAGAGCGGGAGGAGTCATTTGATGATTTCCCACCCTCAAAAAAAAACGTCTACTTCTATACTACATTTGAAATGTGTAGTCATCAAGAAGTGGAGGGGCGTACATTTTAAATTAGACTATCTCTAACACGATACCCCTTAACAAAACTGACAGGCTTTTGAATCTCAAAGATCTTGAAGAGTGTTGTTAAGAATTAAACATTCATAAGAAACAGATCAAATTCAATCTGCCTCGCCTTTTCCTAACTATGATGGGGTCGGCTTCCAGTCTAACCAGATGCAGCTGAATACCAGTATTCTACATGAAGCGACTGCCTATCTGACCTCCACAACCCCGTTAGTAACTGGATAATACGATACCCCTCGGTAAGACTAGCTGTCATACTTCCGGGCTTCTGACTACCTGTAACTGTCAAAGATCCACGAATGACAGCCGGGACCAATGGCTTAACGTGCTTTCCGAGGCACGGAGGGGTCTCGATATGTAAAAATGTTCACCCATCCACGGACCAACCCCGGCAAGCGTAGCTTAACCTGATGGATCGATCCGTGCGGCTGTTATAATTTAGCCACGAGCTCCTCTAGAAAGAAACAGATACTGTTTCGTTTTATGTTTCTAAGAACAATGACGCATATCCAGTCAAGTATTTCGGGAAACGAGGAAATGAATATAAGACTTCAAAACAAGAAATATTTCTCATGAAATACACACAGCTTTTCATAATAACTCAAGCTTAACAAATCAGTGAATTCAAATAAATTCAGATGATTAATAATGAGCTAAACTCAATATTAAAGCTCAAATTCAATATTTACAGTGAAACAATTATATTTAGGATCAAAGATGGCCGCGGAACAACGGTTGGGTCCGGAAGGCCGAAGATACATTTTTAGGGTTGTTGTCAAATTCGGTCAGGGTGTCCGAAAACAATGTTAAGATACAGTTGCCTCTGTATTGTGGAAGATACGAGAGAATAGCGATATATCTTTATACAGGATGGAGACGAGCATACGGTAATATTAGTAGTAGAACTACCCACAATATTTGAAGTTTTAATTTCAAGCTGTACTTGATTGATTATTTGAGCAAATATATCACGTTACTAATATTATTACCAACAGACGAAAATGTTGTCAGGAATGTTTTGAGTATGGATGTGGATGACTATACAAGTAGAGGAAGACCTAAGAAACGATGGATGGATTCTGTGAAAGATGATATGGCTAGGAAGGGAGTGACTACCGAGAAGGCGAATAATAGAGAAGTATGGAAGAAAAAACCATGTTGCGCCGACCCCAAATGAATTGGGATAAGGGTAGGAGAATGATGATGACCAAATAATACTATCAGCCAGTGTTCCGTGCTTTACTTGCAAAAATATCAAAAATAAACTACTTAAAAAAAAATAACAACGGTTAAACTTAATAATAAAATCATAATCAAAAAGAGCATTATTAAATGTATGGTTCGTTTTCGACTTCAGAATACAAAAAATCTGTCTTTTCCAAACGATGTTAGGGTCGGCTTTAAAGTGTAACTGGATGCAGCTGAAAACCAGAATTTTACATGGGCGCCTCCACCACCCAGTAACTAGGTAATACGATACCTTTTGGTAAGAGAGTGTACGGTACGCGTACACTAAAACCGATTTTGTCGGCCGATGGCGGACAGAACTACTCGGACGAGTAACTCGGACGTTCAACTGAATACACTGCAGACGATAACGGCCGTTGTCGGTGGAACTTATGAAGTCCAAAAAAAATCCACTTGCGAAATTGGTCCCTCAGGTTACTCCATTTCTTCTTAATATCTGCCACCGGTACTTCCATTTCTGAAGCAACTTCGTCCCATAGACGTTTCCCAATATCTCGATTATTGTAACATTTTGAATGTTTGTCCCACAGTGACGGTCTGTTATAAATGCAAGTAATTAATTTTTCAATATCCATTCTTGATCCAAATAACGACTCGATCGCAGAAAGAAACCGGTAAAACGGACAAAAAATCCAAACGCGTTCGGACTCGTCAGTTGATCGTCCGTTTTCGGGCGTCATCGGACGACGTCGGTAGTAGCAGTGTATGCGCTCTCTTCCATTTACTTACGTTTGATTTGATCGGCCGAGTTCGGCCGATGACGCCCGAGCATTCTTCGGCCGATGACGGATTCGGTGTACGCGTACCGTTAGACTTCCGGGCCTCTGACGACCCGTAACTACTGTCAAAAATGCACGAATGACAGCCGGGGCCAACGGTTTAACGTACTCTCAGAGGCACGGAGGAGTCTCGGTATGTGAACATGATGATGTAACTTAACCTGTTAGATCGATCCGAGTGACTGTTATTACTTAGCCACGAGCTCCTCACACATATACATAAAGTTTTTTTCGCTATACACAGCTTCTATTTTGTATACAGAATAAGTATTCAAGTTTAAGAACTTCATGGGCTTTCCATATTTCATCTTCATTCCAATTTATTTGGGACAACATGTCTTCTTCCATACTTTTCTATTAGTCGAGTTCCACGTTTGAAACGCTTGCATTTTAGGCCTTTTGACTGATTTGCATTGTGTTTCAAACCAGTTCCAAAATGGTTGCGCCATGTGCGGTCTCTCAAAGGAGTCAATGGAGGACTCAAATGAAACTCAAAAGTAACTAGAAGTCGCAGTTTCGTTGCAGTTGCGTTGCGCCGTATGTGCTGGACCTTATGTTTATTTTATTTTTAAACTTACATTTCCCGCTACATCCCTTAACTTGGGCCACAGCAAACACAAATAAATCCCGAATCTGAGCAACAAATTCGCAACTCAGCTGATTCGCGTTGGACTTTTTGATTAGGAGTATCCGTTGCAAACAGATTGATTACATTACTGCTACAGCAAACACCAACATATTGTTCTCATTTTCTTTTCTCTTTGTAGCAGAGTAATCATGTTTATTTGTTTTAGTGTTTCGTAAATAAATGATTTAGTTATGAAAACTATTTTTTTTTGTACAGAGGGCAGCACATCAAGTTCGAATGTGTCAATGATAGTTTTTCAACTTTATTACAAAAGCATAAGGTTCATTTTCAATTGGGAAAATTTGACAGTGAGGGATAGCTTGATGTGCTGGCGTATGTACATCGAACGTTATGTTAGAACTGACTAGCTACTGTACGCCACTTCGTTCTTGGTTCGCCAAATTCCTTGTTAGCATAACATATTTCCAACGATACTTGGCAATGCAATAACTTTCTATTAGTGAAAGAATTTTCGGAATCAGTGACAAGATTAGTCCTCACATACAAACTCAAAAAAATTACCTTTATACTGAAAAATCAAGTTCAACTTGAAACTTAAAAAAATATAAAAAGAAACTGTCCCACTTATTAAAAAAGGGTATATTTTCGGTAGAATGAATATTATATGTGGTAACATATAATATTCATTTAATGCATAAAAAGAAAATGCATCAAGTTTAACATTTGAAATAAAAATAAAAAGTCTTTGGCAGCAGCTGTCAAATGTTCGAAACGTCAAAGTAAATTGAACGTTATGTAAGCGAAGTAGTCATTTCTTAAAATAAATTAGTAGCTGACAGCTGAAAGGCATTTACGAGGGTTCCTGTCAATTTCACTAAAAACTACGTATTTTTGGATATAATAAAGTGAATTTTCTTCTAGTTCTTACGTGTGCTAGGGAATAATTTCGAATAAACGTTAGAAAGGGTTTCTCTGAATACAAAATGGAGCGCGAGGGACTGAAATTAAATACAATCTATGCCTCACAGGCAGAGAACTAATAAATTATGAATGATAGGCGATATAAAAATAGTACTCAAGATTTTTGATTCAAACAGACCAGAAAATTAATATTTACATCGTTCTAAATATTTAATAGATGCAAAGTTAAAAAAAAAAAAAACATATTTTTTACATTTTTTATTCCATAATATTAGAGACACTCCTCCTCCACGCAGATTGGGAGGAGTCATCTGATGATTTCCCACCCTCAAAGAATAAAAAAGACAGCGAATAAATGAATTGTCAGTGATCTCCATAGGCCAAATAAAAAATATGACTTAAGATTTTGAAAGTTAATATGCATATGCATACGTTGGTTAAATGAACTGAGCGATATAACCATCCAATGCATTATGCCAAGTTTTAACATTTCTAATATATCTTTATTGGTGATGTATGTACTTCAGAGGTAAGAGGAACAGGGTGTCAAAGTCAAAGTCAAATTATTTATTTCAAATAATTTGAATTTGACAAGTTAACAGGCACAAGAAAGGCACGTTTGAACGTTAAAATGAATAAAAAATAGAATTGATTCTAGTCGCCCCCAGAGAAGATAGTGCAAGAAACACCATTACTCTTTTGAAATGTTTTGTATACAAATTATAAAATTATATGTGAAGACGATGCACCCAGAATAAAAATACTACACCACAAAAGGTGAAAAGAAAACAAATGCAACAATGGCAGATAACATTAATTATGTTATAAATACGATGCTCACATAATTATTTACAAAGATTTACAAAAAAAATATGTAAAGATCATCCTCCATAGGAAGGGGTAGTAAAGGGAGTCGCGCGGTAAACTCTGCTTGCGCGATGTAGGATTTTGCGTGACGCGTAGATCGGATGTTGTGATGTCGATGTCGCTATAGTCAGGTGAGTAGTAATCGCAACCTAAGGACATGCTTTTATGACATGTATGACGTAAACGTAAAGGCTCGTAGCAGCTCGTAAAAGCTCGTGTAAGGATCGTAGCAGGTTCTGTCGCTTCCGCCTACCCCAATGGGAAAAATACGTGAGTCAATGGACCTGTACGCAGGACATCAAGCCAATCCAAACTGTAAAATTTTCCTAATTGAGCATTTACTACCTTATTTTACTAAAAAATAAGTTTGAAAATCCATCAAGAAATTTCACAGATTGGAGTAGCTTGGTGTGCTATAGGTAATAATCGAACTTCAGTATCGAAATTTTCAAAACAAAAAACTGCAATGAAAGTGAAATAAAATCGATTGAAAAGCAATCGATTTGACTGTAGGAAGGGTCCAACAAAAAGAGCTGAACTACCCTCATTAAGACAAGTATTTCCAGTATTGTACAACGAAATGAATTTCTCTCTACAGTGTAAACGCTTTTCAGCTTCCATTGTCTTTAACTTAGAGTAGGTTAACCAGGAATAGACAAACGGTGGATATTTTTTTATTTTATTTTTTTAACACGAACTTATGTTTTTTAAAGTTATTTGAATTACTGCCCGGGTATACTCATGCAAATGACCCTTTTTAGAAATTTTAAATATTTAAAAACAAAAAGGTTTATTTTACCAACGAGATTATATGCTACTTAGCCGTGGAATAAAATTGACGTCTGTCAGATTTTGAATGGATAAACTGACAAATATTCAAGATTATTCCTCCTATAAAGATTTTACTGAACCTAAAAAACAATTGCATTAACTAATTGTTCATAGGTTCATGATATCTCACCAAAGTTGATATTCAAATACGAATAGAATCAATTAAATTTCTTGTTAATTTTTGACGTTCAAAAGTGCCTTTCTAGTGCCTATTTGAAATAAATGATTTGACTTTTGACTTTGAATATAAATTTTCTGATTTTCTTAATAAAGTTTTTAATCCAATCTAAATCATTATTAATTGTATTATACTCAATTATTATAGAAAATTACCAAAGCTCATTTCGGCGCTTTATCAATCTGCCTAGTCTTTCCCAACTATGTTAGGGTCGGCTTCCAGTCTAACCGGGTGCAATTACCTATATTTTACAAGCAGCGAATGCCTATCTGACCTCCACAATCCCCTTGTCAAGACTCCGCTGGTCCGACCTCTGACGACCCGAAACCACTGTCAAAGATTTCCAAAGGACAGCGGGGATTAACGGCTTAACGTGCTTGCCGAGGCACCGTCATTTCCTTGTTGTTCTTATCCTCCCCTCTCTATTCCAAGTCTTGGACCAACTATACCTACTATATTATTTCAGTGCGCTGTTTGCATAAGTTTTATGAAAACGCTCGCAATAAAGAGCCTCCCGTCTCCTTATTGAGCCATTTCTTTAATATCAGACACTTTCAAATTTAAATCTTGCCGAGTTTATCTCGGTTGGCGAAAATATTTGAGCTTTGTATTATAGGTAGGTAGGGCTTTTTCAGCCGTGAGGTGAGCTTTTGAGGATCAGCATTGATAATCGTCCATCTTTAAATATAGGTCGCATTGATAATAGGGTTTTGCTCGTTGTTTTTATATGCAAGTGTCAAAAGATTATCCTGTTTTTTTTTTTTTTTAAGGTATCAGGCATATTTCGTTCCGATTATACAGGGTGGAAGGAAGCGACATCGCCGCGAAGCCGGTTACCATGGATACAGTACAGAGGCCAGCACATCAAGTTACCACAATCTGTCAAATTTCTTTGATAGTATTTCAACTTTATTGCAAAGACATAAGGTTCATTTTTAATTGAGAAAGATTGACAGTCAGGGATAGCTTGATGTGCTGGCGTCTGTACATGATTCTGAACCTCATTGCAATTATTCGTCACGTATTCACCCATACACTGCTATGAACACGTATGCGTGCTCAAGGCATTGCACATAGAATAGCACATAAAATAGTGGCAGTGTTTGTGTTAGCAAAAAAATTTGATGTTCCATATATTTTAACTACATAGGAGTTGCACTTTTCGATGAAACAGCAGATTAGTTTTTTGAACATCATCATCATCTGCCTAGCCTTTTCCCAACTATGTTGGCTTCCATATTTTTTTGAACATAAAAAGTAAAAAATACAAGTCAAATATATTTTAATTATCTAGTTGACGGACAAATAAAAAATATTTTAGTCATCATCCCTATTTCATAGTACAATATCAAATTTACCAATACGAATGCTGAAAACACACAAAATGAAAATAAACGCGAATGTTTTGTACTTATTTTCATTTCAGCAAAAATAAGATTGCAAGTAATTTAGTCGAGAAGATAAATCAGATAAAATGTGCAATCAAATTAGGTGGAATAGCATTTGTTTTGTCATAAAATTAGCAAAGTTACACGGAGTTATTAAGAAAGAGCCGTTTGTCTTATCTTGTGTTTTGTTTATTTTTTTTCGGCGTCGTTAGTATTTCCATTTCGTTCGCTTTTTAAAAAGAAGAATATTTTTCTTTATCGTATTTTAAAATGGCAGTTATCAGTGAAAAAACGATTTATCAAACAATTCTTGGTAAAGAGAGCCTTTTAATGAGCATTCAGCTGAATTTGATTACAAATGATATTTAAAATTGAAACATTTATTAACTGTCCTGTAACATTTATTATGTAACTAGCTTCTGCCCGCGACTTCGTACGCGGACCCTGTTGCTTATGCCAGCGACAACGGGGTCGCCATTTATGTTATTTTTTATCATTTTTCCCATTTAAATCTTTTATCACACTGAGCTTTAGTTTTATTTCATTCCAACAACCACCAAAACATACAGTCCATTTGTCATCGTTTTCATTTTGGTAACCGCATTATTATATTCCTCCTCTAGAGACCTAGAAGTCGATGCGTAGATACGCTTGGAACTCAAGCGTAATTCTCTTTCCGTGAACGTCTCTGACTCGCGAGACAATACATGACGTTCACGATCAGCGGTCAGTCGCGCATCATATTCTTCACTGGTCTCTAGAGACCTAATGAATACGCTGAGAACGCAGGCGTGCTTCGCGACCCGAAGAGGTTTCCACGGAGCGAGTTGCAGCCTAATGTTCTCGAACAACATCAAGTCTCTCCTGACGCTCTTCGGTAGATTCTTGGGATCTTATGATCCTCAATCTTTTAGCTCTCTTGGAACATTGGGAAAGATTTGACCTCTTTCTAGGCATGGTCATAGTTTTATTGTGAAGATACCTGATCAATAAAAATCTTAATTAAAATGACTGCCCCCCTGCGTTACCGGGTAGGCTACAGTGTCACGAAGATAAATGGAAAAGGAAATTATACACTCAAACAACATAAGCCCGAAGGCATATTCATACGATAAAATAAAAAAATTAATAGGAGTTTTGGCCAGTAGAGTCAAATTTTCAATGATATACCATCGTCATCGAAAATCAGTCCTAAACTGTTACCGCCTTCACTACGTGCAGGTACTCCCAGTTTATGTTATTTTATATAGTAATTACACAGTAAAATTAGCTTTGATTTCCACATCAGATGTTTCTGATCTTCGATTTTTATAAGTCAACAGGAAATGCCCATCATATTGAACAACAAAGACGACAAAGACGTCATTCCTATATGTGTTATGTTGTAGCTAGGCTCTCGGAGTTCCACAACAGGTGTTCCAGATCTTCGATTTTATTCTCTCAGCAGAAAATGCTAATCACGTGGAACAATTTTTGCTAAGGTATCATTTTTGTATCTCTTATAGTTTAGCTGGTCTGTTGCGGTTCTGCATCAGGTGTTCAAGTTTCCAAGATAAATTATAGCCTATATGTTGCCCAGACTTAATACCTATACAACAAAACAAAAATCATTCCAATCCGTCCAGTAGTTCCGAAGATTAGCGTGTACAAACAAACAGACAAACAGACATACAGACAAACAGACAAAACTATTTTTTTGGATTCATGCTCTATTACTGTTTCTAAACCCCCCTCAATTATAATTTTTTTAATATATTCAATGTACAGACACAGTTTTTTTACTGTTTTATTATATGTAATATAGATTTGCTTTTTTGTGTTAATTTTGCATGTATTCCGGGCGAACTTGATAACATACTTGTGCTTGTAACATACTAGGCGCGATTCTCTAAGGGAACGGTTTAAGGTTATTAACATCATGACTGTACCTTGTCAATATATCTATGAAAACATCATGTACGCACGGAAAAATCTGCATCTTTTTAGTAAAAGAGGTGAAAGACACAACTATTTCACTAGAAATAGGGACCAATTAGTTCAACCAGGTTTCAGGCTGGCTAAAGTAGATTCATCTTTCATGGGGTACTGTTTAAAATGTTACAATAAAATACCTCCCCACATTCTTGAACTTAATGAAACAAAATTTAAAACTTGTATAAAACGCACACTATGCAGCCAAGCGTATTATAAATTGGGAGATTACATTGCTGATAAAAATGCTTGGGTCAATGCTAGTCCAGCTCCACAAGGGCGCATCAACTAATTTATTAGACTACTGAAAACTGTTGGAGCTGCGGAAGATCAACAACAACAAAAAAACATCTTTGCATTGTATAAATTCAATCTCTTAATATTGTATAACTGCTTAGCACATATGTGAGTACTATGTACCTACTATAAAGCGACCAATCTCTGGGTGCGTCTTTCATTGACTTGAATATGCCCTGGCGGCTGAGAGTATGCCATGCTCACTTTAATGTCTCGCTGATGGTGGCGTGTGTGTTGGATCATTTAGCTCCCTTCAAAATGGTTGAGCTGAATGGTGCTAATATATGCGTCATGTTCGTGAACGGGCGCTGTCAGTAGGGACTGGTCATCTCTTAGCGGCTAAGGCTTGTTTTAATTTAATTATTGATTAGGTTTTACATATTTTATATCTGATGCTTTTAACGTTCTGCATCGTTCTCACATGTATAATATTAATATGAACTATGTAACAAATATTTTGTAACCATATTTTGTTTAAAAGAGTGTCCATGGAGTTTCTTGCCCGTTCTTCTCCATAGGTACCTACTCCTTTGGAATGGGCAACTAGCTTCATTTCTCGGACTGACCGACACCTTGACAATTCAAAAGTGCCTGTAATTGGTTTATTTGAAATAAATACTTTGAGTTTTTTTGAGTTTTGAACTACATACAACAACGTATTCTGATTATAGTTTTATAATTCATGTATACAAAACATTGTTAAATATTTTAAAAGAGTAACGGTGGAGTTTCTTGCCCATACTTCTCTATATGAAACTAATTTTTGGAAGGGGCGACTAGAATCAGTTCTAGTTCATTTTGATGTTCAAAAGTGCCGTTCTTGTGCCTATTTGAAATAAATAATTTGACTTTAACTTTGACATAACAAATCCTTAATCCTTATCCTTCCTCCATAAAAATTCATAAGATTAACATTCTTTTATTGAACGAATTCTCCGTTAAATGGACGAAATAGGTTTGTTATTACCTCAGTGAATTTACCAATTAATTTACTTTTGCAAATAGGTTTTACAAAAAAAAAATACACTTCAATTTTTTAGTTACTGACTAGGTTGTGGAGGTCAGATAGGCAGTTGCTTCATGTAAAATACTGGTATTCAGCTGCATCCGGTTAGACTGGAAGCCGACCCCAACATAGTTGGGAAAAGGCTAGGCAGATTGATTTCTACTCTTACACACATAGTCTACATCTTTTTTTATCTACTGTCCTATCGCAGGTATGCTGGAAGAGATCTCTTTAGAAATAAGCATCACCTTTATACGTATTTTTTATGACACTCTTTAAGTTTGTCTGTTTATTTGTGTACGTCTAAATAGTTAAAATAACTAACGTGCAGTACAGCAATTCGTACATATTTAATTATCATTACCATTTCTGCTAAGTTCTAAGTTGTAAGATAGTTGAGCGTGTTATAAGCTAATAAACGCTTGTCAAAGCAGTAGCTAACTTGCTGCAAGTTTCCACAATGTTGTTAATACGTTGCTTACTCGCAGTACATTCAATAATTGGAACTTACTACTAAGTAGGTATTAATGTGTTATGTTTACTTTATTTGGCATTATTCACTTTTATGAGGAGTTTGTGTCTGAGTATTAACAGCCATATTTGTTGCCAGGGTTGGCCCGTGGATGGGTGACCATCTTTACATACCGAGATTTTTTCGTGACTCGGAAAGCGCGTTACGCCTGTCTGACTGTCATTTGTGGGTCTTTGACAGTAGTTATGGGTCGTCAGAAGCCCGAAAGTTGACAGCCAGCCTTACCAGAGGGTTTCGTATTACCCAGTTACAGGGTTGTGAACGTCAGATGGGCAGTCGCTCCATGTTAGTACTGTTATTCAGCTGCATCCGGTTAGACTGGAAGCCGACCCCAATTTAGTTGGGAAGAGGCTTGGTAGTATTAGAATAGGTAAAGCCTACAGATAATTACTATGGCAAAAGAACCAATAAGTACTTGACCCCTACAATTTTTAACAAAATCGATTGGCTGAGAGAAGAAAACAGTGTAATTAGCAAGCAAACACTGAAGCGCAAATTAAAAGCTGAACTGCTTGCGCGGCCGGTAGCTGCTTTGTTGGAGCACTGAGCCTCTGTTGATGCAGGCTTGTGGAAGGGTCTCCCTTCCACATGCCTGCAATAACGGGACTTTCGACTGTTTCTGGACTGTGGTCAATTAAATTATTTATTTTTATTTAAGTACTTAGATGTATAATTTTAGATATAAGTAGAAACCAAATGTTTTGAAACGAGCGCTATTCCTGCCGACAAACTGTTACGCAGTTTGGCAGGTTTAAAAAAAGGTGTAAAGTGTTTGGTCCAAATAAATTATTTATTTATTTATATACGGGCTGTAGGTACCCCAGAACGTGTTACTTTTGAGATATCCTTGGACCCACCTGGACATAGAACCCATAACCGCTCAGAAGTCTGTCTTACAACCACTCCACCAACGTAATTATACAGTGTGTTAGGTTAAACGAGGAACATAATTTCAGGGGTTACTATACTCATGAATATGAACCACTTTGACAGTGGCACTATACCTGAAATCGCAAAAAAACTACAATTCGTCAAAATGTATGGAGCAGCTGATATTTTTTTTTCATATTTCCAAGTTGTTGATTTTCATGAGTACTATACAGATTGCAAGTACCTATGTCCCTCGTTTAACCTAACACACTGTAAATGCTTAATTAAAAAATCCACCCATCACATACTTCTCTACTTACCCCACTTTTACCATAATACAAACATCAGTGCTAGCAATAAACTAAATATAGCCACCGTACGTTACGAGCGCTGACAGAATTATTGCTCCGTTAGAGTCACCGCACACGATGCGCATACAATATGCAAGAGAAGTAAACGAAACATGTAGGCAGTGCGTGTAGAACTAGTGGATAAAGTTCATTATGACTGTCTCCTTGTACATAGCAAACAGCTCTGCCTGATTGACAGTCAAGCCAGGACTAATAAAGATACACACATGAAGTAAAGAGATTTCAATCTTCAATCTTGTTTTTTGCAATTTGCAGGTTGCAGTCAAGTTGTATCTTGATCAAAACATGAATTGCGACAGTGACAAATAAACACGATCGAAATAAGAGATACCAAATCTAAGTTAGAGATATATTGATGAGTCGTATGGCTATACTTATATAAATAGTTACCTATTTGCTATGGTAAAACCTTCCACTAACCAGCAAATTGCAGGCAATGTGAGTAACGTTAAGTTTCTCGGGCTCCCTTGGCGCTTTCCCCTTAATTTTAGAGGTGACTTTAGTTTCATATTTTCGTTTCTGCCACACTTAATCTGCAGAACCGCACACAAAATATCCGTCGTCTCACCAGTCGTACCTAACCGCAGACTTTCTATACATACACACTAAGTTCTATACATAGACGGACAGACGTCGACTCGTCCACAAGTTTGGGATGATCCCGTAATCCCGGGATATCGCGGTGTAAAGGTCACGCCACAACAAACAGTCCCGGACACGGGACAGTTTGTGTAGAGGGGACTTTAAGAGGCTTGAGAAGTTTTGTTGTTACGCGTTAGTTATTCACAGGTATATTTTTTGCAGGTGACTAAGAATTTCTACTTGGACTAAGAGCACTGATAGCCTAGTGGTGTGACCGTCGGACTGCCAAGTCATAAGTCTCGAGTTCGACCCAAGACACGCCTCTGATTTAACGAATTCATGTGCGTATTGTATAATTATCAATTGCTTAAAAATCGGTGAAGGAAAACATCGTGAGGAAACCGGCATGCCTGAGAGGTATTTCTAAAAAGCATGTGAAGCTAAGTCAGAGACTCATGGGTAGCATAAAACCTCTGACATCAGGTTAGTTACTAACCACACGAAAAGAAGAAGAAGACTAAGAATTTGGATAGATATTACTTTGCCTGCTTCTACAAATGTAGGTATCAAAATTGGAAAAGTATATCATCATCATCATCAGCCTACAGTAGTGATGCTGGACATAGACCTCTCCAATCGCACACCATTCAGCTCTGTTCTCGGCAAGTCTCATCCAGCTGAGCAAAGATCGTTGCTTCACCTAGCCAGAGAGCTTCCTACGTTTGCTGATTTGCCGTCAACACTCAAGAACACGTCTACCCTAACGGTTTTAGGGCTAATATGGCCGGCCCGATGCCACTTCAGGGGTCCAAGACAAGTGTCAATCACTCCGTGTCGATTCGATTTCGAAAATTGTTGATCGAACAATTCGTTATCTCGGCGAAACGAAATGTCAAGAACGGTCAACGCACTTGTATGAGAATATTGATCGAGTTTCGTTACACAATTTGACATTGTCTAGCACTTAGCGATCAAAAACGATTGATCACGTGACATTTCGAAAGCTTATGCCAATCCCATACATTTTAGATTTATCTGATTTCGTTATAGTTAATGAAAATGTGACTTTGTCTAGGCCCAAGCTTGCTTGTTCTGTGAGCTAAGTCGATAACTTTGATTTTATTTATTTATTTAAACTTTTAAACTTTTTTATTTTATTTTGTGCAGTGATAGCCTAGTGGTGTGACCGTCGGACTGCCAAGTCATAGGTCTCGAGTTCGAACCCAAGGCACGCACCTCTGATTTATCGGATTCATGTGCGTATTGTATAATTATCACTTGCTTAAAACCGGTGAAGGAAAACATCGTGAGGAAACCGGCATGCCTGAGGGATATTTCTCAACAGCATGTGATGCTAAGTCAGAGGCCCATGGGCAGCATTAAAACTCTGACACCAGGTTAGTCACTAACCACACGAAGAAGAAGATTTAAACTTTTCGCACACAATAAAGGTACAGAGGCGGACTTAATGCCTTGGGCATTCTCTGCCAGTCAACCAAAGGCAGTGAAGAGATTAGATGGCAGGTGCTTTAAAGAGTAGGAACATACAAAACATTGAGACTTATGAATAAAATGGGTACATAAATTGGTTAGGTAGGACCTTCAGACCTACCTCTGAATACTTTCTATTTCTGAATATCCAAGTGACCTATGGAGGTACTAGGGTCACATGACAGTGGTGCAGTGGTGGTGGATAGGGTTCTATCCATCCATCAGCATTAACTCTGCCTACCCACTAGATGTAGGATTATCGATGCCGACACTGATCTCTGACACTACGGGGTTGATGCGCAATTTATGTGTTTCGTGAATGCTAAGCGTGACAAACTTTTGAAGATCATTTTGCAACTCACGTAACTGCAAGTAGGTATTGTTACTGCTTTTGAATCCGGATACATACCTGCAACAAAAAGAAAACATAAAACATTAGTATATAAATAAATAAAATTTAAGTGTAATATTTTATCTGTTTTATTTAGGAGTTTTTATCTGGAAATATGACAACTCCATGATACCCTATGTGTCTGTTTGTAATCACAAAATAACAGATTTTTAAGAAATGCATATGAAAGTATAGACGGTAATTAAAATACAATTTAAAAAATATATATTAATGCACGTGTGCCGTCTGTCTGTTTGTTCCGGCTAATCTGCGAAATGGCTGGACCAATTTTGACGAGACTTTCACAGGCACATAACTGATGTAGACATGAGTAGGTAACTTAGGTTTTTATTTTAGAAAAAAAAATTGAGGTCTATGCGAGCAATTCCGCGGGCAGCAGCTGGTTATTAATACAAGTCTATAATAAATTGCGATTGCAAGAGAGTCGAACCTACGCTATGATTCTCTCAAAAGTCAATATATCACTCCATTTATTATTACTACAGAAAAATATCGTAATAAATTGCGCTATGTCGCGATAAGTACAGACGCCAGCACATTAAGCTATCCCTAACTGTCAAATTTTCTCAATTAAAAATGAACCTTATGTCTTTGCAATAAAGTTGAAATACTATCAAAGAAATTTGACAGATTGTGGTAACTTGATGTGCTGGCCTCTGTTCAAAGCAATTAAATATATTTAACCCTTTGAACGCCACAGCATAAAGGCACGCGCGTGCCCACCACGCCAAGCTACTTTTATTTCTTCTTGTTATCATGCATTTCCCAATATCCATAGCGACTTTTAATTTGTTTCATGTCATTAAATACATACGAGAGCTTCAATTTTTAAGATATCTTTATTCTTGTTATCATGGATTACTAGGGATTCAATTTTTAAGATATCTATATAAACACACGAAAAAGTAATGAATTAATTGTTTATTTCCTGTTGATAGTGCACAACATTGTCACATGTTTGTGTCGTTGGCGTACAGGGCATGCGCTTGCTTGTCATGTATATATGACAATGCCGTTCAAAAGGTTAACACATACAAAAATGTGCAGTATTTTTTACAATATAACAGAATAAATGCAAAAATAAATGGATCATGTAAATATATCAAAGCCTAGCAAGTCTAAGCAATATTAAAGCAATCACATTACACGACAGTACGCCCAGTATATTCTATAAAAATCACACCCTTTTAAGTCAGGTGCAAGATATCAAAAACGACGTCTTTTTATCCTCGGGGGATCACATTATCGCTAACACCAGTTACTGGGGATTAAGGGGAGAGAAAGGGGGACAGCTCATGTAAATAAATGTATTTATCGCTCAAGTATTTCAAATTGAATTTGCAAGCGTGTTGCGAATGAGTCCTTTAGAATTTAGTTTTGAATTCAGTCAGGGACTGTGATGGGATGGCACGAGCTTGTAGCTAAGTAATAACAGCCGCACAGGTCAATACATCAGGTTAAGCTACGCTTGCTGGGGTTGGCCGTTAATGGGTGACCATATTTGCATATCGAGACTCCTCTGCGTCTCGGAAAGCACGTTAAGCCGTTGGTCCCGTCGGTCATTTGTGCATCTGTGACAGTGGTTACGGGTCGTCAGAAGCCTGAAAATATGACAGCTAGTCTTACCAAGGGCCGTATTGCCCAGTTACTGGATGGTGGAGGTCAGATAGTCAGTCGCTCCATGTAAATTACTGGTATTCAGCAGCATCCGTTAAGATTGGAAGCCAACCCCAACACAGTTGTAAAAAGGCTAGACAGATTGAATCTAGCTGATGAACAAAAACAAAATTTTAGTACAACTAAACTGGTATTCAGCAGCATCCGGTTAGACTGGAAGCCGACCCCAACATAGTTGGGAAAAGGCTAGGCAGAATGACTGTGATGAAATGGGTAAGGCTGCCTGTCCAATGGAGTGGAGAAGAGAGAAGACCGGAGCTATGCCAATATTAACCAATAGAATCTATAACTCTGTGTCCTTCAATGGACAATATGGACATGGATTTGGGAATCAAAAATTCATACATTTTAAACGCGGAGCGTGGAAGCGGGAAAGCAGAGATAACTGAACTTCTTCTTTTGCAACATCTGAACATCGTGAGGAAACCAGCATTTTTGAGAGATATTTCTCAACAGCATGTGAAGCTAAGTCAGAGGCCCATGGGCAGCATAGAAACTCTGACACCAGGTTAGTCACTAACTACACGAAGAGAAGACGAAGAACTGAACTGACTGTCCGCCATCGCCCGATTCAAGTGACTCTACGCAACTCTTAGCCGAGCTCCGCACATTACGCTACTTCCCGCTCCGCAAACTCCCTCGCTTCGCTCCGCTTCCTAGCTCCGCGTCAATGGACAAACACAGTTAAATCCTCTATCTATGGGAATGAAACCAATGATCAAATGAGGCATTCTTCTTCCAAGTAGCTATAAAATATGAACATGTTTACGCCATAATTAAAATATATTATGCAACTCTGCTTGCTGAATCTTTGAAATAAATTGCTTCCTACCTTATCTACAAAGCGACACCTTTAGCCGACACTCTCACACAAATTCATACACTAACTAAACCATGAATTCGCACCGCTTTCAGGCGATCCGTTTGCATCAATAACACTAGTGAAATCACTCAACTTGCACGTACAAACACAACATAGATTATTACAGAAGGTAAGGGCTATAAAATCTCACGTATTGGAGATGAAATTTCATTAAATTTAGAGGCCAAAATACTACTTCACTTTGATAGCCGAAATAACGTCACTGTCAAATTCATCATATCTGTACAAAAAGTTTTCACTTAATAACCAGAGATACACTAAAAAGAAAATATATAAAATTGTTTTTGATTTGAAAGTTGCTCGATATAAAAAATACTGATGAAACACTTCTAAAAAAAGTCGTAACATCAATAGTAACAATTTAGTCGTGTGTCCCATCTGTGCAAGAACAAGTCGTTGCTTCCGACCTGTATATTATATTTGACCGCTTTTCCGACGGATATTCGAAAAATCCTACCATATTCCTTGTCTATGTATATCATACTTGCCGCTCCCACACGGTTTCACCCGTTGCTAGGCTCTTATTGGTCATTACGTGATGTTAGCCTATAACCTTCCTCTATAAATGGACTATCCAACACAAAAAGATTTTTTCAATTCGGACGGACCAGAGATTAGCGCGTTCAAACAAACAAACTCTTCAACTTTATAACATGAGTATAGATAGTATAGTTAGGGAACCTCTGTGCAAGATTTTAGATTAGGTTTTATAGATCACGCGTTTTACACAACAAAACTTTCAGACCTTCTGCATTTTCTCTTCTACTGACCGCAAATTCTATAGCCGTAATGTAAATTGCTATGCATCCCTGTACCCAGTGAATATGTCATTAACGTTATAACGGGGTTCGACTCCCGTGGGATCGTATTAACACTTAGTTTAGTCGGATATGGAACCCTATATACCATGTCGAGGGGATAAATATGTTTAAGGTCCGCACAAAATAGGTTGGTAGTCTGAATCCGTCCGAGGTGCGCCATCTGGTGACTCATGTTTACACCATGATGATGATCTTGAGGTTATGGTTTCCACACTCAGTCCTTAGGCGGATCATTGTGCGTGGGCCATAGCGGCCTTTGATGGTTATTCCAGCCAGCCCACCTCCCTCCAGAAGTTGATACGTCTCCTGGTCTGTGTAGTACATCTGTGAAAGACCTGGGTGTTCTGAGGTTCTGTGTCCTGATCAGTGTGACGCCCTTGCACTCAAAAAGCACGTGCGCGACGGTTTCCTCAGTCTCCATGCAGGCCCTGCACAGAGGACTGTGTTTACACCATTCGAGTTTTGGCAAATAAACAATGTTTTATTCTCACTGACTGCTTTAATAACTTCACAATTATCTACGTACTACAATAACAAACAATAAATCATACAGAAATAAGGTAGGTCACCCAATTAGCCTCCGCATCACGGTTGACAAACTGTGCGTCGTCTAATATCTAAGGAAATTATTCAATAGCACGCCCGACACTCGAGAATTGAGATAGATTACTGTTTCCTCGTGCACGGAAGCTGTTGACGGATCATCCAAGACGTTCCTTGGTCTTGTTGCGGTTGTCATCCAAACCCGGCGACGGTGAATTTGGATATTGCGAGTTTGGATGTTTGGTTTTGTGACGTTATTGGGCAGGTTTGCGTTATTTTGCCCGATATTTATTACTAATTCTTATTATTTTCTTCTTATTCCTAGAAGACCTATATTTCACAAAATAAAGTACATAATAGTTAAATTGGCTTGTTTCACCAATTCTGGATAAGTAAGTGGACATTCGATCCCTTTTTTTAAATCGACTTCTTTCTTTATGTTTTGTTTTTTTTAAACGTGGTTACGTATAACGGACTTCATGGAATTCTGTTACTTTCACTATGATTTTGACATTAAACTGACAAAAAACGCTTCGTATTTGGACTGTATTCAGCCGTATTCTGTAGTGTTATTCTGTAAAAATGTCACCGTGAACATGTAGGTGAAGTGAGTTTAGAGTGTGCTGTCAATAGTGTCAGCCCCTAGCAGTAGATAGAACCACAGCTCACTTCACGCTCACGTCATCGAAGTTCTCACCATTTCCTCTGGGCAAGCGGGATTGTCCGAAAGGGTTACCGCTACCCCGGAACATAAAGGGTTAAGGAAGGAACATGGATGGGTTTTAGTCAGTAAGAGTCTGACACTCCCTTCCGCTCCACCCAGAGCGGGAGCAGACATTGGATGATTTCCCAGCCTTAAAAAAAAAAAAAAAAGGCTGTAACCATTCACAGTTTTCTTAGGAAAACAAAGCTTTAAAAACGTTCTGTCATTGGGATTATAACGTCATACTTAGCTTTGTTGGAAAATATTCAAAGAATTTGACAGTTCAAATTGACAATGACATTAAACGAGTGACATCCCTACACCGACACGTGCCGCTCGCGTTCACAATTCATGTTAAATGATCGAAGGGGGAAGTCAATTATGAAATGGGGGTTTTCAATTAAATTAAGATGTTTGTCAATGGAAGACTTTAGGGGAAAACTTCGCCCTTATAGGATATGATTACGAAGTGGTGTCTTGGGACAAGTAATAGTGATGTATGTTATTTGAACTTTTTTATTGTTTGTATTGGGAATTGAAGTGGGTATCCTATTTCGTAAAAAAAAACATGGGGAAAATGCTTTGACGTTCAATAGTGCGTTTCTTTTGCCTATTTGAAATAAATGATTTGACTTTGACTATGCTCCACGACTTATCGCAAATCAGCTTGATAGTATAGCAGTAAATATCTTGGTAGACTCATTTTCGAAATTTAAAAATGAGTCAGACTAAGATAGTGTTGTAATTATAAAACCGGCCAAGTGTGGGTCGGTCATAGAAACGGCAAAAAAATCACGTTTGTGGTATGGGAGCCCCTTAAATTTTTATTTAATTCTGCTTTTTAGTATTCGTTGTGATAGTGGCAACAGAAATACATCATCTGTGAAAATTTTAACTGTATAACTATCACGGTTCATGAGAAACAGCCTGGTGACGGTTAGACGGACGGGCAGCTATTAATAGTTAATCAGTGCTCCTGTTTTTGGTTTATTTATTTTGTTTTATGTTTTTTTTACCTCCTCTAGTTAATCCATTTTTTTTGTATGCACTTGCACGTGTTTCTATGGCAATGAACATTATTTTCTTTCATCTCTTTCTTTGAATACAGATTGTACCTGATCGTTTTCCCATCAACAGCAATTGGTTTACCTACTGATTTGAAATTGACATGATCGATCAATTTCTATCCTGCTTCAGTAGTAGCTTTCCGATCAGTCGCAACAATTTAAAACGTGGGATGCTATGCATTCCTTAAGTGAAATAGTATCGTTTTTACTGAGATCACGACTAAAATTGGAATATTTTTTTTATTTACTAGCGCTATGAGCTCGTGGCTAAGTAATAACAGCCGCACAGGTCGATCCATCGGGTTAAGCTATGCTTGCTGGGGTTGGCCGTGGATGGGTGACCATCTTTGCATACCGAGCCTCCTCCGTGCCTCGAAAAGCACGTTAAGCCGTTGGTCCCGGCTGTCATTTGCGATCTTTGACTGTCGTTATGGGTCGTCAGTAACCCGAAAATCTGACAGCCAATCTTACCAAGGGGTATCGTATTACCCAGGTACTGGGTTGTGGAGGTCAGATAGGCAGTCGCTCCATGTAAAATACTGGTATTCAGCTGCATCCGGTTAGACTGGAAGCCGACCCCAACATAGTTCGGAAAAGACTAGGGAGATTGATATTTAGGGCCCCAAAATTATAATTATTTGAGGTTCTGAAATACAGGCGCTATCACCGATTTGAGCCTTCAATAATACTTTAAAATCGATGAAATCGAACTACTTACACTAAATATTATAAAAAGGAAAGATTCGGATTCTTGTTTATTTGTAACGAATAAACTCTCAAATTTTGCATAGACATAGATTATAGACTGGAATAGCATATATATAGTCTACATTTTATCCCGGAAAAATTTACGTTTCCGGTTGGAATAATTTCCTACATATACACGTGGGCGAAGCCGCTGGCAATAGTTAGTTGAATAATAAAAACAGATCCTTGTCTGTTATTTGTTTCTATTCTTATATCAGACGAAACTATTCCAATATTTGTTATAATTTTATTTTTATGAGACAATTTACATATCTTTCAATACAATTTTATTGGTACCTACGTGTTTTATTACCCAATTTATTTGTATTTTCCGATATTTGATGCTAGAGAACAATTTAGCTCAAGTACTGTTTGTTATTTTATTAAGGTATTGTTTTTCTTGATATAAAAACCTAAACCATCTTATTAGAAAACCATCGATGTTTTTTTTTACCTATTTCTAACTTTATTCAGAAAAAATAAAGTACAAAATACAAAAAACTGGTTTAGAATCCGAGTCTAAAAGCCAGCCTTCGGAAGTCCGTTTAAGGAGCTTCATCGGCTCAAGTCGCCATGACAACAGCTCGAAAAACAATCCCATAGATGATGTTCTCAAGCGGAACATCTACATCCACGACTGACCGCAAAGCACACAGCACGCAATATTTTTTTATTTTCAATGGTCATCTCGCAGTTAAGCCTAGGAGATTGTCTTCTGTTTAATCTGGTTTGCCTGTGGATGCCTCAATAAATTAAGGCCTCCAGCTAGGTTAAGCCCTAGCTGGAGGCCTTTTGACAAATACGTCACAAGCAAGCGCATGCCCCGTACGCCAACGACACAAATATGTTACAATTGCAACAACACTATAACACGAAATAAACAATTAAATCATTACTTTTGTGGGTGTTTATATAGACATCTTACAAATTGAAGCTCTCGTTCGTATTTCATGACATGAAACAAATTAAAAGACACCATGGAAATTGGGAAATTCATGATAACAAGAAGAAAATAAATTTGTTGCTTGGCGTGGAGGTTACGCACGAGCGTTTATGCTCTAGCGTTCAAAAAGTTAAGGTTTTAAATAATTTGGAGAAATTTGACAGTTTGGTATACCTTGACGTTAACGACAGTACAACCAAATGTTGTTGGAGTCCCATGGAAAACCACACAATAAAATAGGTTGAGGTAGCGTATTAATGACGGAACGCGTCCTCAAATAAAAATAAACATAGTATATATATAATAGGGACATAGGGATATTAAATTTAAAAATATACGATATTGCCGAACTATCCCTTTTCTTTTTATTGGCAGACAACTGACCCGTTCTACTTAACTGGTGCGGGCGAATCTACTCATACACATTTTAAAAAGTGGATATCTGGCCCGCAGGCCAGTTTTTACGCGGGCGAGATGTCCCTTAACCCACAATACAATGGATCCCCGTTAACATTAAAGGTTAAAAAAACTTACAAATTAAGCGACTAAACGCTAAGGGCACTTATGAGGTACCACCTCAGCTTAGAGCGTCTCTGGAGGAGGACAGCAAGGGACATGCGAGATCGGATGAATTGTTGCATATCGGAAGTGCTGGGTAAATTTTGTTTTTGTTTCGTATGAATTAATATAGCACAGATTCCACTATCAGTATCGCCCGCACCGAGTTCCCGGCACAAACGAACAAAAAAATGCGTCGTGTGCCAGTGACCTGAAAAGGACTAGTTCACAGCTTGCATCGCAGGTGAGAACTAAATTTGAAAATGGATGACTCACTTTTAATTCTATTAGTAGAAAGATATGAAGGATTGCATAATCTGACCGTGGCATCGACAATATTGATGATTTGCAAAGAAGATATAATATCCGGATAGAGCGGACGCATGCCATTGCCAAATCAGTTCGTATTCGTTGCGTGCCGTGCGTGTGTTGCCGTCGGTACGGACCAGTGGGCGTTTACCTTTGAGTGTCCGTGTCCGTGGAGTTTCTTGCCCGTTTTTCTCCATTATGGACCTGCTACGCTTTGGAATAGGCAACTAGCTTCATCTTTCTCACTGACCGACCCCTTGAAAATTCAAGTGTTTGTAATTGGTTTATTTGAGACTAGCTTCTGCCCGCTTCGCCCGCGTAGATGTCGGCAATTGTTACATAATTGGAGTTTAAAATACGGATCCCTATTTTTTTTGAAAATATATGTCACCCTATGTCACCCGGGGATAAGCTAGAAAGGGAGTGACTACCGAGATGACGACTAATAGAGAAGTATGGAAGAACAAGAGATGTTGCACCGACCCCAAGTAAATTGGGATAAGGGCAGAATAATGATGAATGATGAGTCATTTTAATCATCATCCTTACACCTCTCGGTTCCAACAAAGTGTAGCTTTCCAACAAAGAAAGATATTTTCAAATCGGTTCAGTGGTTTCGGAGCCTATTCAATACAAAAAACAAGAATCTTTCCTTATAATAGTAGTGTTTTATGTTTTAGTGAAGTTCGGAGGTACCAAGAATGTATTAATATTACTACAGTGATATTATTTTGTAAACCTTCTTTATCTAAATAAAATAAATAACAAAACCAGGTCATCTCCCAATTTCGAACGATTCTTAACGAAAATGTAGTCATTATTCCTAGATACTTTATAAAAGCTATGTTGAGCTGTGTTGAGCACACTGGCTCAAGAAAACATAGTTTTACATACAAAAGGCACTGGGCACATTAGCAAAACAAAATGGCGGAATAGCTTGTACGGAAAAGCTCTTTGAAGTATCTATCGGTTGGAATACCGAAGTATTGAGAAAGGTCAAGTAGTTTACTGGTAAATTGTGTGTATTACATTTCTTTTTATATCGTTTTCACTAGTAATAATAATAATTCTTTCTTTCTTTTTCGTGTGGTTAGTGACTAATCTGGTGTCAGAGTTTTTATGTTGCCCATGGCCCCATTACTGGAGAATTCTAGATGGAAATACCCAATAACACTGCCCGACCCGGGGATCGAATCCAACACCTCATAGTCGGCAGTCGCACTTGCGACCGCTAAACCAAAGACTTATTTAAAACTGTATTTAGTTCCTATAAGTAAATCAGATCTTAACTGGTGTCCGGTAAAAGACAAGGATGCAAGCAAGCTCGGTATTCCAAGAGACTTAAAATCAGTGGAGTGATAGTAATACCTCCACACTTCGCTGATTTGAGGGGTTCGGGATTGCCGAATACATTCACACTCACTACACAATAATATGATCTACCTTTAGTGACCTATGCCCAATCTGTACGTACATAACATAACGACAATTTCTCCGGTTACCTAGGCAGAACCAAATTTCTAGTATACTCACATTTCGTAAGCTTAAGTCTCATATTCACTAAGCGGGATTGTCCGAAAGGGTTACCGCTACCCCGGCACATAAAGGGCTAAGGAAGGAACATGGATGGGTTTTAGTCAGTAAGAGTCTGACACTCCCTTCCGCTCCACCCAGAGCGGGAAAAGTCATTGGATGATTTCCCAGTTAAAAAAAAAGGCTCATATTCACAGCGAGCTTACTGATATCAACCGGGCACAAATCCAGTCACCGGCTGTTGAAAAATCCCTAATGGAAACACCCAATAACACTTTGCCCAACCTGGGAATCGAACCCAGGACCTCAGCAGTGAAGCTTGTGACCAACAACGCAGTCTTCTTCTTTTCATATGACTAACCTGGTGTCAGAGTTTTTATGCTGCCCATGAGTCTTTGACTTAGCTTCACAAGCTGTTGAGAGATATCTCACAAACATGCTGGTTTCCTCACGATGTTTTCCTTCACCGATTTTTAAGCAAGTGATAATTATACAATACGCACATGAATCCGTAAAATCAGAGGTGCGTGCCTTGGGTTCGAACGCGAGACCTATGACTTAGCAGTCCGACGGTCACACGAATAGGCTATCACTGCTGTCCCGGCAGTTGAAAAATCCATAATGAAAAAACCCAATAACAATTTTGCCCAACCTGGTAATTGAATCCAGGACCTCTCATACTCAACAGCGAAGCTCGTGACCAACAACGCAGTAACTCTTAACAATTGTAATCATAATCAATCTGCGTATCCTTTTCCCAACTATGTTGGGGTCGGCTTCCAGTCTAACTGGATACAGCTGAATACCAGTATTTTCATGGAGCGACTGCCTATCTGACCTCCACAACCCAGTAACAGGGTAACACGGTACCCCTTGGTAAGACTGGCTGTCAGACTTTCGGGCTTCTGTCTACCCGTACCGACTCAAAGATCCACGAATGACAGCCGGGACCAACAGCTTAACGTGCTTTCCGAGGCATGGAGGAGTCTCGATATGTAAATATAGTCACCCATCCACAGACCAACCCCGGCAAGCGTAGCTTAACCTGAAGGATAAATCCGTGCGGCTGTTATTACTTAGCCACGAGCTCCTCAATCTTAATGTTTACATTTATGTTGCCATACATAATGTAGCAACATATTTCCCACAATCAAAGCAAATTGAAAATGTCAAGGGTATATAAAAAGTTGCCATCAAGCCATCAACTAAACAAATGTGATGATGTTTGGCGACACACCTCCTGTCATTGAATGAATGCCATACAAGTTGTATTGAATGCTATTCATCACAACTGACCTTCGGATGTATTGCGACATTGATGACAGGTAAAGCGATGAGCTTTATATGGCAAAGATGTATAAGTTGATGGTTGAAAAGAAACTGTCTTTTTTGGTTAGGGTTAGTTTTTATGTGACCCGTTTCGTCACCTTCGGTTAATGTGTAGACGTAGTAATAGAAACCCGCTATAAATATAAAGGGCTAAGGAAGGTACATGGATGGGTTTTAGTCAGTATGAGTCTGATACTCCCATCTACTCCACCCAGAGCGGGAGAAGTCATTGGATGATTTCCCACCCTCAAAAAAAAAGGGTAAAAAAATAATATAATATGTATATTTAATCCGTCGGTCAGATAATAAAAAAATATTAGACACGTATTTTTTCTCTATCTATCTCTCTAACATATTAATCAAAATTGGCTAAGATACGGGGGCGCGCTAGGTCACAACTCAGTATAAAATCTACATAGAGTGTCGTTATGCCACATTTTAAGACAATGTATCGACGTAATCTTTGGATTACGAAGAAAAAAGAAAAAAAATATATTTTTTAATAATCTAACTAACTGACGAACTGAGGAGCTCGTGGCTAAGTAATAACAATCGCCCAGATTCATCTATCAGGTTAAGCTACGGTTTTTGAGGTTGATCCGTGGATGGGTGACCATCTTTACATATCGAGACTCCTCCGTTGCTCGGAAAGCACGTTAAGCCGTTGGTCCGGCTGTCATTCGTAGATCTTTGACAGTCGTTACGGGTAGTCAAAAGCCCGAAAATCTGACAGTCAGTCTTGACTGTCTCGACTGGGTTGTGGAGGTCTGATAGGCAGTCGCTCCAAGTAAAATACTGGTATTCATCTGCATCCGTTTAGATTGGAAGCCGACCCCAACACAGTTGTAAAAAGGCTAGACAGATTGAATATGGCAGATGAACTAAAACAAAATTTCAGTGGTCATCCCTATTGTTATTCAACCAGAACCGCATCGCACCGTCGCGGCGCGCCTGTTAGCGGGAGCCTTTACTATAGTGGCGCCACAATCATACCGTGTACAAATAAATACCCAAGTTATTCCGTCTCTCCTCATGTTGACAGGATCCTAACACCACGCCCACGTGACATCAAAGTCAACAGCACTGATTACCATAACTCACAACAAATACATACGAAGGTGCGCCTCAGAACCGGTCTTGAACGGCAGGGAAGGTTTAACTTCGGCATTTATTGAAGTAGGTACCTAAGTGCTTTTTACCCAAAGATTATTATTATTAACACGCTTGCGTAAAACGGAGTGGTGATTTCAGATTTAAATCCTACTAATATTATCAACGTGAAAGTTTATGAGGACGTTTGAATGTTTGTTTCTGTTTCACGCAAAAACTACTGAATGGATTTGGATGAAATTTGGCATACAGATAGTTCATATCCTAGGTTAACACATCGTATACTTTTCATCCCGGACGACACGGTTGGCGCAGCGGTTGAGCGATTGACTGCTGCGCAGCATGTCACGGGTTCGATTCCCGCACGGAACAAATATTTGTAAGACCTGCAAGTATTTGTTACGGGTCTCTGTGTTTTTCTATCTATAATATGTATGTATTTACAAAAAAAAAAAATGTATATCTATAAGTAGTTTATCAGCCATCTCGTTACCATAACACAAGCATTAGGTGGCTTAGCTTGGGACTATATGGCGTTGTGTGAAATGTCCAAGGATATTATTATTATTGTTATTATTATCCCGGTAGTACGTTTCCGTGGGATAATTTTCGACATCCACGAAGGCGAAGCCACTGACAGAAACTAGTTATTTATATATCTAATACTAGCTGACCCGACAGACGTTGTCCTGTCTTCACTATGATACCTACCTGACCTACCCTACTTGCCCTACCTACCTACCTACCCTACCCTACCTATACCCTACCTAACCTACCTACCTACCTACCGTACCTACCTTCCCTACCTACTTTTTTTAATGTAAAAACCTTCTCCTGACAATAACAAATACAACAAAAAAGGAATTAGTGAAATCGGTTCGTGCGTTCTGGAGTTATAGCGTCAGGAAGGAAAACCCGACTTATTTTTATATTATAGAGATAATAGGTTTCAGCTACACGATGACTGATGCATGGATGGCGTCTGTAGGGATAAGTCTACTCAAAGCTGCAAAGGCACTTTCATCCAAAAGCCCCTTCCAGACATGGCCTTGCATTGTTAGTCATACAAAATCCTTATAATACAATGTTTGGAATTTAAAAGAGACCATGACCTCTCAGAGATGAGTCAGCTAGGAAACGCCAGCGTCCGTCGTCTAGTTTTAAAATATTGACGTGTAAAAGTGTCTTAAAATATCTACTTACAGAAATATACAAGTTCAGGTATCCTCACAATGTTATTTCGTCACCGATGTCAGTAATATCCAAGATAAACTAAGAAAGTACGCGAATGTGCCCAACTACATATGTGGGGGTCGGCTTCCAATCTCACCTGATGCAGCTGATCAACCAGTTTTTTACATGGAGCTACTGCCTATCTGACCTCCACAAACTCAGAAAGTACATATGAATTGAAAAAGTTACTTTGGCACTTGTCCGGATAGCATGAGAGGCGATGCCTTAAATCACTGGGCAATTGCAACAATTTTTTTTTTCTTTAATTTAGTTTATAGTTATTCAGTTCATCTGCGAACGTCGGTAGACGACGACGCCAGCATATCAAGCTACCCTAACCTGCCAATTTTTTTTATTGACTTTCAACTTTATTACAAAAGCAGAAGGTTCATGTTCAATTGGGAATTCTTGACAGTTTGGGATAGCGTCATGTGCTAGCGTCTGTACAACTAGGAGTGACAGAAGAGTCAACATCAGTGATTAACATAAATCATAACACAACAAATGAGTTAAAGGTGTGTTAAAACCGGTTGGAGGAACCCGCTCGGGGAGACGTCTGCTGGGATAGTAAGGGTGGGGTTATGTTGGTGATGGGTTAGCGATGTTTTTAATGTGGGTGGGTGAATGTTTATTTTAAATTTAATAATATAGAATTAAAACCACAGGTCTAACATTTTCTATAAATGCAGGAGGCCTTGGTTTGATTCCCCCCAGGTCAAGCAAAATCTTATTAGGATTTTCTGTGTGGAATTTTTCAGTTAGCAGCAAAGTCTAGATTTCTCTTAATCCCACAATCTTCGAAATTTAAAATTGAAAAAGCCTTATTATGCTGTGACAAGGTGTAGCGATTTTATATGATTTCATATTTCATTAAAGAACTGTACTGAACTAAATGAACGTCAAAATTGTTAACATTATAAGTATATATTAACATTATAACAGCACATTAAGCTATCATTAACTGTCAAATTAACTCAATTAAAAATGAACCTTATGTCTTTAAAATAAAGTTGAAATACTATCAAAGAAATTTGACAGATTGTGGTAACTTTATGTGCTGGCCTCTGTACAATCCAAAGAGCCTCAGAAACAACAGTATTTCTGGGCATTTTCTCGTGGTCCTCTACTTTTTCCAACCAGTAGGACCACAAGGGCATGTTATTGCTGTTGTTACCTTACGACGCGGCACTTGTTTTACTTGTAGTTACTAAGAGTTCAATCACGCTTTGTGTGTAACCGCGGGAGCTCTCGGTACTGTCCGCGTCAATGGCGAAGTCATGTTATGTGCTGACGCTACTCACATACATTCAAATCGTGTTTGTACAGTTGGTTACCACGAATAAAGCGCGTGTCTGTTAATGAGATAAAAATACTGTATCATAATTATAATAACATAACTACCCGCTCCCGCTCACCAACGTGTCCGCTATCAAACGCCGGCGGTGTCAGTGACACGGCGCGCGCGCAGCCTTCGTTCGTCCGTGCTTCAGATACAACCTCACTAGATCACGGCTACAATACTTTTATGTTCATAGATTTTTAGTTTTACTTTACCAGGTAAGCCGTTGGTCCCGGCTGTCATTTGTGCATCTTTGACATTCGTTACGGGTCGTCAGAAGCCCAAAAATCTGACAGCCAATCTTAGAAAGGGGTATCGTATTGCCTAGTTACTGAGTTGTGGAAGTCAGATGGGCAGTCTCTCCATGAAAAATACTGGTATTCAGCTGCATCCGGTTAGACTGGAAGCCGACCCCAACATAGTTGGGAAAAGGCTGGAAAGATGCTAATGAAAATGTGACTTTATCTAGTCTGGTGATCCCCAAAAGGCAAATTATACAGCCAAAAAACATCGTACAATAAATAAAGAAACTTTTCTGGTATAATCAATAACTGATTATCAAATCGTGATTTCTAGCTTCTATAGCAACGGTTGGTTACTCAAAAATCGATGCATTTGCAATTACTGTTGCGAATGGTTCGATAAAAAGTGACAAATAGCACCAATTTTCTCGGGTTCTGCGAATTGCAATCGTTTACTATTTCGCAGTAAATGTTCGCAATTTCTTATAGTCCAATCATAGCTCGAAATTGTAGTTAACTGCGTAATCTGTTGATGACTTTATAATTTACTGGTTTCTGCTTGCTATTTCGTCCGTATGAATTTAACTCCTCAAATGTCGTATGAACCCCATATAGGTTCATATGAAAAATTCTCTGAAAACGTCAATTACTATCACTACATAGTATAAAACGAAGTCGCTTTCTCTGTCCCTATACCCTTACGTATGCTTAAATCTTTAAAACTACACAACGGATTTTGATGCAGTTTTTTTTAATACACAGAGTGATTCAAGAGGAAGGTTTATATGTATAATAACATGCAATTTCCGTCATCCACGCGGGCGAAGCCGCAGGCAGAAGCTAGTAAAACATAACCGTATAAATCGTTGAGCTCTTGTAAGCAAACGGCTTCTAATAAGCGAACATCTGATGGGTTAATAATAAAAATGTTTATTTGTACACTGAGAAATACACATAAGTACATAAGGATTAGAAAAATTATGTACAGACGCCAGCACATCAAGCTATCCCTAACTGTCAAATTTTCTCAATTAAAAATGAACCTTATGTCTTTGCAATAAAGTTGAAATACTATCAAAGAAATTTGACAGATTGTGGTAACTTGATGTGCTGGCGTCTGTACAATAGAGTAACATTAAAAGGCGAACTGATGCCTCCTAAACTGTGCCAAAAGCCCGTGTTTTAGAATTCTCTTCCCTTCCTAAACACGTTTTAATTCCCAGAACACAAAAGCCGTCTATCTATTGTTCTCTGGACATGGTATCCAACAACCAGTTTCCCGGATACCGCTACCCAAGATTATTGTATAGCCTGAAGCATCAAACGGGGCTCGAACATGAACCTCTGGTCGTGATGCCTACTACACCTAAGGGGATGTGTCATATTTAATATTTCTGTGGTTTATATTGGAAGTTTTGATCGGTATATCTTTTTGGAACCGTTGTGTAGTTTGGTTAAGTGTTGCTATTAAGGTTCTCGCAGATAAGCGTGAAGTGACATTGCGAAGCGTCTCTGGTTGAACAATTACTATGAAAACTTCAAAGAAATTGTTTTCAGTCCATGCAACTATCAAAGATTTGTTTCTTTTTTTTATGATTTAAGTACATAATATAAAAGCTAACAGACTCAAAATAATAATTTGTACGTGTATTTAAAAAAAGTGGCAATTGAATCAAAGGGCATCATAAAATTTGTCCACATGGCTGTCAACTGGAAAAGTGGCAGCATTGCCACACTGTAGTGCGATGCTGATGCTTTGGGCAAAAATTAGGCCACTTGGGATTTTAATACACAGACAATTAGACTTGGCAGTCAGTTTCCTTTACAATTAATTTTCAAGTAAGCCCTCAAAAGCGCTTTTATTTAACATTAGCTACTCCCACGCGGTTGCACCCGCTGCTAGGCTCCTATTGGTTGTAGCGTAATGTTACAGCCTATAACCTTCCTCGATAAATGGTCTATCGAACACAAAAAGAATTTTTCTATTCGGACCAGTAGTTCCAAAGATTAGCGCGTTCAAACAAACCAACTCTTCAGATTTATAATATTAGTATAGATTTCCTAAAACAATGTTTAACCAAAGTATGTACATAAGAAATTATTACAGTTTTAACAAAACATATTCCGTAAAAGTAAATTTAATACTTTAATATTACCTACAATTTCTTTAAAAGAATCTTCAAATCAAAACGTATTACAAGTTCATGCGCGCGCGCAGGCCTCGCCGCATTCCCGATGCCGCCGAGATTATCTGATTGTTCTTATAGATATCGTAACGTAACGGTAAAATAAACTGTATTATAGCGGGCATAAGGCGGGCATTGTGGATATAAACAATATGGCGTATGGCTAAATAATAGTTCGAAAAGGGATTTAATTTCAAGCTGTTTTTTGTATGTATATTATTCAGAGGCCCATGGGCAGCATAGAAACACTGACACCAGGTCGTACAAAAAAAATAAAAGACTATACCTATTTTGATATAATTTAAAGATGTTTTTTGTTTATGCTTACTACACTTTTTAAATGATCTACCCGCTCTGGGTGGAGCGGAAGGGAGTGTCTGATTTTTACTGACTAAAAAGCATCCATGTTCTTTTATCAGCAATATGTGTTCCGGGGCAGCTGTTACCCTTTCGGGCAGTCGCGCTGAAATGCTTACTACCTACATTGATTTAATTTCAAGCTAGAGTAGAATATTTTTTATAAAATCTTCCTGGAAATTGTCCTAATAGAGTCGCGTCACGTCTGTCTGCATGAAAAAAAAGGTTATGGTTTCCTGACGACAGCAAATCTTTGGTAGCTGGTAACATTGCCACCTTGAGCTGGTCTAGCGTAATAATAATAATAATATCCTTGGACATTTCACACAACGACAAATCGTCCCAAGCTAAGCAACCTAATGCCTGTGTTATGGTAACGAGATGGCTGATAAACTACTTATATACATTTTTTTTGTAAATACATACATATCATAGATAGAAAAACGCCCAGACCCGTAACAAATACTTGCAGGTCATACAATTATTTGTTCCGTGCGGGAATCGAACCCGCGACATGCTGCGCAGCAGTCAATCGCTCAACCGCTGCGCCAACCGTGTCGTCAATTTGTAATAATTGAAACAAATGATATTTGACGAGAGTAGCACATAAAATAGTAAAAAAAAATGCACTTCAGTGCGATGCCACTTGCTTTATAATTATTTATGAACAAAAATGAATAAGGTCGTTAAAAACAACCTCTCTGAAGTGTTACTTCCAATTAACAAAGCCCTTGGGTTATTGACGGGGGAAGCAAGTCTATTAAAATTGTCAACCAAAGAAAATTGAGATGAAGTTTCTTTTTAATTATTCCCATCTCTTTTTTTGCGTTTTTATTGTAGCCTACTACGAGTATGTCTCCTTTTCAATGTTTTTGGCTGTTTCCATTCCGTTGTTATTAGCACAGAAAAATTTGGAACAAAATTAATAAAAAAGTCCAAACGCTCATAGTTTGTGTACAGAAATCTTTAAATGGCTAGCTGTCACTTCCCGTGACCCAAGGCTGGCTAACAATGAGTATGCTCCCACAAAATTCTTATTTAATTTTTTAACACCTTATATATTGTATATACAATTTTAATGAATTAATTGTAATACGAAATAAACATACTAAAAACGTTGAAGAGAATCGTAGTCGACAAATTATCGTACCACGATATGATATTTCTAAAGCTCCAATTAAATACAGTCCACATCACTTTGAACAAGACTTATCTACCGTCACAACACTGGGACTGGCTTTATCTACCCTCCACTATGGACCATGACACGCCATGACACATAAGTCGTGGCTCGCCCACTAGCAATGCGGTATTAACGCCCTCCACAAGGATGTAGCGTCGCTTCTAATTCAAATAGCCTCAGCCGATAGTCCGATGAATGTGGCCAAAGAAGAGGTAGGACACAGAGGTGGCAGAATTTTCTATAGTTAATTTTACCTGCCATTGTTATATTGTGTGGTTTTTCTTTTTACCTTTTGTGGTATAGTATCTTTATTCTGGGTTCATCGTCTTCACGTATCGATACTAATATTATAAAGCTGAAGAGTTTGTTTGTTTGAACGCGCTAATCTCTGGAACTACTGGTCCGAATTGATTTTACTTTTTTGTATTGGATAGTCCATTTATCGAGGAAGGCTATGTAACATCAGGCTACGACGAAAGAAACCGCGCGGGGGCAGCTAGTAATTTTATAATTAATGTATAAAAAACATTTTAAAAGAGTAACGGTGGAATTTCTTGCCCATTCTTCGCCATACGGAACTACCTTCTGGAAGGGGCGACTAGAATCAATTCTATTTCTTGCTCATTTTGACGTTCAAAAGTGCCTTTCTTGTTCGAATGTTGTGTGATTTGACATTGACCGAATTTCGGCTTTTGCCTTTTGAGTTTTGCAACCTATCTCAGAAGAGACCAGCCTTCTGCGCGGGAGATATGAGAGTGCACAAGTGTGTGCGTAGACGCAGGTGCACTCTCTCTTCCCTCACTCTGACCGAAATCCAACGCGACCGGAGAGAGATCAGGCGCAGGGCCAACGGCCCTTTTGAACGCCAGAGCATAAACGCACGCGCGTGCCCTCCACGCCACGCTACAAATTTATTTCTTCTTGTTATCATGAATTTCCCAATATCCATGGTGTCTTATAATTTGTTTCATGTCATTAAATACGTACGAGAGCTTAAATTTTTAAGAAATCTATATTAACACTCAATAAAGTAATGATTTACCTAATTGTTTATTGCGTGTTAAAGTGTTGTTGCCATTATCTCATATTTGTGTCGTTGGCGTGCAAGGTATCCGCTTGCTTGTCTCGTATATGTGACAATGGCGTTCAAAAGGTTAATGTACCAATGAAACTGGCGAACAGCACATCAAAACTGCGTTCAAGTAGGTACTGTCTGTGTCAATATTGCCCGTACTTATAACATTAATTGCCCTTCTGGGGCAGTAGAGAAATAAAATCAATGAATTCTTGATATTTTTACCCCTTCAATTAAATTGAAGTTTGGCTTAAATGACTTCAGTTAAGATGTATGTGTCACCTCTACTCCTCTATAATCTATGACAATTTACAACCGTCATCCGTTGTCAATGTAAAAAAGCTTTATATGAGGCTCATATCAGTAACTACCGCTCACTGAATTAACAAGTAGGATTAACATTATGCATGCAAGATACAGATGCAATTAGATATGGTTATGTATGTATCTTTCTTGAAGCATTAGGAATACTAATTCTGTTTGGTCGGGTTTGATAGTTATGTTTATAGACATCGATACTTTTTTATTTTGATTTTGAGGCCCTGTGACACGTCGTTTTTCAGTATGGTATTTCACTGTTTTATTTTTTGATTGCATGGCAGTTTTTGTTATTTTTTAATATACAATGTGGAAAAAACAATACGACCATAAATGAAAATACTGACAATACTAATGAATAGAAACTATTTTGGAACTATCAAATAAATCCTAAAATCGAAATTTAAAGTTATTTTTTCAAACAAACTAAATAGTCAGCCCATCACTATATAGGCCGACTATGGATTTTGCCAATCTTTGACTAGCTATAGTGACTAAACTATTGGAAATATTTGATTGAATTTTCGTATGCAGGCTATTTTTTTTGAAGGCTGGGAAATCATCCAATGACTGCTCCAGCTCTGGGTGGAGCGGAAGGGAGTGTCAGCCTCTTACTGACTAAAACCCATCCATGTTCCTTCCGTAGCCCTTTATGTTCCGGGGTAGCGGTAACCCTTTCGGACAATCCCGCTTAGTTCGTATGCAGGCTGGGGACAGCATTAAATATACGCAGTTTAATTTATGATCGTATTATAGTCTCCACTTTGTATTATAAGCTGTTCAAAACAAACGACAAGTAATTCATATTAGTACTGGATCCCGAGCACTGGATGTCAAGCGAAGAACCCTTTGCCCAGCAGTGGGGTGATACAGTAACAGAGGGATGTTGCCAATGACGTTTGATTCTATTTTTATACCGAAAAAATGTGTATGTTTCTCTTAAAAATGCATTTTGTATCAAAGAAGTTGCTGCAGCTTTCAAATGTTGATAAAGGTACATAAGTATGAATTTAAACGGGTTTAGAACCTTAGAAACTGACAAACTCCCAGCTTGGTAACGAGCCAACAGAAAATTGCGAAAAAAGCACAGTATATAATCGGAGGACAAGTTATCGCAAAAGCCTGTTTAATAAAGTCCAAAAACCGTGCTGCTATTATCCAACAATTTTTACCTCGTTCTATATTCCCAACTTTGATCCAACGACCTTAAAACGCCGCTGAAAAGCTTACTCCATGAGATTAAAACCCATATCCCCCGAAATTATGTCCTAAAAATAGTTTCATCCTAAAATAATGGACTCAAAACCGGTTTTCAGGATGAAGTACAGCATATTAAGTTTACACAAGGCGGGTAATGAGTTCAGAGCTGAATTTTATCCTCGCTTTGACGGGTACGTACCCAAATTTGCTACGTACGTACCCTAATTTACTTGTTTTTGCTAAGTCATATCCAGACATCCTACTATTTGACCTGGATTTGAAGGCTGACTTTTGTTCTTTGCCTTGTAAAAGCCTGTTTAGTATAGAAAGTTATGTTTTGAATTTTAAACAAAGAACCAACGGAGGGTTTTCAGAATAGACTGGTTGTCATAACAACCTTCAAGGCCTATTCTGTAAAAATCTCACCGTAAAATCTTACGTCTTATCTAAAGCTTCAAGTAATGTCATTCCGTCTGATTCCAGAGATTGGCACTATTGATAACGCACTTGATGCTCACTTCACTGTAGCTTTATAACTGCTTTCGCCTGTTCTTTTAGTTCATCTTCATTCTTCCCTCTTATGAGAATCGCGACCACAACGGCGCGCTTTAAGCGGGAATGTCCGAAAGGGTTACCGCTACCCCGGAACATAAAGGGCTAAAGAAGGAACATGGATGGGTTTTAGTCAGTAAGACAGTGACACTCCCTTCCGCACCGCCGGGAGGAGTCATTTGATGACTATTCCCACCCTAAACTGTTCAGTAAATGCTGCCTTCATTAGTATTCTTAATCGCGTCTGACCATCTTGATGTTGTTCTGCCTTAAGCGTCTTTCCTTCTTTCTTTAGATACAAACGTCCGCATATGAAGCTATCCTAAACTGTCAAATGTTTCACAATTGAACATGAACCTTATCGTTTCGTCATAAAGTTGAAAATCGTAGCGTGCTTTCCCAGACACGGAGGAGTCTCGATATGAAAAGATGTTCACCCATCCACGGAAACACCCCGGCAAGGGTAGCTTAACCTGATGGATCGATCCGAGCGGCTGTTATTACTTAGCCACGAGCTCTTCTTATTCTCCAAACTAATTGGAGATTATTTGGCTACAGATAAAGGCAAACCATTTAAGCACTGCTCTTAACAGGATGTCAAGCTAAAGTTCTGCAACATTAGTGTACTAGCTCCGTAATGCACATCTCGCTTAGCAACTGATTTAGCCAAGCGCCTCCTGTTTGTGGAGATCAAGAGTATTTAGATGGAACTTGGAAGATGATGAGAACTTTAGGTGTAGGAGTTTACACCAAGCAAATGTTTGAAGTGGTTTAGCGATTGGTTTAGTTATTAGCGGTTACTATAGCAGAGACTGCAGTGGTGGATCAGTGGTAACGAGTACCAGATCGTGGGTTCGAACCTAAGCAGAGGCTTTAGCACTTTACTTTTTGTAAATTATTTCATCACCACTGCTCTCAAAATGGTAAACTAAAACATCGTGAGGAAAACGGAATGTCCTAGAACAAAAAAATCGAATACATGTGACAGTCACCAACCCGTACTGGGCTTGCAAAGTCAAAGTCAAAGTCAAAACATTTATTTCAAATAGGCACAAGAATGGCACTTTTGAACGTCAAAATGAACAAGAAATAGAACTGATTCTAGTCGCCCCTTCCAAAAAGTAGTTTCGTGTGGAGAAGAATGGGCAAGAAACTCCACCGTTACTCTTTTAAAATGTTTCACAATGTTTTGTATACATGTATTATAACATTATATGTGAAGACGATGTACCCAGAATAAAAACAATACATCACAAAAGGTGAAAAGAAAAACACATGTAGCAGTGGCAAGTAAACTTAATTATGTCATAAGTGCATGGTGCTCACATATTTACAAACATTCATTAAAAGTTAATAATAATAAATTAATCAATGTGTGAGAAGTTATTCCAATATAATAAAATAATATGGTACAAATTACCTAATTTACTTAGCAACCAGTTTGATTTTGTCTAGACACTAGATTGTCCTGTGGAGCAGGACCAGCATGTTTCCAAGCATCCTTATCTTTGATATAATCTTCTAAATTGTAATAAGCTTGTTTACAAAGTGTACTTTTAATGAGTTTTAAATTTTCTTTCATTTAATTGCAGTATGTCACAAGGTATTTTGTTGTAACATTTAACACAGAACCCCATAAAAGATGTATGTACTTTTGACAATCGAAAAAATGGTTGAATTATTTTATCTTTATTTCTAGTATTAAAATTATGCCTATCACTTATTTTGTTAAAAAGATGTCTATCTAAACATGATTGCAAAGGGAAACCACAGAAAGCGGAGGCCTGTGTGCCATCAGAGGGACCATTATAGGCTGCTTATATTGAAGATGATGACAAGAAAACTGTGGTAACCAAAAGAAAAACGTTGATTAGAGTGAAATAACAAAAATGAAAGAGCAATAGTATATTTTCTATAAATAAACTGAAAACAGACTGAACTAGGATCTCCCAATGACTGACAGTGTCATAGGATTACGATAAATGATCAAGCTCAATTTTGCTGTTGACCTGATGTCAGTGCCGTGAAATCAGCTCATATTGGGGACCTAATTAGAAGGCAGTACAAAAACATAGTATTGTACTGATAGGCAGCAGCTCCATGTAAAATACTGGTATTCAGCTGCATCCGGTTAGACTTCAAGCTGACCCCAACATTGTTGGGAAAAGGCTAGGCCGATTGATTGACTACAACATAGTACTGTGAAGACCAGAAAAGTCTTCACACAAGAGTTCACAGAGGGGAAGAGCCGGTGCAATGTACTGTGTATTTGTGTAAAGCAGTGTGTTCCAGCTGAAGCTCGAATGGATAATCTTAACCACCCTTTACCACCACCACCACCAGAGTAATGCTCGGAAAACGACTTAAAGATGGATGCTGCTGTTGCATGCTCAAATGTCAGAATCCCCTCTGGGTTCTTACAGTAACTACACAGTGTGTGTTACAAATATGTGGTCATGAAGTTCTACTTTTCATGTGGTTAGTGACTAACCTGATGTCAGAGTTTTAATGCTACTCATGGGCCTCTGACTTAGCATCTCATACTGTTGAGAAATATCTCTCAGGCATGCCGGATTCCTTCACCGATTTTTAAGCACGTGATAATTATACAATACGCACATGAATCTGAATCTGTATTGAACAGCTGATTAATTTTTAATTGTTCAGTTTGATGGTCCTTGCCACACCCCTAAATATGACCACATATTTCCGATACACGCTGTATATTTGGTTAAAATTCATAATGATCGGTAAAGCAATTTTAACAAAATCCACCAGGATTGGAGGTGACTAGGTCGCAAAACAATCTAAAACACCGTCTCAATAATGTCCCAAAGAATCTCCTTAAAGACCTTCCTAACGATACTTTGCCAAGTAAAATAAAACCTTTGGAGCAGCATATTAAGGTAACTCTTGGAGTATAAATTATCGGGAAGCAATGTACAGCCGTGTGTAATGGGCGAGTCGAGGATTATTTATCGCCAGCGCGTGGGGATTGGCGATGTGGGGACACGGTGGGAGCGGCGAGCGGGGGCAAGAGCGGATTTGAAAGAGAGTAAGAAAATACGTTTATTTGCGGCAAACATGATGTTAAGCCCTTGGTCCCGGCTGACATTTGTGCATCTTTGACAGTCGTAACGGGTAGTCAGAGGCCCGGAAAATCTGACAGCCAGTTTTACTAAAGGATATCTTATTGCCCAGTTACTGGGTTGTGGAGGTCAGATAGGCAGTTGCTCCATGTAAGATACTGGTATTTAGCTGCATCCGGTTAGACCGGAAGCCGACCCCAACATAGTTGAGAAAAGGCTAGGCAGATGATAACGATTTTTTTTTGTTGGTAAGTCATCCAATGACTTCTCCCGCTCTGGGTGGAGCGGAAGGGAGTGTCAGTCTCTTACTGACTAAAACCCATCCATGTTCCTTCCTTAGCCCTTTACGTTCCGGGGTAGCGGTAACCCTTTCGGACAATCCCGCTTACCCGGCAGGCTTGGCTCTGAGGGGCCCCTTCATATGCTGACATCTCTTTGATTCGCGCGTGGAACATATACGCGCCGTCCGCCAAGGGCCTGGTGCTGATCGGACGGTGAGTCACCCATTACTCACCGTCCGCAGACTCGCGCCTACGGTGGCCGGGAGTCGTCACGTGAGATGATAATGACGACACAGTAAAAAAAAAGAAAAAAAAATTTAACAGGGTTCAGTCGACTTTGCGCAAATTATTTTATACTTAGTATTTATACGAATGCGCACTATAGGTACTTTCTGACAAAGTTAAATAAAGGGATGATTGCCAATACACTGGTTTAAAGGAAAACAGGATGAAATGACCTGAAAAGTCAGGGGATGTTGTTGAAAAATTTATCGCTCACTGAAGCACTATGGTAGGACCCTAAACAGCTTTAACAGCGTTAAGCTAAAGAGCAGCGGTAATGACGATATTGATGTACTTACATTAATTATGTATACAATGCACGCGAATCGTGATGTGGTTGATGAAAGTGCTTATGCAGCAGACGGGATAAAACCACCTAGATAAATAGCATAGTAGCATTTATTTTAGGTATCGTATCTACAACGCCAAATGCAAACTCTGCAATCCTTCCCGACGACTAACGACATGCAATAGTCCAGCAGACAACACAAGTGTCTGGTCGGAGAATCCTTCCTTTTCAGTGGAGAATGAAGATGCTTCCTGCTGTTCATACCTCTATAGCTGGACGCCCCTATACAGCGGGACGCCTCGATAGTACACAGGCTCCCATATCCTGCAAATTGGAACACGTGTGTCCTTAGACGCGGTCTTTCATAAAGAGCTCTACTCTTTTTTATCGTCATCGTCATCATCATCATCATCACCGAAAGGCATCCCTCAAGCACCGCCATTTCGATCGGTTTTGGGCTTCTCGCATCCAGCGGATTCAGGAGGCCTTAACAAGATCAACGGTACGCGGTCACCACTCCAAAACCTTTCAGCCATATGTTTTGCGAGCGCAGCACACCGCCACTTAAGTTAGCAATTCTGGGTTATGTCTTGGTTCTCTTGCTTTTCATTTCTGACTCGATCACGTAGGGAAACTCCAGCATAGCCATTACCCTAACTAAGATTATTATTATAAGCCTGTTTGCTTATATAATAGCATGTAAATATTATATACCGAAATAACAAACCAAATACATTAAGAGTTAGTTAACAGTTAACACCCACAGAAAAACATCGTGAGCAAACCAGCATATCCTAGAACCAAATATTTGAAGAGATGCAACATCCACCAAAACGCATTGGGCCCGCGTGGTAGATTATGGCCCACTCCCTCTCTTACAGAGGAGACCGGCGTCCTAGTAGTGGGAACATTATCGGCTGTAGATAACACCTACAAGGAACCGTAGTCAACAAAGGCTTACAGCATTTTCAACTTTCAATGGAAAATTTTAGCAAAGGAAAAATTTTGCACGTGGCATAAACACAAAGAACTTCAGGCTTAAAAGCTTAACAGCGTACCGTTGGATCTAAAGCCACAGCCTACGATAATAACCAACCGGTACAACAAAAAGACGATCACAGTTACCACAGAGCATCTGTTAATCCATAACACAGTACAAATCCACCGCATCACAAACAAAATTTACGGAGGCCACATCAAGTTACCCCAATCTGTTAAATTTCTTTGGTTGTTTTTCAACTTTATTACAAAAGCATAACGTCCATTTTCAATTGGGAAAATATGACAGTTTGGGATAGCTTGATGTGCTAGCGTCTGTACATCTACCCTGTAGTCATATCGCCGTATTTTACCTTTAAGAACAGACGCACACTATACGATATAAGAAAAAATGTGTAGGCGTTTTTAGCTGCCTTGTTGGTCGCAAGCACTACTGCTGAACATGAGTCCTGGGTTCGATTTCCAAGTCGGGCAAAGTGTTAATGGATTTTCCACAGAAATTTTTCCATCAGAGAATATCTCAGTTGCAGCCCGTAGTCTGGATTAGAGCCCGGTGATGGCAACCGGCTCGCCCCCTATTGCATGGGGATATACAGACGCCAGCACATCAAGCTATCCCTAACTGTCAAATTTTCTCAATTAAAAATGAACCTTATGTCTTTGCAATAAAGTTGAAATACTATCAAAGAAATTTGACAGATTGTGGTAACTTGATGTGCTGGCCTCTGTACATCGCTGGCAAAATGGGGTTGGGGATTACAGGTTTATTGTTATGTGTCTATTTTTAGGCAAATGTGTCGTGCGTGTCTCACTGTAAACATATTTTTTGGAACGAAGTTCCTTAACGCGCGTTTCGAAAGAACGGAAAAAATAAGACCAAAAGTTGTAAAGTACAGTTTTTATCTTTCTAAGGTATATTTTTTGTGTAGAAAAATATGATGTCTTTTTAATCAATATTTTTTGATTGGTTAATTTTTAGATCAGAATTTTTTTGATAACTTTACTTTTCCTTTTTTTTACTTAAAAGAAATAAAATTTTATTACAATTCCTTCACTAATTAATCGAAAGGAACTTCGTTCCATCCGGGTGTCTTTTAACACCTATCAAGTTTTTCTTTCAATTTGTTTATTGCCTGTATGGCTGCCTTGATATCATAGAACAGCAGTTTCAAAGAGTCGCACATATACGCCAACCCGCAGTGGCCCCGCGTGGTGGATTCCGTGGATTACGGCGCAATCCCTCTCATAGCAAAGAGGTTTGTATCCCATCAAAAGGAACTTTATAGGCTGATTATGAACACGTGCGCTTTTCATAAAGTTTCAGTTGTATAATATCTATTGTACGTACACGCTTACGGACGGGACACAGCAAAGGATTTGCTTCCACAATAACATGAAACCGTTGAACATTCTAACATAATACCCGACACATTCTCTGAGAACACAGATCTAGAGAGGCTAGATTGTTTTGTTTTTAGTAGGAATACTGCAGATTTAAATATGCTCCAGTAAGATGTTAATAGTTAGTTAGTTAATAGTTTTCTATACTTTTTTTTAAGTCTTTACCGTAATTATTTATTTCCTAAGATTTTGAAATATATATTAAAATATTTATAACTAGGTTCTGCCCGCGACTTCGTCCGCGGAAAATTTCTTGTTTTAACATTAGAAGTAATTCGAAAAAATACTTTTTTAAAACATAAAACGAAATATAAAAGTTAAAATACAAACGATAGGAATATGGTGTCACGGACTTTTTTGTAGAAATAATTAAGGCGAACCGGGTTACATTGATTTCAATTTTAAACAACTGTTTAGGCAGCGCATGCAAATAATTCTGTTTTCACAGGTATTTCTTTCCGACTTGCTAGACTAAAATTGCGATAGCTCGGCTAATATGTATGATATAAATGTAATTTATAGCCTATAGCACTCAGGAATAATGTAGCTTTCTATTGGTGAAAAAAATTTTGAAATCGGATCATTGGTTCCGGTGATTAGGTACCCCCTACATACAAACTTTACCTCTCTATAATATTAGTATAGATAACTAGGTACAAGTTTAAAAAACGGGCGGGAAAAAATTTAAAAATAAAACAAAGGGCATCAAAAAATTCGTCGACATCGCTGTCGACAGAGAAAGTTCCCAAAAGGCTGGCAGCATTAACGCGATATATGGCAATGCTGATTCTTTGACGAAAAAGTAGGGTAAATACTTGTACATACATGTATCAATTAATCAATACAAGTATATTTACAAAAAATCCGCTGTTCCATACCTACATCATGCAAAAGTGTGCTATATGTCAAAATGAAGGGAACAACTGATTTTAATTTCGCGATTTCAGATTTGTTCCCATAGTAAAAGTAGTTCATACTGATGACCCCTTTAAATATTACCCATGAATTCAATATCACCCTGTATAAGTAACATAACCGAATACCTGTCGAGTCCCTTCTACCAACCCTATATCCACGTCCACACAATAAAATGATACAAAGAACACAATGAGATTCAAGAAAAACACACAATGTCGCTAAAGAGGGTAGTTACAAATAAATAATATCTACCTACCCGCCACAAAATAATGTACTCGGTATTGTATCAGTGAGTTATTAATGTTATTACCTAGATAATGATCAATTTGTCTCTTACAGGCATTTTCGTAGAAATTCTATGTCCTATTATGAATAGGACAAAATGTTTTTCGGATAAATAATGTTATAGTACTTCTAGTCATTTTTTATTGAAGTTTTTTTTTTGGAAAGAACTCGATTCAAGGACTTATCAATCCAAAGGTTACAAACTACATAATTAGGTTCATACCCTTGTATGAACTCGGCAAATTATGTAGTTTGGTAAAGAGAGGCTCGTGGCTAAATTATCACGGCCGCACGGATTGCTGGAAGGTTAAGTTACGCTTGCCGAGGTCAGTCCGTAGATGGGTGACCACCCATACATATCGAGACCCCTCCGTGCCTCGGCAAGCACGTTAAGCCGTCGGTCCTGGCGTTGACAGTCGTTATGGGTAGTCAGAAACCCGAAAGCCTGACAACCAGTCTTACCAAGGGGTATCGTGTTACCCACTAACTGGGTTGTGGAGGTCAGATAGGCAGTCGCTCCATGTAAAATACTAGTATTTAGCTGCATCTGTAGCTGCATCTGATTAGACTGGAAGCCGACCCCAACATAGTTGGGAAAAGGCGAGCAGATTGATTGATATGACGTGTAAAAGTTTTTCTGATATTCTATTTACGGAATAAACAATTCCTTTTCTTTTAGGAGTCCCTTTGTATGTAGGTAACTGTTATGCGTATAAAAACAATGACAGGTTTGAAAAAATATATTTCTTTTTTATAACAAGAAAAATATATAAGTACAGTTGCTTTCAGAATAGTAATTGGGCATAAAACACGTTTTGGTATTATGAAAAACATATTTTCCTACCGAAAACACACACAGTAATTTGTATACTGAAATTATTATTTTGTGGACAAATAATTTGTTTTGTTGCCAGGTTAAAAAATATTTCTTTCCATTTTGAGTCAAGATCTGGGGGCAGACCACCACCTCTTATAGTATTATACTATTAGGGTTCCGTACCAAAATGGTAGAAAATAACAATACAGGAAAAATAAAACGATGTCTCTTAATAGCATACTTTTGCAGAAATCATCAACAATGGTGCGGTTTTTTTTATATTACTTCCAGTCTACTAAGCAAGTGATAATCATATGCTTTTTTTGTAATATTAAAACAATACTGCTTAATGAGGTGCTGGTTCAGGTCTGGGAATCATGAAAGCAAAACCTCCTAAAACTACGACTCAACAGATCCAAAACACACTCCTCAACTCCCCAAAACTAACGCTACATTCCAAAAACTAACGCTACATTCCAAAAACTACTAACGAATTCAAAGTTTCCAACACAACCCCTCAACTGCAGCGGTGGGTATAAAAGTCACAAAACGGTGTTATGTTTATTGTTCACTGTGGTCGGGTTACCAGGCGGCACATTAACGTCGTCATACACTTCCCGGGGTTTCCGAGGTGGGTAATTACCCGGGAAGGCAAAAAGTGCAATTAAAATGGTCCCACGTTGGGCGCCACTCGGGTGGCGGGTACCAACAGTTGCCTAGTATTGCAATTGTAACGTAATAACATTTTCGTAGAATGCCGGCTGTTTGTGAATAACTTTTGCTTATTCGCAGTTTTGAAGATAATAATGTTTTACTGCTTTGTAAGTTAGAAATGCTTAATTTGGTTGGATAGATATTAAATTTTGGAAGCTTATTATAATAACAATTAATTAAATCACTCTTACAGGACTTTTCTTAAGTAAAAGTCATATAGATAGAATTCATTAACTAGTTATATTTTTAACATGATGAGGTAAACAGTTGAATCGACTGCCTCGTTGGTCATAAGGTTATAAGCGTTATTGCTGAGCATGAGGTCCTGCGTTCGATTCCTAAGTCGAGCAATGTAGTATTTGGTTTTTCTATATGGAATTTCTCACTAGCAGCCCGAGGTCTGGATTTTTGTTCGGTTGGTGACACTAAGGCTTGTCCCCCTATTATATGATATTCAAACATAATTGGTGAAATATGGGTGTAATATAGGAACACTTCTGTCTAACCCTGCAGGGATAAACAGTGGTCCTAAAATAGACGGCGCCTGTATCTTGGGGGACGGAATATAAGAAGAAAATATGTGTGTTGTAGCATTTTATACTAGTTCTCCATTCATAATGGATCACTAAAACGATTTAACAAACACAAAATAAAGTAGACATGAAATATCAATTTCATTAAAAAAAAAGTAAAAGTAAGTAAAAGTAACTTATAATAGTCGCAACATAAAACGCCAAACCATATAACCACAGATTCCCCGCAACATAAACTATTTACATAAAAATCTTAATGCCGAGAGCAATCCATCTTCTTTAAAAGGCGTTCTCAACCCAACTTAAAATTTTCAACCCGTAAATGCGAACAGCGGTCGAGGCGGCCCCTAGCGGTGACGGCGCACAACTTTTAGTGTTCACATTAAAACTGATAAACCCTTAATGCAAATTGAAAGCGTGCGGGCGTGAAACATGCCGCGGTTGTCCAACCAGTCCGTTAGCTGTTCGGGAAAAATAGGTGTTCGGTTTTGAGACGAGCGGATAAAGGGTTGTTCTAACTGCGAGGGTAGTTTTAATTAAACATCTGCCTGTTTGGTTTCTGGGTTAGCGTTTTTCTGGGCTGATGAAGCTAATCAAGAAGCTAAATACGCTTCCGAGTCTTTTTTTTTTTAAGGCTGGGAAATCATCCAATGACTTCTCCCGCTATGGGTGGAGCGGAAGGGAGTGTCAGACTTTTACTGACTAAAACCCATCCATGTTCCTTCCTTAGCCCTTTGTGTTCCGGGGTAGCGGTAACCCTTTCGGACAATCCCGCTTAACGCTTCCGAGTCTAAGCCATCACAAGAAATATAATATTAATTAATAATAATATCCTTGGAAATTTCACACAACGCCACATAGTCCCAAGCTAAGCAACCCAATGCTTGTGTTATGGTAACGAGATGGCTGATAATCTACTTATAATATATTTATATTAATTTTTTCGTAAATACATACATATTATATAATATGTATAGAAATATATGCCACATTCAACCTGTTTTGTTCGTCATTAACACACAACCCATTAACTTTTGGCCTATTTATTTGGGGACGGCTCAGCGTGACATTCTTCTTCCATTCATTCTTGGCTTTATGGTAATTTAAAAACAACATACCGAGTTTATCGTCGCTTATTAATTAAACTCGCTTCAGGAATCGTATTTTTCAACCAAATACCCATTCGATAAATACCAACAATTTATTCTATATAATTTCTCTTGAAATATCGTAATACCTCATTCAATTGACCAACAATTTGGTCACCGAAAATCTCTAATATCCGCACTCTCATTCATCCCGTGGACGGCACTGGAAGCGGGCGGTTACCCGGACTAAAGGTTATTATGAGCGCAGCACGGCAAGCCTCTATGCGGATATTCGGATAGATAGGCCACTTAGCGAGATATTGCCGACGAATTTGGTTAATGCACTCGCTCCCGGAGCATTTTGCTTGTAATATTTTGCAGGGTGTTTTGTTTTGCGTTTTAGTAATAAAGTTGTAAAACCTTTTCGTAAATATGCGGTGAATATTTTAATTAAAATCCGGGAGCTAATAGGTTTTGTTTTTAACAAAACATGAACAAGTAGTTTAAAAAAAAGAAGATTAAGCGAACAATGAAAATTTTCGATTTTAAATTATTAACTTTGATAACGAAATGTTTTCAGTTATTGAAAAAACCTTTTAACATGACCAACACAAAAGCATTCATCTACTCTTGAGCGTTTCATCACGAGATAATAAATTAAACCAAACAACGAAACCACACGAAATTAATCAATCAACTGCATTCGACACGTTTTTAAATGTATCATCGTTCTGTGCTTTCGACCAGCAAGGGTTAATTATCTGTAAATCGTGGCAGTAACAACTGACCGCTGAGCGGTGTCGTATCCGAAATTAAAATTTCGATGTTGATATGTTAATTGCTGCGGATATTTTGTTTTTAAGTTGGTCGCTGTGACCCTGCCGCAGGTGAGGGGTTGATTGTGGGCAATATTGTATTCGAATAAATTGTTTATTATTAAAAAATTGGATATCTTTTTTTGTGTGCAACCATCACTTTGCTGCATCATGTTGCAAAGAAAAAAAACTTTTTTACAAAAAATAAAACCGACTTCCAAAAAAAACACTACAAAGTGAAAAATAATTTTGATTTCGGAAGTCGGTGTCTTCGGTTTTGTATTTTCATTTTTTGCCACCGACTTCCGAAATCAAAATTATTTTTCACTTTGTAGTGTTTTTTTTGGAAGTCGGTTTTATTTTTTGTAAAAAAGTTTTTATTTTTCACTTTTTAGTTGTGGTACCTACACAACCCCAACCCCGCCCCCCCCCAAATTTTAATACCACTACCTGGTATGTAAATTACAGTGACAGGAACTTATTAGAACATCGTCCACATATATTAAGTAGAAAATTTTTAGATTTTTGTTGATTTTTCAAAAATCGCTTATCCGATTTCGATAAAAAGAATTTTTCAAATCGGTTGGCAAGTAACGGAGTTATGCGCGAACAAACATAAAAAAAAAAAAATATACAGTCGAATTTTGAACCTCCTCCTTTTTTAGAAGTCGGTTAAAAAAGCATGAAGTTCGAAATTTGTAATCACTTTTTCTTTTTAAATAAAGCTGCTCATTGCTGTCATAAAATTGATAGTTCAAACCTTCTTGATAGTTATGAAGAATGATTTGCAAAAAAGTTAAATCTAATGGTGATATTTTGCTGGCGCAGTTTTTAGAAATGAGGAAAGTTTTCAACAGTAATTGCACATACATACAAAGACCGATATGACTGATTGCTTATTTGCAAATTAGCATAAATGTAAATATAATCATATCACATTTACATTTAAAAACTAAATATTTATAATAATATGTACAAAAATAATAAGTAGGTATAATAATCAAAGAGCATTCAAATATTCGTCCACATCGCTGTCAACAGGAAAAGTTCCCAAAAGGCTGGCAGCATTGCCGCGTTGTATGGCAATACTGGTTCTTTGACCAAAAATAGGCCATAGAAAACGATCAAGTTTGGTTACTAAGCTTGACATTAAAAGTCAACCATTGCGTCCTGATAAAGAAAGAAAGGAAACATTTATTTTTTGCGCAATAAAAAGAAATCTCTTAATTTGAGTAAACATTTGCACTCAATGACTTACGGGTTCTTTATCCCTCCAAGTTTTTTTTTTCATACATTGATTTGAGCCTCCACGTGCTGTTTTTTCTGGCTTCATCTAATAAAAGAGTACCACTTAACTCCAATTGTTATTCCCCACGACTTCAGGTCTTAAGGTGTTTGTATTTACTCGTATTTTATTATCTAGCTTTCGAATCAGACGGAACAGGGCGGACTAAAAGCTTTCGTGTGTCTGTAAAGAGCTGTGCACGGTGTTAGAATAATTACTTCGTTTATATATGACTTGCTTTTGCCAGCGGTTAGGCTCGCATGTATGTAAGAAAATACCCTATGTGTGGATAAAAAGTAGCCTATGTTGTATCACTACATAGTATAAAACAAAGTCGCTTTCTCTGTCCCTATATCCCTATGTATGCTTAAATCTTTAAAACTACGCAACGTATTTTGATACGGTTTTTTTTAACAGATAGAGTGATTGAAGAGGAAGATTTATATGTTTAATTTGTCGACATATTATGCGGGCGAAGCCGCGGGCGGAAGCTAGTTCCAGACTATAATCTGTATCTGTGCAAAATTTCATCCGGATCTGTTCAGTAGTTTTTGCGTGAAAAAGTAACAAACATTGATACATCCATACATCCTTACAAACAATTGACGGTATAATACATACTAGCTGCTGCCAGTGGCTTCGCCCGCGTGGATGTCGGAAATAATCCCAAGGGAACGTATCGTACCGATTTTCCACCCGGTTACAAAAAAAAAAACAAAAAAAAAGGGTCATCCCAACTCGGGAATCGAACTTAGGTTCTAATGCTCAGCAATGCAACCACTAGACGAGACGAGAGAGACCAACGAGATATTCAGTACTAAGAGGTTTTCCACAGATAGCCTTACTTAACCATACGAAATATCAACTGTATAATCTTTATTCACCGCGAATTGTTTTCGTATAAATACGCGAGAAGAAAGTCCTGAATTTGTGACAAGTATTTAAAACCTTTTTAAAAGAAGATAAGTACCTATAATAACATTAAACAAAGATCATGTTGTCTTTCGAGAAAATCGTAGACATAAAATAAAACATACAAATCGTTTGCAAAATATAAACAATAAAGAGGTTTTCATATAAATTCCTTTCATTAATAACAGGAAGATAACATATATATCATTCAGCACGACTGAGGACAGAGCACCCTGTATAGTGGTAGAAGAAAAAGACGGTGTAGCTCGGGTGTTCAACAATTATTATTATTGTTGTAGTCTGCAGGTGTTCCTGTTCTAGAGCCCAATGTATGAGTGAACAGCGATTTTGTATGAATTAAAAAACAATTTAACGTACCTCCTTTTTTGTTATACTTCCGTCACCACTTGCTTAAAAAATTGGTGAAGAAAAACATCGTGAGGAAACCAGCATGTCTGAGAGATATTTCTCAACAGCATGTGAAGCTAAGTCAGAGGCCCATGGGCAGCATAAAAACTCTGACACCAGGTTAGTCACTAACCACACGAAAAGAAGAAGAGTCAATCTTGATCAGATCATAACTGTGGGTATGATATTTTGAATACGAAACCTGTTGGTGTACAGGCGCCAGCACATCAAGCTATCCCTAACTGTCAAATTTTCTCAATTAAAAATGAACCTTATGTATTTGCAAAAAAGTTGAAATACTATCAAAGAAAATTGACAGATTGTGGTAACTTGATGTACTGGCCTCTGTACCTACTTTTTTACATAAATAAATAATGGCTAGAATTATGGACTCATAAAAACAAATAAAATTTGAAAAAAGAAATCTTCCAAAACTTTTTTTTTTAATAACATTTATTAATATTTGTGGCCAGTACCTACGCACGATAATTACAACAGATATTAATCCTTTTTTTTGCGTTCCTCTTTTGTCCCTGCATAGAGTATTTATTGGAGTATGAATAATGACCATTGTAATTAATAAGATTTATTTCGGGGTGTGAGCCTGGTGACGTCACACAGGATGTCCTAGTATTGATACCACACCCTTACAAACACTCATATTTCTTTGCATTTTTGTCAAAACGCTTATAATTCTTGTCTCTATGTTTAAAATTATGTAAACCTTTGTGTAGCTGTAGACAAACAAATAATGATTATTATTATTGGATGGTCAAGAGCTCTACTCTGATAGTAGCTAGTGTCAAAAATATTGTATTTTAAATACTGATAAAAAAGCTACTTAGATAACTTTGTTTACTTAACGTTTTGAATATAGAAAAAAAAAACAGCTTATTTAATTAATTTTACACATAAATTAACATCACGCCTGTCATGTAATACCCTAAGTGTAAAGCAGAGGTGTATCCATAATACACCCTCATTTCGCCAGTTTTGCTTAAGTCCCATGTAATAGGGGGCGAGCCTATTGTAATCAACCCTCCAGACTCCAAATTTTAATAATTAGTTAGTTTATAGAATAAGAGATAGAATAAGAATAAGAAATAGACTAGACAAAATCAAACTGGTTGTTAAGTAAATAAGTTTATAATTTAAAGAGTAACGGTGGAGTTTTTTGCCCATTCTTCTCCACACGAAACTACCTTTTGGAAGGGGCGACTAGAATCAATTCTATTTCTTGTTCATTTTGACGTTCAAAAGCCTATTTGAAATAAATTATTGAACTTTAACTTTATTCCTGTAACTTGTACCACAACTTACAAGTAGCATTGAAATTAAACTAATTAGCAGCATTTGCGTGAAGAAAAGACGGCGACATGCAATACTATTTGCTAGTATTTATTTTCAAGTAACAATGAGTATTTTTGTTTTAATCATAACAGCTTGCCAACTAGTTTGATGAAGGTAGTTTTAAAAAAGGTGCCTCTATTGTAAAGCTTTTTAGGGTTCTGTAACGAAAAGGTAAAACGGGACCCTATTACTAAGACTACGCTGTCTGTCTGTCCGTCTGTCTGTACGTCTGTCACCAGGCGGTCTCTCATGAACCGTGATAGCCTAGTGGCGTGCCGGACTGCCAAGTCATAGGTCTCGAGTTCGAACCCAAGGCACGCACCTCTGATTTTTCAGATGCATGTGCGTATTGTATAATAATCACACTTGCTTAAAATTGGTGAAGGAAAACATCGTGAGGAAACCGGCATGCCCGAGAGATATTTCTCAACAGCATGTGAAGCTAAGTCAGAGGCCCATGGGCAGCATTAAAACTCTGACACCAGGTTAGTCACTCACTAACCACACGAAGTAGAAGTTGAAATTTTCAGAGATGACGTATTTCTGTTTGCCACTATGACAGCAAATACTAAAAAACAGAGTAAAATGAATATTTAAACTTGTTACTTTTGCCATTTTTATAACCCGCGTGTTGTCGGAAATTATCCCAAATGAACGAACTCCCGGGATTAAAAAAACAATCTTAATCTACCTCTGTGACAACCAGATCCATTCAGCAGTTTAAGCGTGAAAGACGGACAAACATACAAACTCCCAAACACATACACTCACAAACTTTCGACTTTATAATATAAGTGTGATAGTACGGAACCCATCGCGCGCGAGTCCGACTCTCACGTGGCTGGGTTTTTGGTATTGTAAAAGTTTTAAAACAGTAGATTAAATTCTTGTTAAAAATTCCGGCACCTCCTTTAGCCAGGAATGTAACACCTACATCTATAGCGTGTATTAATTAATACAAATCACGCATTGAGCAACTAACATTAGGTAGGTACATTACAGAGACATGTTCATGCAAATCGGGCCATGTTCGCTTAGTTTGCCACGGGAGAGACAATTAGTGGTCCCTGAATACCTGGGAGAGCGTTTGTTGTTGTCGTAAATGTGTGATAATGTATAAATTATGTTTGACTAAAACTCATCCATGTTACTTCCTTAGCCCTTTATGTTCCGGGGTAGCGGTAAACCTTTCGGACAATCCTCCTTACCCGGCAGGCTTCGGCCCTAACGGGCCCCTTCCTTATTGCTGACATCTCGTTGACTTATACATAATCCATACTAATATTATGAATTTGAAAGTAACTCTGTCTGTCTGTCTATCTCTATGTTACCTCTTCACGCCTAAACCAGTAAAAGGATTTCGATAGCATTTCGCGGAGAGATAGATTGCATCTCGGGGAAGGATATAATGCTACTTTTTTGTCTCAAAAATACCTAAAAAAATCAGCTGTTCCCTACATTTTGACGAGTTATGCAAACATAATATACGGAACAGCTGATTTTTTTCGCGATTTCAGATTTGTTCCCATAGTGAAAGTTGTTCATAATGATGAGTACAAAGACCTCTTAAAATATTGTCCATGAATTCAATTTCACCCTGTATATTTTAGTTTAGGATGTATAAGGTATATTAATTAACTACATTGATCTCTAACAAGTATGTAGGTACTCCTCTCAAGGGATCACTATGTACCAGTTACATGTAATCCCACGTCCATATTAATTCCTGTTTAACACAACCTTCTATAATTAGTTCTAAAATGTTTATGATACAAATAATTAATTGTTTCAGGGGTGGGTGTGGTTAATGTTAATTAAGTATGGTGTTTTTAATTGTTTTTGTGACGTCAGTTTTGGGTTGAGTCATAATTAACGACGCTTTTGAAGTGTAAGCATGTAAGTAATATTCTCATGATGTTTAAACATGTGAATTGTTTTATTTTAATGTAGAAAGATATTAAGGTTTAAAATCATTTGAAGAAATTTTACAGTTTGGTGTAAGTTGATGCGCTGGCGACTGTACATAGAAAATAAATGGTTAAAAAAAGATTATTAAATAAAAAACACATTATGCAAGCGTTTCAAATAGAAAAGTATAGAAGAAGATATGTTGCGCCGACCACAAATAAATTGCAGAGAAGATATGGAAAGTCCATGAAGTTCTTAAATTAAAACTTCCTCTGTATACAAAAAAAGAAGTGTGTATATGTGTGAGAAGCTCGTGGCTAAGTAATAACAGCAGCACTGAACAATCCATGAGGTTAAGTCACGGTTGCCGGGTTTGATCCGTGGATGTGAACCATCTTTTCATATCGAGACTCCTCCGTGTCTCGGAAAGCACGTTAAGCCGTTGGTCCCGTCGGTCATTTGTGGATCTTTGACAATCGTTACGGGTAGTCAGAAGCCCGAAAGTCTGACAGCCAGGGTCCTGTTATTCAATGACTGCAATGACTAGGTTGTAGAGGTCTGATAGGCAGTCGCTCCATGTAATATACTTGTATTCACCTCCATCCGGTTAGAAAGGAAGCAGACACCAAAATATTTGGGAAAAGGTTACACAGATTTATTGATTGTGTATAATATGTGTGTGTAAAAGTTGTGCACGGCTTGTTGGCATAATTAAACGTAAAAAGCTCGATCCTATTACGAAAGAACTTAAAAGCCTTTGAATTATTTTAACTACGGAGCAAAATTCCTGTACAGAAACAAACGGCGAGGATGCAAAAACTAGACGCTCCAACAGAAACCACAGCATAAACAAAATCGATAAAACACAGCCCTATCTCCAAAGCAAAATTAAAAATATCTCACACAATTATTAAACAAAAATGTTCACGTACAAAATTAAAATTGTTGTCAACCGAAATCGAGGTTGCCAATGTACAAAAAAAAAAGTTATCTAAACAACGACCGGCCACCCCAACACTTTGAAAACTCGTAAAAAAAGTAATTCGCTTGTAAAACAAGACTAAAATTATGACGATAAATTTTTAGGGGATTAACTATTGAAAGAAAAATAGGACAATGGACAAAGGTGACTAAGGTGATTTATTGATTGAGAAAAATGGCGGGCTCCTGTCGCATTTTGAGGTTAAGTTCGTACTTTTAAGAAAAAATGGCGGTTTGTTATCGCATTTTGAGGTTAAGTTCGTACTTTTAAGAAAAAATGGCGGGCTCCTGTCGCATTTTGAGGTTAAGTTCGTACTTTTAGGAAAAAAAAGGAATCTCTTTGATGGTACTTTGTTGTCCATCAGACTGGCATGGCAGTCCGTATGCCCCACAGAATTTTTGTGTACCAGACTACAGTGCCAGGTACAGATACAGACGCCACAGCACATGAAGCTATCCCAAACTATCAAATATTCCTAATTGGACATGAACCTTATTCTTCACTACATAGTATAAAGCAAAGTCGCTTTCCGCGTCCTAATGTCCTTAATAGACAATAAACTCAAACTCAAAGTATTTATTTCAAATAAACCAATTACAGGCACTTTTGAATTGTCAAGGTGTCGGTCAGTCAGAGAGATGAAGCTAGTTGCCCATTCCAAAGCAGTAGGTACCTATGGAGAAGAACGGGCAAGAAACTCCATGGACACTCTTTTAAACAAAATATAGTTACAAAATATTGGTTACATAGTTAGATCATATTATTATTTTTATACATGTGAGAACGATGCAGAACGGTGAAAGCATCCGATATAAAATAATGTAAAAAAAAAGTTCAAAAATTAAATTAAAACAAGCCATGGCCGCTAAGAGATAACCAGTCTCTACCGACAGCGCCCGTTCACGAACATGACGCATGGATTAGCACCATTCAGCTCAACCATTTTGAAGGGAGCTAAATGATCCAACACACACACCACCATCAGCGAGACATAAGTTGACCGTGTTTTGTCTGTGGTCCATCCATTGTCTATGGCCGAGATACTGAATGTCAATAGTTTTAATGACTCTGAATACGAGGTTTTTAAGCTGCTTTGCACCGGTGTATTTAGTTACTAAGTTTATATTTTAGACTTGCTGCTCCCGCGCGGTTTTACCGCTGCCCGGCTCCTATTGGTCGTAGCGTGATGTTACATAGCCTATAGCCTTCCTCGGTAAATGGACTATCCAACACAAAAAGAATTTTTCAATTCGGACCAGTAGTTCCAGAGATTAGCGCGTTCAAACGAACAAACTCTTCAGCTTTATAATATTAGTAAGTATAGAAATGTGCGTTTTGTCTGTGCAGAATAAAAATGTTTCTTTCTTTTCTTAATAAATTCTTTCTAATAGTACGTCTGGGTTTTCGTGTAGTGGAATAATAAAACTTTGATCATTGCCAATTTTTTTTTAAAGTCCAATTTTCATTACGGTGCTAATATTACCAAACTCTTATTGGACAAGTCATTACACGAAATGGGCAAAGTTGTGAAAATTGTGCAGAAAATCCTAGAGTTGTCAATTTTACCCAGTCATCTTGATATTAATTTTTAATAATATCTGATAGTGACACGAAAAAGTAAAGTTTTATAGTTAAAGTTATTAGTTTAATATTGGTAGGGTGGTGACTTTGGGTTTCAAACCGACTGCTAGAAGCACGCTACCCAACTACGGAAAAGTCAAAGGAGGGTAATGATTTTAAAACGCTATGTATGTATGTTCATCTGGTCCCTTGTGACTCCAAAACTATTAGGAGTATATTGAGAGAGAATAGCAGAATTTATTAACAGTTCTAAGATATACATAAGGAGTATATTAGGTGTCATACACGATATGACTCCTAATCTTTAATTTGTCCTTAGACAATGTCTTGTTCTAAACTTTTTTACTTTACGTTTGTATCGTGAGAAGAAAGTGGTAACCTAAGTATTTGGTAAATATTTCTAAGAACTTTGGTAAAGTCTAGATAATTTAGCTAAAATAATTAAACTATAATGATGGCATACTTAAAAACGAAAATTGTTATCAAAATTAATATCGAATAACCATACAACTATTTCTTTAAACTTAGACCAGTCTTACCAAAGGGCTATCGCATTACCCTGTTAATGAGTTGTGGAGGTCAGATAGGTAGACGCTTCATCTATACTAATATTATAAAGAGGAAAACTTTGTTTGTTTGGTTGTAATGAATAGGCTCAAAAACTACTGGACCGATTTTAAAAATTCTTTCACCGTTGGAAAGCTTAGTTTTCTAGGAGTAACATAGCTACTTTTTATCCCGGGAAAAATAACGGGTCCCACGGGAAAGACCACGGGAGCGAAGCCGCGGGCAAAGTGCTAGTATTTAATACTGGTATTCATGCAAGCCGGTGCAGCATACCTATAGAGAAAATATAAAAATCAAATAAATACAATACCAAATCCCTTTGCCTAATCCTTAGGGAAATGGACACATGGATGATTTCATATGGATGGATGTCATGTCTAAAACAAACTATCTTCTACTTACGGCTTCGTCCATATGGATGTCTGAAATTATCCGGGAAACGGGAACATAACATACTATCGGGATAAAAAGTATCCTATGTATTAATGTATGTTATAATCTATCTCTGTGCCAAATTTCATCAAGATCCGTTCAGTACTTTTTGCATGAAGACGTAACAAACATACAAACACACACACACACACGCTCACAAACACTTTCGTCTTAATAATATTAGTGTGATACAGTATTTTGAGAGTTTTGTTAGTCTAGTTTTTGTTGATAAGTTCATGTTTATTGGATGATTTCCCAGCCTTAAAAAAAAAAAAAAAAAAAAAAAGGTGTCAGTGTTTTGTCTGTGGTCCTCAGCGGCGGCCCTAGCCATTGCGAGGCTACGTGCGGCAAGTCTATGCGAGGCCCTATAATCTTCGTGAAAAGTATGTGTTGCGAAAGTAGGTCTGGTTTTGTGATTTAGCTAAATGTCATGTTTGAGGAGAAATGCATTTGAATTTTACAATAATTTATATTTAAAGAATCACAAAATTAACAAATATAAAAATGATTTTTAAAACTGATGCTTGCGACTTCTCTGACTAAAATCTTTAATTAAAGCAGAATAATCTAATGAATGAGCAACGTCATTTTCGATCGAAAGAATAGCAAGGGCTGAAAGTCGATCTTGTGTCATTGAATCATTCATCACGTAATTTCTTATGTAATTTAAATTAATTTACTTAAAAATCAAATTATTTTTCATATTTGAAAAAAAAAAGAATTAAATTAAATGCACAGTCAGTTGGCTGTACAAGGAAGTTTACCTTTGAAAATTTTTGAAAAAAAAATATAATTATGAAAATGCAAAACGCGCCATTTCACGAGTATTTTTTCATTTTTTGTACATTTTGTCATTTTCAATCAGTGAAAAAGTCTGCCATTTCACGAGTATTTTTTGTACATTTTGTCGTTTTCAATCAGAGAAAAAAAAGAATTAAATTCAATGCACAGTCAGTTGGCTGTACAAGGAAGTTTACCTTTGACAAATTTTGAAAAAAAAAAAAATGAAAATGCAAAACGCGCGTATTTTTTGTACATTTTGTCATTTTCAATCAGTGAAAACGTCTGATTTAAATATGTCATCGTCTTCATCTAGTGACGAAATTGCTCGTACACCCACCGCCCGAAATAGTTAACGCGGCAAAGTTGGTCAGTGAAAACCTATTACCGGATAAATCCAGAGAATGATATTTGACCGCTCACGAAAAATTTATTCTATGGAGAAATAACAAAAAGGCTAATTCTCTGCCTGAAGAAGTATTTTTGGCTTATTTTTCTGAGCTGATTCCTCGCAAGTAGGTATGATATAAAACATTGTATGTATCACGGACGGTAACGAAATTACGAACCTCGGTTCATTAAAACCCTCGCTGAAGTTACACAATGTACTATTAATTTAGACTAGATAGATTTTTTACAATTTTTTTTAAATATTAGTTTGGGTTGTAGCGCGAGGCCCCCCCCAAGCGCGAGGCCCTGGGCGATGGCACAGTTCGCCACCCCCTAAGGCCGCCACTGGTGGTCCATCCATTGTCCATGGCCGAGATACAGATTGTCAATCGTGGCTCTGAATACGAGGTTTTTTAGCCGGTTTGCACGGGTGTATTTAGTTACTAAGCAAATTTTTTTTTTTAGTTTTTTTTTTTTTTTTAATTGGCATCTCGCAGTTCAACCAAAAGGTTGTCTACTGCTTAACCGGGCTTGCCTGTGGCTGCCACAAAAGAATTGTAGCCTCCAGCCAGGGCTTAATAAAAATTAAACCTAACTTACAAAACTATTTTTTTTTTAGAAAAGTGCGTTTGTTTATTTGTGCAGAATAAACATTTTTTCTTTCTTTCTTTCTTCTATTAACACTACACCACAATTACATGGTGTTGCCATAAATTAAATCAATGCCAATTCTGTACAGTACGGCAGTGAATGGGAAGTTTTTCATTAACACCGTTAGTTATGGGACAAGGGGGGAGTGAATGGCCATGTTTAAGTAGTAGGGGCGAGAAAAGCCACCCCTGTGTAAGCACTCTGTTTTTATTTATAATTTTTCAAGAATTATTGTGTAGGAGTGTTTGTGAACCTATTGGAAAAGTTAAAAGGGACTGTTTTGACCAAACTAGGGTAGTAAATAATTTTTTGATGCCCCATGAGTCTTTGCCGTCATTGTACTCACTAGTTCCTTCAAAGGAACTGCTAAAGGAACTAGTGAGCCAGAACGATATTTTTTAATAAACATGTACAGAGGCCAGCACATCAAGTTACCACAATCTGTCAAATTTCTTTGATAGTATTTCAACTTTATTGCAAAGACATAAGGTTCATTTATAATTGAGAAAATTTGACAGTTAGGGATAGCTTGATGTGCTGGCGTCTGTACTTACATTAAAAAAAATATTACGTATTCAAAATCTGCCAAGCCTATTCTCAACTATTTTGGGCGGTTTCCTGTCTAACCAGATACAGCTCAATACCAGTACATTTATTACATTATGAAGAAGAAAAAAAAAATATTTACATACTTAATATAATATAATTATTATATTATGTAAATAAATATTTTAAAAAATTGTTGTTATTACTTAGTGGTCCTCCTACTTACTAATAACGTAACATAACTTCACGCCGGTAATCTCCGAAGGCTCAGTCAGAGATGTACCTACTTATAATGCACTGTACATCCACATTTCACCTGTTATGTTTAAGTCCCATCTAATTCCTATTGCCAGGGCACAAATCTAAATTCTGAACTCTGGGAAAAACCCAACATCACTTTGCCCGACCCGAGAACCGAACCTAGAATTCCATGATCTGTAATTTTATGTTGTACATAATATGGAGTATTCCATTTTTGTGCTATACCTACATATAAGCTTGAATTAAAAATACTTGTTTGATCCAAAAATCACCACAGCGTGACTAATGATAGTCCAGTAATAGAAAAAAAAACAGATTTACTTGAAGAATTTCTACGCAAGCGATTTAAATAAATATGTTTCCACGCTTCCATGCCACTTCAGTTGTACTTTGAGCGAAAAAATGTAAAAAAGATTAGTTATCTGTGGTTTTAATTTGCAATCATAAATAAGAAAGCGTCTCATCTGTTTATGATCAGCGCATAAAAATGCAATTTGTTAGACTGACAAGTCTACAAGACCTACATGTCTTTTTCTTCCATACTTCTCTATTAGAGGCCATGTCGTTCGGTACTCCATTTCAAGCCATATAGCCGTAGTCCATCCATCGTTCTTTAAAAAAAATTAAAAAAAAATATTCATCAATTCTAATGTTCATATAATTCAGATTTGCTTCCAAGAAAACACATTACACAGTGCGACCACTTCCGTAGGCATTAAAGGTCTTATAATCCAAATAAATACATGGATTACTTGCCCATAACTTGCAATTTGCACAGCAATATAGAATTTAGCTACTAAAAGTCAGCTTTAAGTTCACCATGAAAAGACCGTGAAACTCTAAGATTCTGTTTTATTATAGGTATGCTGTCACTGAATTATAGTATTTGTAAGGTAACGTGTAGAGGACAGACTTTTTGGATGATTGTCGAATATAATGGCGTCCAATAGAATCACGATTGCATTTTTTTTGGGGTGTCTAACCCTATGAACTTTTTGAAAAGTCGAAGCAAATAAAAATAAATCTGTCAATAAAAATAATTAAGTAGGTTTTTAATGAATTGTAAGGTTTTATGGTTTTTGGTGCCTATAATGTTTGATTTTTATTTTCAGTAAATTATTTATTTCCCTTATCAAGTCCAGCACCGATAGCCGGTACCGACATTCGTCTCCAATACCCCCAATTTGTATTTGAATTGAGCCGTAATAATTTATTTGTTAAAAAGTTTAACACCGCGCTGTATAAAGCAGAACATTTGCATACCTACCCTATTTTTGGGGCACAAAAAAAATATATATATAAATTACAGGGGAAAACACATTTGCTCAAACTTTTCGAGTTATAATCGTTAATTAAAACCCCTGGAATCCCCTGTGAGTTATTACATAAATCCCTCCCCTTGACATTTAAATAATGCGATCGCATACAAATTAGCGTTGCATTTCGTTACGAAAAGTAAACAAATGTTTTTTGTTCTTGTAGGGAAACATAAAAAAAAAGGTGGCGACGTATTTTTTTCTACTTCGTATAATGTCACTTTACGTTTGACTCTATACGTCGTTACGACTGCATTTTTCATTTCCACATTGTAATAGTTAGTTTGCTCTTTGACAACGTATTACTTAAGATAATTCAGTCATTTCGTGGAAAATTAATTCATAATATTCATACCCAGCATTATGACACTATAATGTTGTGCTGAAGAACGAAATAAATTAAATAAACACTATTCTTTCAGTTAAATACTACACGCATAATCTACCACAGAAACACACCAGTATAAAACAGTAAAAAATACTTTTAATAGTAGCAAAAGCAACGGTATTTCGTACAGTTCCCGAGGTAAAAAGGCTTTAGCGTGCATTTATGTTCTATGCAAATAAGGGAATTCCTTTAATGCCACTGCGAATGCAATTAACTAATAAGTTAAAAGATAAATTTCGAAGTAAATGCGAAAAACAGACGCGTAAATTTTGTCCACATAAATCTTCAGATGGAGAACTAGGGATTTTATTTGTCAAACTAATTTAGAGCGACTTTCTTATGGGTTTTGGTGACTGGCTAAGTTTTAAATACTTATATTAAAGTTTTAATATTAAACTAGAAGAAAAATCATAAAATGTAGAATTAATTTCAAACTCATTCATTTCTTTTTATTTTTTAATTATTCCCTTGAAACTTTGATTAACTTTTCATAAGTAAAAATGAGTAAGAAATTGAAAGTTGTAAACTAGCCTTGTACGAAACCGCTGTAGGCAATTTTTTACCGACTTCGAAAAAAGAGGCGTTTCTATGTTCGACTGTATATCCACCTGTTTCTCCGTCAATTGAGAACCGATTTAAAAAATCCTTTTTTGTTTGTGTGAATACGAATTGGTGCGGGAACTGTGGGGGATAGGGAAGAACCATAGCTCAAAAATGAACAATACAAAACCAAAGACACGACTTCCAAAATTGAAAGTTTTTTTGGAAGTCCGATGTTTTTGATTTTTTATTGCAGGGAAAAGTAAGCAGGCCAGGAGATGGCGGAATGAACTGGACAGACTCCGCCAAAGAAGTTGTGTAGGGAGGCCTTTTCCCTGGTGTGGGACATCGCAGACTAAGAAACCGATACAAAAAAAATAAAATAAAAGAAAGTAAAATACATTACAGGTCTCCCAAAGTGATAACGCGCATAGAAATCTTCGCCACTGTTCGGCAACAGTCGTATTCCCCGAGCGTCGGAAGACGATATGTATATAGAGTGGCTAAGTGCATTTTCTTCATGCATAATTTAGTAGAATTATGTGTTTTGTGCTAAAAGAGATAAATATTGATTTAATAATAATAATAATAGAACGAACGAATTAATGGTAACGAAATTTGATTCAATAATTCCATGTAAGTAAATAGCGAGCTACAATGATTTCAAAATGTCTGATTTTAAAATGTTTTTTCTAGTACTTAATATGTATTTAACGTAGGTATTTTTAATTTTTTAATATTAAAAAAAATGAAAATTGTTAGTATATTTACCTTTTTTTACAAAATTAACTATTTAAATTTGAATAAGATAGTTAAAGTTGAAATTAAATTCACCATTGAAAACAAAACCAAGAAGGGTGTGTAATAGCAGCTCTATATAATTCCATACAGAGAGAACACGTGCAGTCACCACCAATATATAAAGACGACTGACGGACCTTTGACTGACGGCTGACGGCCGACCGCCGCCGACCGCCCGAATTGTTTCCGATTGTGTACACATGATATTGACTCCTATTTCTTTCGAACAAGGCGCAAAATGCAAGTGCATTGTTTAGGACTCAAACGATTCAATGATTCGGGTGTTCCCGGGAATACGACAATTAGCGAAGATCTGCATGTGCATTATTAATTTGGGAGTAGGTACTGTAAATACCTTTAATGTTAAAATAAGCTTAAGCCGTGGTCCAGCCTGTCCAGCGTGGATCTTTGACAAATGTTACAAGAGGTGGTATTATCCAGTTACTGACTGGGTTGTGAAGGTCAGATAGTGAGTTGCTCTATTTAAAATACTGGTATTCAGCTGCCTCCGGTAAGACTTTGGAAAAAGCTAGGCAGGTTTTTTATGTTACAACAAGCACGCGTATGATGTAGCGAGCAGAAACTAGCTAGTTACAAACATATTATTTTCATTACCACTTTAATCTCTGCTTACCCCAAACCAAATCAATATCAATCAAACTTCAGATTACAATCACTCAGCAGGTACACTTAGTGTTTTCGTACAATTACCTACATGTACACGTAACTACATCACAATGGTAAGCCAAGGAAATCGAATGTCAACATCGTCTTCTAATAGCTTTGTCTTGGGCAGTAGCTCTCAAACTTAAACCGGAACGGACCCCTTTTAGAAAATGAGATATTTGATAAAGCCCTAAAATGATAATAAAAAAAAACAATCAAGTGTCATCATCTGCCTAGCCTTTTCCCAACTATGTTGGGGTCGGCTTCCAGTCTAATGGGATGCAGCTGAATACCAGTATTTTACATGGAGCGACTGCCTATCTGACCTCCACAACCCAGTAATTGGGTAATACGATACCCCTTGGTTAGACTGGCTGTCAGATGTTCGGGCTTCTGGCGACCCGTAACGACTGTCAAAGATACACAAATGACAGCTATGACCAACGGTTTAATGTGCTATCCGAAGCAAGGAGGAGTCTTGATATGTAAAGATGGTCACCCATCCACTGCCAACCCCGGTGGAAAAACAATCAAGTGTATTCTTTATCAATTAATGTTCCCACTGCTGGGACACAGGCCTGTTCCTCCCCCTCACAGGATCATATAATACACCACGCAGGCCAGTGCGGGTTGGCAGATGTCACATGCCCTCGGATTTTTGGTTCTCAGACATGTCAGTTTCCTCATCGTTTTAAGCAGTGGTGATGAAATGCCTTCCTCGTTTCGAATTCAGGACCTACAACTCCTAAGTCAGGGTTAATACCACTGGGCAACCACTGCTGACTGCTCCCATAACATTTCCCTTTGCTTGCGATGCTGCTGGCTCTGCTGGATTGTTCGAAAGGGTTACCGCTGCCCCGGAACATAAAGAGCTAAGGAAGGAACATGGACTTTTATGGGTTTTATTTAGTAAGAGTCTGACACTTCCTTCCGCTCCACATAGCGGGAGCAGTCATGTGATGATTTCCCAACCGCGAAATAAAAAAAATTGCATTGCTTTGTTTTTGTAGCTGCATAGGTTGAGAATCCTGTTTTATGGGAACGGAGAAGAATATGCAGAGCCTTAGACCTTATAGAACTCCCTTAGTATAGTTTTCACTATGGCCAGCCTTTGTGGAACCCCAGGGCTCCGCGGGGAAACTTTGAGTATGGCTGGTCTAGGGTGTAGAATTATAGACAAATTGTAGTGAGCTGTGTGACTATCTCACTGGAACACTCACAGACGGTGATTAACTATTATGTTTATTGGGACTATTGTTTCGGTTTTATGCGGCAAGATAGGAAATTTCAGATTGTACTTTACTGTGTTTGGATCCATTGTATTGACGATGATTGTAACAGCGGAGGTAAAAAAAAATATTAAATAGAACACGTATACTTATGGGTATCATTGGAGCCAGTATTTTGGGATCTTCTCCTGTTGACAGCGATATGGACGATTTTTTGATGCCCTGTCATTTTCCTCCCTTTTTATATACTTGTACAGACGCCAGCACATCAAGCTATCTCTAAGTGTCAAATTTTCTAATTTCAAAATGAACCTTATGTCTTTGCAATACAGTTGAAATACTACCAAAGAAATTTGACAGGTTGTGGTAACTTGATGTGCTGGCCTCTGTACATACTTATTATTATTATTGTAAGTCTTTTTAGGTATGTGAATTTTCTTTTAGGTAATATTTGTGTTATTTTTCCATGTTTGGGTTTGTGTCAATTAAGGTGAAAACTACAGGTTGGCCCGCAAAATTCAAATTTCCTTACGTTTTTCACGATTTGGAGGTCCGTATCAGGTTGTATGATAATCAAATTTTGATTGGCGGCCGTACCAAGTGCGTATTTACAGAATTGTAATCATCAAATCATCAATATACCCTGCAAGTTCTTATTATTATTCTATGTTACATATATTTGAAGGGGTAGTCAATAATGTTACTTTTTATGAATTGTGAGAACGCGGAATTTGTACGTGATTTGTATGAAATATAACAATGTGACGTCACAGATTTATAGAATCAAATGGAATACCTACTTATTATATCTTCGCATGTTATTTAATTTCTGTACGGTGATGGTAGTTTTTAAAACGAGCGGTAATTTTTCTATGTGATTTCATATTTTATTTTCGACCGTTTCAAATAGGCTCCTTTTCAAAATTCAAAGTTGAACATCTTATTTTAATAATAATTAATGATTGAAGTTACTTAATTTCAAAGGTAAATCAATCAATGAAACAAATTACTTAGAACCTAACCGTAAGAAAAGACTTCACTAAAGTTAAATGATGTCTCTAAGAAAATTCATTTTTTTTTACCTACTTCTAATTAATATTAATTCAAATTGTACCCGTGACTCACAAACCTACCCACATTTGCATACTTAATAGTTACCAAATATATTTTATTAACTATCTACCATTGTTTTTTTATTAATCAATCAAAACTGTCAACTGTTATGAGGGCTAAAATTTGTGTCACATGTGTCATTGTCTCATTTTTTAAATATACCATGGTATTGCCATTATTATAATTATGTAGTAATGTGTGATTGACAGATAAAAAAAGAGCTCATATTTTTTAGTCCACGTGTACATGTATTATATTTGTGGTTCCCGCTGACGTTTAATGACTGACATGATTATACATATAACATGACAGGACAGGCACTACCTCATGAATAAATAACAAAAAATATATGCTATTGTAGCTAATATAATATACAGACGAAAACTACCTGAGAATGTATTAATAATTAAATGGAGTACTGGCGACAAGCATAATGGCGGATTTCACCATTGGTACTGAACGCGATCAGCGTATAAACTATGTTTAAGAGCTGTCAGTGTCAAAGTGTCATCATTTTCCGTAAAATATTCAATGTCACGTATTATGTAGGGCATAATCTTCAGAACTACTCATACGATTCCGAAAATTGGGTATTTGAAAGGGTAGTCAATAACGTAACTCTTTATGAATTGTCAAAACGCGAAATTTGTAAGTGATTTGTTTGAAATATAACAATGTGACGTCACAGATGTTTAGAATCAAATGAAACACTTATTAGCATTAAATGCAATTTTAAGGCGGGTCTACGCTAGACGATCCGAGCACGAGCAAAGCACAACGTGCTCGGCTTCGTCGTTCGTGGCGTCAAGTGTGGACGTACAACGAACCTACAACGATCATTGTCCTCAGAATATGGTCCTGTATCAGAATATGGACGAAGCAAATCCCTTTGTGTTCGTCAAAAAACCGACGAATTGTGTTCGGTTCGTGCTCCGCTCGTGCTCGGCTCTTCTAGCGTAGACACAGCTTTACAATTGTATATCTTCGCATATTTAATTTATGTGCTGTGATGGTTTTTTTTTAAGACGAGCGGTCTTCTATGTCATTTCATATTTTATTTTTGACCGTGTGAAATATCAATTCTTTCACTAATCGGAAGCTAGAAGATCGCCGAGTGTCAAAGGATGTAATACTTTATGTTAATACGCACACAAAGTCCCGGACAAAAACTATAAATAATGTATACAAGCAGCTCATTTGTTATCCACCACATTCGAAGTACAAATAATTAGTCAAAAAAAAAAGTTCTGAATAAAAAACCACTCCATATAAAACATGAAAGTTAATAAAGATTTCCTTTCGTCCCTTTCTGGGGCACTTGAACATCTTATTAAAGTTCTACGGCAAATTATCCTGTCGGCCCTAATCCAGGAACCTCATTAAAACTCCGACAGCCGAACTGGCCTCGCATTTCTACGGCCGCTTCAATTTTTACCTGAAAAAAAGAAGAAAATTTTATTGTAATTAATATTATTGGACTTTGCATTAGTATTGTGGATGGGAATATAATAACACGTTATTGAAATTTGGTCTATGATTAAATTTTGCAAGGATGTTAATTATCTAAGTATTTAAAAGGTGGCCAAGTGATAATGATAACAGCTGCATGGGTCGATTTATCAATAAACAGGCACATCCCTAAACTTAATACAATAGGGATGAATACTATTTTTTTTAGTCCTTCTGTTTAGGTAAATATTGAAAAATTTGGACACGTATTTTTTCTTTTTTAAGAACACGTCGTTACATTGTGTTAAAATGTGGCATGACGTCACTCCACATGTACTAAGTAGCACAGTGGCGTAGCACACCCCCTCTCTCACACTTTAATGCATTCTATCTAAGTTTTTTTTTATTATATGATAAAACAGAACATACGTGTCTAATATTTTAAATATTTTTTTTTATTAGCCTGTCATCGTCCCTATTGCATGCGCGGCTATGTAAAGATAGCTTTTACTTATTCAGTAGCCAACTAAAACTTTTACTTTCTCATAAAAGACAACACTAAGAAAAGTAAAGGCACACACACACATTCCCAAATATAACATAACAACAAAGTATGAAACTGTCGCATCACTCAAAAATTTATAACTTCATAAAAAGTTAGGTGAATTTTCATTTAACTTGGTAAGTTATAAAATAAAGAGTTGATTCTCATAGCGACCTTCCTTAGCCCTTTACGTTCCGGGGTAGCGGTCCTCCTAACGAACAATCCCGCTTTAAAAAAAATGGTTCACATAAAAATTATGTAGGCCCCGACGAGATTCGAACTCGTGATCTCCTGTTGACCAGACAGGCGCTTTAACCAACTAAGCCACGGCGCCCTTAGACATAACACATTAATCTAGGGTTGGTGCATCATGTCGTTTTCTTCCATACTTCTTTATTAGTTGACATTTAGACAGACGCGCTTTGTAGAGATGTCATTTAAAAAAGCTTGTATAAAGGAAAGGGTCTTTAGAAATGACTAAAACATTCACGTTCTTTTTCTTCCCTTATTAGTTTTAATTTAATTTTTGAATTATTTTTACATATTTTATATCGGATGCTTTTAACGTTCTGCATTGTTCTCACATGTATGTATAATATGAATATGAACTATGTAATCAATATTTTGTAACCATATTTTGTTTAAAAGAGTGTCCATGGAGTTTCTTGTCGGTTCTTCTCCATATATACACGGTTAAATTTAAGTCGTTTTAATCCCCTTAAGGGGTTATTGTACTCATTATAACGAGCAACTTTTACTATGGGACCGAACCTGAAATCGCGAAAAAAAAATCAGCTGTTCAGTACATTTATGTTCGCCTAACTCGTCAAAATGTACTGAACAGCTGATTTTTTTTTCGCGATTTCAGGTTCGGTTCCATAGTAAAAGTTGCTCGTTATAATGAGTACAATAACCCCTTAAGGGGATTAAAACGACTTAAATTTAACCGTGTATATTCATCTTTCTGACTGACCGACCCCTCGTCAATTCAAAAGTGCCTGTAATTGGTTTATTTTAAATAAATACTTTGAGTTTGAGTTTTGAAATTAATAAACCCATCATTCTTAAACATCAAGCTAACATAAACGTTCCTATTTTGCGAAGAATCCGCTGCCGCCAGCAGTACTGACTTCGTCAAACATTTTTCCAGTCCACCATTTTTAGTTAAAGGCCGCATCCACTCCACTTCTTTTTACTCGTTTTTGAGTTCACAAAGAGGCCGTTATCCTATATAAACTTGCCGACTAGGGTATCCCGCAGCTAACCCAATCTTTTTATTCGTTCAACGGAGATTAAATTTAACTGTAGTACGCTCATAACTTTTATAATCGTTGATCTTTTCGTAACTTGAAACTGTGGAGTGACAGGGAAATCGGCCCAGTTATGGAAGGGATGTCAAAAATAAAAGAGAGATTTTTAAATCAAAGAATTTGGGAAACTAGATACGGCGTTTTGGCAGCCATTGGTGAGTCGTAAAGTAGTCTGAAATAATGAAGGTTTTTATTATTTTTTCAGTTTTATATTTATCTTTTTATGAACTGCTGAGCTGACATTTGCGTTTACAGTAGTCTTTATTTTTTTATTGTCTGTTATCCCAACAAAGAAATAGCTACCAACCGCATATACCTGTCCTCATTTCCAGCAAAAAAAAATACAACAGTAAATACATTTCTGACTATTAATAAAGCCACATTTAGTACCAACTTTATATATCATACGCTACAGCGGCCATTTTGTTACCACATTTCATTCCATTTTCAAAACTAATGCCATTCTCAACGACATAAAAACGAATAGACGTACAGAATTTTAATTAAAACACATCAAACAACACTGGTATAATTAAAATTTATACTACATTAATAATCCTGAAATTGTAAAACAGAGCAAATAATTGACCCTCAAAACTAGAGTAGGTTAAACTCCTAAAATTCTAACTGGAACGAGTCAAGATATCACAATTAGCTAAATTACTAGTACCTACATGTACCTAATAACGTGGAATAATTAATAAACAGTTCACTAACGAAGTGAATTCAAGGACGATGAAAGTGGGTTTTCGTGAATTTTTAAACACCCAAATGTAGGGTAGGATCGATTTTCTAAGTGTACATTACTCTACCCACTTACGAGCTTGGGCTTGTAGCAAAACTCTTAGCTGTCTTTTCTTTAAATTTCTTCAGTTTTCTTAGCTGTCTTTTCTTTAAGTTTCTTTCAGTCTTTTTTAAATTTAATTTTTGAAATATTTTTATATATTTATTCCTGATGCTCCTAACGTTCTGCATCGTTCTCACATGAAAAGTAACAACATGAATGATGTAACCAACATTTTGTAATCATATTTTATTTATTAGAATGTTCATGGACAGAAAGTCCAGTCCAGTGTCCAGTGTCCAGTGTTCGTTCTTCCCCATAGGTAACTACGGACCTATGCTTTGGAATGAGCAACTAGCTTCATCTTTCTGACTGACTGACCCATTGACCGTCCGAAGTTTATTTGAGTTTAATGCTTTGAGTTTGAATTTTCAAGCTACTTTAGATAGATTTTCAACTTTATTACAATAGGATAAAGTTCATGTTCAGTTGGAAATATTTGACAGTTCAGGATAGCTTTATGAGCCGTCTGTACCTATGAATTTGAGTAATTAGTTCCTATCTGGCTATCTACCAACCACCTGATGAATGCATCAGGTGTAAACTTAGTCACTGTAAGACAGAAAGACTTATTTTAGTAATAGCAGACCTCTAGGGACATCTTCAATATCATTAAGTACTCGTGGCTAAGTAATAACGAACCGCACGGGTCTATCCATCAGGTTAAGCAACACTTGCCGAGGTTGTTATGTGGATGGGTAACCATCTTTACATTTCGAGACTCCTCCGTGTCTCACAAAGCACGTTAGTACCGACTATCATTCGTGGATCTTTGACTTGACGCTACGGGTCGTGAGAAGCCCGAAAGTCTGACAGCCAGTCTTACTAAACGGTATCGTATTACCCAGTTGCTGACTGGGTTGTGGTCAGGCAGGCAGTCTTTCTATGTAAAATGCTGGTATTCAGCTGCATCTGGTTAGATTGGAAGTCGATCCTAACATAATTGGGAAAAGGCTATGCAGATTTATTGATTAACATGTCATATTTTTATCAGTAACTATTACTTTATCATGTGCTAGACCAGGGGTTCCCAAACTTATTTTGTCTACTGCCCACTTCTATATATATAAAAGAAAGTCGTGTTAGTTACACTATCTATAACTCAGAAACGGCTGAACCGATTTGGCTGAAAATTAGTGGGGAGGTAGCTTAGAACCAGGAGACGGACATAAGGTAGGTAGGGTAGGTAGGGTAGGTAGGGTAGGTAGGGTAGGTAGGGTAGGTAGGGTAGGTAGGGTAGGTAGGGTAGGTAGGGTAGGTAGGGTAGGTAGGGTAGGTAGGGTAGGTAGGGTAGGTAGGGTAGGTAGGGTAGGTAGGGTAGGTAGGGTAGGTAGGGTAGGTAGGGTAGGTAGGGTAGGTAGGGTAGGTAGGGTAGGTAGGGTAGGTAGGGTAGGTAGGGTAGGTAGGGTAGGTAGGGTAGGTAGGGTAGGTAGGGTAGGTAGGGTAGGTAGGGTAGGTAGGGTAGGTAGGGTAGGTAGGGTAGGTAGGGTAGGTAGGGTAGGTAGGGTAGGTAGGGTAGGTAGGGTAGGTAGGGTAGGTAGGGTAGGTAGGGTAGGTAGGGTAGGTAGGGTAGGTAGGGTAGGTAGGGTAGGTAGGGTAGGTAGGGTAGGTAGGGTAGGTAGGGTAGGTAGGGTAGGTAGGTAGGTAGGGTAGGTATCATAAATAAGACAGGACAACGTTTGTTGGGTCAGCTAGTTGAGAATAAATTATTTTTTAGCGCCCCCATTTTTTTACCTACTTATAAACAAAACCACTATCTAGATGAGATTACAAATTGCCCCCTAAGCCTCTACACAACACCCCTATTTTTTTTCTGGGTCTCTCACTGCTCCCCTTTAGGCCTGCAGCGCCTACAAGGGGGGTTATCGCCCACTTTGGGTAAGGTTGTACTAGACTTAGCTTATACAATTGCACCCTACTAAGCTATTTAGTCACTCTCATCAGAGTCATCCGTTTGCTGCGTTTGCATTGCTCTGTTACGATCTAAAAAGATGGTTTCCGCGAAATGTTTTATCTTTATCTTTGTGAGTTATTTCAGTTGATATCTACTTGGTAAAGATTTTTGCTGGTGATGATTCTTAGTTGGTACATGATTCTCTCCGCGGCTTCGCCCGCGAGGTCGTTAATTTTTTTCTAAAATGTAATTAGCCTTAGTTACTGCTTATAACATCAGCTATCGGTCAGTGTAAAGGTCCGATTCTACCACAATTGTGTTCAGCACATTTGTTCAAGAAAATTCTGCGCTGAACTCCAACAGTGCACGTACACACGGCTACACATCAAGCTATACATTTCCAGTTTAAGCTGATCTCGCATTGTATAGGATTTCCGTACGATGCGAGACCAGCGTAAACTGGTTTTGTATAGCTTGATGTGTAGCCGTGTGTACAGAGCTGCAGATCTTTTTCCACCGTCAAAATTGTACGTAATTTTTACGTTTACTTGAGTGGGTCCACCGAAAGAAACATTTGTGCCGTACACTGTGCAGTGCAGTGTCGCACAGTGCCGCACACTGGTGGTATAACGCCTTAAGATACAGCATCTTGATGGGACGTTTAGGTGATTAGCCAGAACAAATAGACAGAAAGACAAAAAAAAAACTTTTTGTTATGAGTAGGTACCGTATATACTTTCCTATGCATTTAGTAAAAAATATTATTTTGTCATTGCAAACAGACACTTCAATTGTATTCATTAGTCCTATACAAATACACACATCAACACCGTCTAGGGATATTTTGTATAAAGTTCTTAAACTCAAAAAATACTTGCCAGTTTTAAATTCTTTTGATGAAAGCTTATTTTGATAACATTTTTGAACGATTCTAAATTTGAATTTGAAAAAATAAATTAAAATCAAAAGATTTACGCGCCATAATGGTAGCGAAGTCCGAAAGTTTCATTTACCTACAGTAGTTTTTGACTATTTTTTGTGTCAAATTTAAGTTTTATAACAAGTTATCGGTTAATTTCGAATTAATGTTATTGCGTGCATCATGCAGCGGCGCCATTTAACGAGAGAAGAAATGTTAAGGGCAGTAGGTATGCTCCAAGCTGGGACTACTCAACGGAGTATTGCTGAGAAGATTGGAGCAAGCCAAAACGTGATATCAAGGTTATGGTCACGTTATCGTGCTACTGGTGAAGTGGCTGAAAGACACCCAGGCGGAAAGCGCATAACCACTCAACGAAAAGACCGATTTTTGCAAGATGCCGCGAGCAGACAACCAAATGTTACGGCCATGCAGGTGGTTCAGAGGCTCCAGTCGGAGCACCAGTTGCTTGTGAGTGACCAAACTGTGAGGAGAAGGCTACATGAAGCTAACCTTCATGCTCGCAGACCGCTTCGTACTACAGCACTACGCCGAGGAAATCGTGGACGACGACTAGAGTGGGCTCGTGAACATTTGCTCTGGGAAGTTAACCAGCGGTCTGTAGCGCTTTTTACCGGTGAGTCCCGGTTCTGTTTTTATACCGATACCCGTAGAGTACGTGTTTGGCGAGTTCCTGGTCGTGAGAGCCGTCTGCAACATCCTCAGGAGGTCCATTCATACCACAGCGGAACAATTATGGTTCGGGCGGGAATTTGCGTAGGTGGAAGAACAGACCTCCTTTGGATCAGAAACACCATGACGGCTGAAAAATATGGTAACGAGGTGCTAGTACCAATAATCTATCCCCGTCGACTACAAATGGGCCAAGAATTCACGCTCATGCACGATAACGCCCGTCCGCACACAGCGAGAGTGGTGTCGAGCTTGTTGCAGGAGCACGACGTATCGGCCTTAGGCTGGCCCGCTTAATCACCTGACCTAAACCCCATTGAACACGCGTGGGACATGCTCCGAAGAAGAGCTTTGAGGAATTTCCCTACAAACATTGCGACAAAGGAGGAACTTTTTTTGCATCTTAGCCGGACCTGACAATATACCGCAGCAAGACTTTGATAACTTAATCCAAAGCATAAAAAACCGTTGCAGGACTGTTATTAACGTCATGGATGGTGTTACTAACTACTGATTTTTCACGTAACTGTTAAAAACAGATTTATTTTTCCTTATTTTTCGCTTTTTCTTGAGAAACACTTTAATTGTTAGTTTTACCGTTATATCAAGATTTTTCTTTATTTGAATAAAAATTTGTTTACGCAAAAAAAATAGTTTTCTTTTATTCTGGAGTATAGTCTGGTAAATGAGCTTTATAAAAATATATGCATGTTGTATGTTATTTTTAATAAATTTTGAGTAAATTGAGTGAATCCAAAATATCCCTAGACAGTGTTGATGTGTGTACTTACATAAAATTTAAGTGTGTAAGATATCCGTATAAAATTAGGAAAATCCAATTAGTTACTAACGACATATTCTTGCGTAGGTATACGGACGAAGAAACATGAAAATGAAATCCATCTCCTAAAATCCCGCGCATAGTAATATTACAATATCCAAGAAAATTGCAAAACAAGAATAACAAATACTTACTAATATGAAATAATCATTCCGTCGCCCTGTTCCGGCGATAAATTAGAGGCAGGATGAAATCTGCCTCCCTGAGTGGGAGTCGGATGTAGCTACGAGAGTAGGATACTTGGAGGTCATAGTTACTAGTTTATAGTTGGAATAAGTGGACTAGATTTATAGGCTACTCGAGTTGTTGTTGATTCTGTGCTGTAGGTATAATGGTTCTGAGCTTTATCAAAAGTCAACTTAATTTTTGGGTGGTTTGGTTTAAGTTAATATTTCGGTGAAATATTTATATTTTAAAGTAAATAAACGATAAAGAATAGTACTGATTGTTTAAATTTTTTGAAGGCGTAGGTATAGTTGATTCTGCAGATAATACGAAGTACCTGTAAATACAGCGTGGGTAAGGTAAAGGACTTGTTTAGAGAAGAAGATTACAAATTGGTTGAGCAAGGTAATAATTATTGGCTATAATTATATGCTGATATTTTTTCTTTCATTTGTTTCCGTAGAGGTAGTTTATCACTTGTTGCTTTTAGTTTTTGCTGATAAATGCAATCTTCAGATTCATGTTCGATACCCATTAATCGTTTATCGTGTCTACTTTAAATATTGCATTGCTAATTTATTAAGCAACATAGGATAATTACATATAATATGTATGTATGTATGTATGTGTATTTCATTGCTAATTGAAAGTACATTCGCCGTACCAAAATTAAAATAGCCACTTTGTAATTAGTGAAATTGAAAGCCATCTCTTTCAATTTAAACCCGTAAAAAAGCCATAAAATCTAATACAAACTTTCCAAGTATAAATCTATACCCTTTTTAATTTAATTAACTCATTCCCGGCCCCTCAATTTACAGCGTCAGGCAGCGCCATACGTCAATCGGCACGCAGCGAGCTACGTAATGTCGCTAAAAGCCCGTAGATCACGCGCGATGGCGCTACTAGTCAAAACAAACAAATCACGTTCAGTCGGACGGCGACCTCTGCCGGGGCCGCACGTTATTTATGCAACGCTCTTAAATGGCGATTGACACGCAAACGCTGTTAGAGTTTAGGATTTTTTTGGAAATACCGTTGCGCGTTTGGTTTCTAAAAGTGGATTCGGAATTGGGTTGTCGGTGTTAATACTATTATTTCGACAGAATTTGAAAAATATATTACCTGAATAGCTTAACAGTTTTTTTTTTTGATAAATTATTGTCATTGCATATCTTAAAAGAAGGATGTAGGTATGCAGATGGCGTTTTGTAGTTTCCGTAAAACCCCATGGGCATGGACGAAGATTTTATTGGCATGCCAGAATAAATGACTGTGGAAGAATTTAAAAAAATGGAAAAAAGATGTGAAGTTATGTACATAATACAAGAGTGAATCATGAATCACACACATCTTGAATCTCAGAAAATTGAACGTATATTTTAAGTCAGGATAAACAATATTATCATGGTATCGGATGAAGCAGATACGGGTGTTACTCTACCCCAAGATGTTGGTACTATCTGCTCCAATATTGAAGCAATTGACTTATATAAACAACTAAAGCAGTAATGTAAATACATGAAGCCTTGTGTTAACTAGTGATTGGCATATAATTAGCAAATTTGTATTGTTCTCTCGAGGAGATCTGGTAGCAATTGTGTTTTCAAGTAACAAAGCCCATATTGCGGTGTTTAGTGTAGTTTCCGACAATGTTAAGCCTCTACACTCTTGTTAGTATTTTATATGTTTTAACTTGTTGACACTTTTTTTTTAAGGCTGAGAAATCATCCAATGACTTCTCCCTCTCTCTCCTAGTGGACAAGCCGCAATAGTTTTTTTATTTTTTTCCGTGATTGACCGACTTGTAGAGTTTCGTAGAAAAACGTTTTGATATTAAGGTATCAAAAACACTGTATTTGGATAGCCGTTGTTTTGTGACTTTTGTCCGCTTCTAACCAAAGCTTCAGTGAGGATATTAATTGATAGTCGCTTGCGCTATTCATCGACTGCTCAAGTGTACAGACGCCAGCACATTAAGCTATCACTAACTGTCAAATTTTCTCAATTAAAAATGAACCTTATGTCTTTGCAATAAAGTTGAAATACTATCAAAGAAATTTGACAGATTGTGGTAACTTGATGTGCTCTGAACAATGATTTTTTGTTAAGATACTACTAACAGTAACGAACCGTTCTAAGCGTTCCCACTGCTGGGACATTGCCTCCATCCTTTGGAAGAAAGGGCTAATCTTCCGACCATATCATGGATTATTAGCAAGTTTAATCCTAAAACCGACTTGAACCACTGAAATCTTCAGAATTTTTCTTCTAATATATTTTTTTATGAAATGACGAGTAAGTACCTCAACCTTTTTTTATGTTCAGTAAAAAGATAATGTACTCGAGATGTCTGTTCAGACGGGCTCAAAAGTTTTAAGTATAATATAAAAGTGAAGTGGGACAAATTCTTGGCGATTTGTTATCGTAGAAAACTTGCTCTATAAACAGCGCCGTGGAGTCATTACATTATGTTTTTGGAGCGGCTCCGAAGTTTGGGATTGAGGATTTTGGGGTCCTTAATTCGTTTGATGGGAATGATGGTGGATTTTGGTGGTTAAATGGGGTAATTTAGAAGCTCGCTTCAGGAGTTCCGTCAAAAGAGACATGACAACTTCGCAACGAATCGTCCAAGAATGATTATACTTACCCCTTTTTTTAAGGCTGGGAAATCATCTAATGACTTCTCCCGCTATTGGTGGAGCGGAAGGGAGGACTCTTACTGACTAAAACCCATCCATGTTCCTTCGTTAGCCCTTTATGTTCCAGGGTAGCGGTAACCCTTTCGGACAATCCCGCTTAATGATTATACCCTAAAGGTAACGGAAGGGAAACGGACAAGGTACCCTATGTCCGTTTCTGTACACCTGACAACGTATATGCAAAAGGTTACAAACAAACAAACAAATGAACTCACTTTCGCAGCTCAAGAACAAGCTAGTGAAGTCTTAGTGCTATTTTATGATGAAAATAACAACCGACTTCCGAAAAAACAAATCCTAGGAAAAAAACATTTACTGAGAAATGTTTGTTGGTATCACTTCAACCAGCTTCAACCCAACCGCTGTCTTCATAGCCCAGGACAGGACCACGCCCATCTCAACACTCCGCCTTAAGATCTTTTATGACAAATGTATAACGTCTCAGAATACTGAATAACTAACTTGTGACTAACGCAAACTTACGCGTTAGTAGCTGACGATTATTTTATTACTAATACTTTACTATTTCAAGTAATTTGTTTGAGCAATCACTGGTAATTACGTAAACGCTTTTGGGAATTGTTAAGAGAAGATTGTTATTAAAGGGTCTAACTGTTTAACCTTTTGATTAGCTAGATACTGCCAATTGCATTTTTTCAAACCTGTACTTCTCAGCCATATTGGAGTATGCTGGTTAAAGTATATCTTATAAGGAATATCCGATCAAAAATTCAAAGACGTGTGATATCCACCAACCTGCACCGGGCCGATGTGGTGGATTATGGCCCCACCCGTCTCACAGAGAGAAGGCCCCTGTCCCAGGAGTGGGCACATTATAGGCTGATTATTATATAAGTAATGCTGTACTCTATATCATAAAGAATAACGTGCTGTTTGCCACTTTTTTCTAAAGCTTACTATTAAATCTATTAACTGAACCCGTTTTTACAGCGATGTGGACGAATTTTTTGATGCTCTTTGATTATTATACATATTATTTGAATTAGCTTTAAAATTTTAATATGATAAGATTAATGTTATATTCATTTAGTTGCAATCAATAAATTGCTTAATTAAACCCTTTTTTATATTATTACGAATATACCCTAAAGAAGTAAAAATTGAAATCTTTAAGATGAAACTGAACCATCCCCGGTCTCCCCTATTATAAGACATAATACAAAATTCTAACTATACACGTTAATATTGGACAAGGCTTCAAATACAGAAAAAAAAATCTACGAAAATCCTAAATATTAAAGAAAATGAAAACAAAAACAAATAAAACCAAATCACCGCAACCTTAATTAGGTGTCACATTCCCTTAAAATATCCCTTCTTAAAATTCAATACATTCTAGAGCTCTAGACCTAGCAGAATTTCATTAGTACTAAACCTGCGTTCCAATTAACATTAAAAACAATGACCTCGGCTTAATTGTATTTCTTAATACGCTATCCCTACATATACAGGACTTTTTATACGGGTTTGCTTGTGTGGACAGTTTGTTTTAATGGAAAACCTTAGGGAAATATCGGGTTGTAATGTCCTACTCCTGGGCTAATGGTTCTATAAATAGAACAAGAATTTAAAGCTGATGATGATATTTTTATTCTGGGTGCATCGTCTTCACATATAATGTTATAATTCATGTATAGAAAACATTTTAAAAGAGTAACGGTGGATTTTCTGGCCCATTCTTCTCCACAAAAAACTACCTTTTGGAAGGGGCAACCAGAATCAATTCTATTTCTTGTACATTTTGGCGATCAAAAGTGCCTTTCTTGTGCCTATTTGACATAAATCATTTGACTTTGACTTTGATAATGAATAATCCCTGCAGGGTTAGGCTGACAAGCACCTGTAGTACACCCGAATTTTGACTGATGGATATAAATCCCATTTAATAGAGGGCGACCCTATTGCCCAAAGTGAAATGTGAAATTACAGATCATGCAAAAACAAAACCACACTGCAATTGCCGGCAATTGACCCCAGGACTTCATACTAGGCAGTGTGGTGCTTGCGATCATTAAACCAACAGAGAACGCTCCACGCTTGCTAAATGCTTGCTGGCGGAATTAAACGGATTGAGTGTAATTTGTTTACATCGTATCGTCTAATCCTATTACACATACTTTATGGACATAGATATCTTCTCTCTTTCTAGTAACAAATTTAAAACACTGGCAATAAATATTCTTTCAACACAATCCTAATCTAAAATATAGTAATGATTTAATTCAACTTTATAAGACATAGTCATCTTTTCGCTCTATAGTTATTCTCTTATTAATCCGTGGACAATGGTGTGGGTTATATGTTTACCAATTTATGTAATTAAGTACTTATAATTTTAAATTTGAACATGTAACTGTTTTTTTGTCCCAAATAAATAAAATAAAAATAAAATAAAATAATGGAGGATATACCTAAAACGAAATAGGGAGTCTTGGACGAACCCTTTGGGATGAAACAAGCTGACAGTAACTCTTTCGTATCGACACGAGATTTAAGAGAACTCATGCCGGGGCTAAAAAAAAGCCACTCATCATGTTGGTATCGTGGCTGATTCCCTACTCTTGCCAAAAGAAACATTAGTACTGTCACTCGTGGACGATTTTCTATAGCACTGTTGATCGTTAAATGGAAAAGAACTATTGTGATTCTTGCTACATTATAAAGTAATGTAACACCTACACTATGAGCCGTAATCCAACAGGAACACAAACCCTTTAATGGAACAGACCCAGACTCTGAAATACGTAAAAAAAATCAGCTGTTCAGTACATTTATGTTGGCATACCAAATTCTTCAAAATGTATGCAACAGCTGATTCATTTTTTCATATTTCAAAGTTGGTGCTATAGTCAAAGTTGTTTATTTCCATGAGTATTACACCCACTGAAAGTATGTCCCTCGTTTAAGCTAACACACTGTATATCTGCCTTTAAAAAATTAAATAAAGATTCATCAACATAAAAGTGAACACTAATGAACCAAAACCTTAATCTTATTAAATAAATACGCCCCGACACGGCAACATCGAAATTAACATCAAAACAAAAAGTAATCCACCACAAGTTTTTTTAGCAAAAAACAAAGTTAATGTATTCGGTGGCAAGCCTAAACCGGAGTTGGTGGAACCGCACTTTAATGTAGTCCTTACAACATTAAACACTGAATATTAGGTGGTCGCACTGACAGCGATTATGAGTTTTAGTCAGTAAGAGTCTGACACTCCACTCAGAGCGGGAGAAGTCATTGGATGATTTCCCTATAAAAAAAAAAAAATGCGTTTAGAAGATAGGAGAGCACTTTATATTATTATTAATTTCTCCCAGCGGCTTTGCCCGCGTGGGTATCAGAAAGTATCCCATGGAAACCGTAATTTTTTCAGAGATAAAAAGTACCCTATGGTTAATCCAGGTTATAAAGTATATGTGTGCCAAAGTTCATACAGATCCGCTGCACCATTTCAGCGTTAAGAAGTAACAAAGAAACACACACACTCAGAAACTTTCACCTTAATAATAATAAGTCATCCATGGTTTAACAAGAGTATTTAGTTGTCAGTACGCTGTCAGGAAAGTTTTGAATATGAATGTGGATGGCTATACAAGTAGAAGACCAAAGAAACGATGGATAGATTGTGTGAAAGATGATATGGCTAGAAAGGGAGTGACTACCGAGATGACGATTAATAGTGGTCGTAGAAGTATGGAAGAAAAAGACATGAAACTACTTTTTGGAAGGGGCGACTAGAATCAGTTCTATTTCTTGTTCATTTTGACGTTCAAAAGTGCCATTCTTGTGCCTATTTGAAATAAATGTTTTGACTTTGACTTTGACTTTGACATGTTGCGCCGACCTAGGCAAGGCAAGGCCCGAAAAAGGCAGGAAGATGATGGTTTAACAAGAGTATGAACGTGGGAGAGACAAGAGGATTTTGTAATCAATCGCTGACGAAAGCGGATCTTAGCTTTATCAACTAAAACAAACTTTCAAGGACAAACAGCAAGGGCAAACCACTGTTGGGACTCATGCGGTTCTTTATCTTTTTATCGTGTGGTTAGTGACTTACCTGGTGTGACAGTTTTTATGCTGCCCATGGGCCTCTGACTTAGCTTCACATGCTGTTCAGAAATATCCTCACGATGTTTACCTTTACCGTTTTTTAAGCAAGTGATATTATACAATACGCACATGAATCCGTAAAACCAGAGGTGCGTGCCTTGGATACGAACTCGAGACCTATGACTAGGCAGTCCGACGGTCACTCTACTAGGCTATCACTGCTCAAAAGGTTAATGATAATTATGGATAAAATCTGTATAAAGTAACTAGTTAATACGCTGACAGTAGCACCAAACTTATTATGAAGCAATGGCCACCCTAGCAGTTATTAATGAAAATACCCTTGTAGGTACAAACGTAATATTTTATTTACCGTAAATTTCACCTTACCTCAGTGTTCAATGATCTATAAACTTTTATGATAGTCGGTGTCTTTTCGTTAACGAATATAAAATAATGCGATGGGCGGTCCCAATGAGCTTCAGTAACTATTAGGGCCTGCTGAACGGATATTATTTTTTCTTTGTAGTATTTTTATCACCTGGACTACTGAAGGTATTATTTTTGTATCAGATTTAGACCAGCCGGTTTCTGTAAAAATCTCACTGTGATAATTTAGGTGATGTGATCGTGAAGTGATTTGTCGTTACATCTAATGCTAGGGGTTGACACTATTCTTATTATTTTCGTGTAGTTAGTGACTAACCTGGTGAGTTTTTATGCTGCCCATGGGCCTCTGACTTAGCTTCATATGCTGTTGAGAAATATCTCTCAGACAAGCTGGTTTCCTGACGATGTTTTCCTTCACCGATTTTGAAGCAAGTGATATACGCACATGAATCCGTAAATTCAGAGGTGCGTGCCTTGGGTTCGAACTCGAGACCTGTGACTTTGCCGTCCGACGGTCACGCCACTAGGCTATCACTATTGACAGTTCTCTTCACCTACAATTTCACGGTGAGATGTTTACAGAATAGCACTACAGGTTTTTTTTCCTCTAGTGTCGACATGAGTATCACAAGAATCTAATCCTTTGGAAATAATATGAGTACTATTCGATTACGTACCCTGTTCAGGGGGAACCTACGGGGGAATTGCAGAACACAAAAAAAAAACAAGAAAAAAAAAACATTAAAATAATAATTATCTTCTAAAAAGTTTACACAACCAAGGAGTTCGCACACACAATAGATAAGCAATTGTTAAACTGTGTTACGCATTGGGGGTGCAATGTCTCCGAATTATGGTCATCAAAGTAGCTGGCTTCTTCTTCTTCTTCTTGGGGCTTTGGTTTCCGCACTCAGTCCTTGGCGGACCATTGTGCGTGGGCCATGGCGGCCTGTGGCGGTTATTCCAGCCAGCCCACCTCCTTCCAGAAGTTTATGACGTCTCCTGGTCTGTGTAATATATCTGTAAAAGATTTAGGTGTTCCAATAGTTTGTGTCCTAATCTGTATGACGCCTGTGCACTCAAAGAGTACGTGCGCGACGGTTTCTTCAGCCTCCATGCAGGCCCTGCACAGAGGACTGTCTGTTATGTCTATTGTGTGGAAGTGTTTGTTTAGTGAGCAGTGTCCCGTGATGGTCCCTGTCATCAGGCGCAGGCCGGTTCTGTTCAGGCGGAGTAACCGTCTGGTTAACCTTTTATCCAGGGATGGCATGGCCTCCCTGGATTGCCTGCAGCCCGGTGCCGAGGTCCACCAGCTCTCCGCTTGTGTGTGGGTGATTTCTTGTAGCCATCTGCGTAGCTGGTTAAAGGGAATGGGTATCATGGCTTCCGGTCCGCAGGCTGGCGCACTGGAGGCTCTCCTCGCTAGCTCGTCAGCTGCGTCTTTACCTAATGATCCGCTATGTCCTTTTATCCATTGTAGTGTCACTTTGTTGCGGTAGAGTACTGATATACGTTCTAGTGCGTAGTGACATTCTAGTGTTAGTTTTGAGGTGTGGTGTTGTTTCTTTAGGGATTGCAGGACCGAGGCGCTGTCGGAAACTATGCGTATTTGCGCATCGGTGACTTTCCTGGCTTCTATTGCGTGTGCTGCCTGTATGATGCCCACACACTCCGCCTGGAAGACGGTGTTGTGCTTGCCCAGTGGGCTGGATATGTGTATATTAAGGTCTCGTGAGAACACCCCGACACCGCTTCCGGAGTCGGTCTTCGACCCGTCGGTGTATACTCTTAGTTCTTCCGGACCAGAGTAGTCACACTGTTCTTCGATAAGTGATATGTCATAGTGTTTTTGAAATTGGTGTTGTTTTGGGGCTCTATCGCAGGGTGACGCTAGCATTGGTTGATGTCTGATTGCGTCATCCCTTACCCGTGTGTGCTTTACTCTGGAATCTTTACTTAGGGTTCCTGTTATATTTAGCCGAAAGGCGGCCATGGTTGCCTCCTCTCGCACGATGAGGTGTAGAGGTGGCAGTCCTAGCATCGCCTGTAGGGCAGCTGTAGGCGTCGTTCTCATGCAGCTAGTAATAGCTACACAAGCAAGTCGCTGCAGTTTCTCTAGTTCTTTTTGGGTTGTGCTTAAGTTTGTTCTGGGCCACCATACTAGTGAGCCATATGTGATAGTTGGTCGGATGACCGTGGCGTATAGCCAGTGTGTGATTTTGGGTTTAACACCCCAGTTCCTGCCCAGCAGTTGTTTGCATTGCCACAGTGATATGGTGGCTTTTGTGATCATATGTTTAGTATGCCTTGCCCAGTTCAGCTGACTATCCAGAAAGATTCCTAGATATTTGGTCTCAGTTGATAGGCTTAGGGTTGTTCCGAAGAATCGGGGTAATTGTAGTGTGGCCATTTTTCTTTTTTTTGTGAAAAGGATCAGTTCGGTCTTCGTTGGGTTCACTGATAATTGGTGTCTGTGGCACCAGTCCTCTACTATTTTCAAGGCTTGGCGCATGAGGTTGCATAGTGTGTTTTCATGTGTGCCGTTTATTATAATGGTTATGTCGTCGGCGTAGCCTACTGTATAGTAGCCTTTTTCGTTGAGTGTTTTTATGAGGCTGTCTACGACCAGGTTCCATAGTAGCGGTGAAAGAACGCCCCCTTGCGGGCATCCTTTCGCTACGATGGCCCTTGTAGTGTCGTTTACTGTAAGTTGTACAGCTCTCATTTTGAGCATATTGGTGATCCAGCCGTTCAGGGTTGGGTCTATCTTGTGGTTGTCGAGGGCCATGTTGATGCTTTTGAAGGTGGTTTTGTCAAAGGCGCCCTCTATGTCGATGAAGGCAGCCAGGGACGAGCATTTATGGTCCACTGCGCATTCGATCTTGGAAACCACGCTGTGTAGCGCGGTTTCCGTTGATCTGCCTGTGGAGTATGCATGTTGTTGTTTGTGCAGTGGTTTTACTCTGAGAGGTCCGTCTCGGATGTACCTATCACAGAGTCTCTCGAGGGTTTTCAGTAGAAATAATATGAGGCTTATTGGTCTGTAAGCTTTGGGTTGTGTGTAGTCGGTCTTGCCCGGTTTGGGTATGAAGATGACTTTCACTTCTCGCCATGCGAGAGGTACGTATTTGAGTGCTATGCTGGCTTGGTATATCTCTACCAGCCATGGTGTCACCTGGTCTAGTCCCCACTGCAGAAGGGCTGGGAAGATGCCGTCCAGCCCTGCAGATTTATATGGTTTAAAGGTGTCGATTGCCCACCTTATCCGGTCTTCTGTAACTATTTTGTGGGCTCTGGACCAGTCTAGGTCTGTTGGGGTCCATTCTGGTTCTGCTTCCCATTCCTTGTCTTCTAGGAGTTTGCAGTCCGGGAAGTGGGTCTCGAGGAGGATTTAGTAAGTAGCTGGCTTATTGAAGTCAACTCAATCCCAGTTAACCCAAAATTAAATTCAAATACCAACTGAAAATCTTAACCAATTGCCACAAAAATTCAAACATCGAACCACACTTAACCCTGAAAACGCCGCGCGGGAGTTTTAGTTAAAATTAATACAATTATTATTTTATTATCTACCCACATTAACCGTAGAACAGAATACGTAATGGAAGCGTTCAGGAATTCTACCACTTTGTTGATTAAAATAGGAATTAATTATTAATTAAGTGAGTTGTTGAATGATATTTTAGACACGATTAATAAGGGAGTGGAATATTTGAAGCGTTTCTGTGTTAATCATAATGAAGTGATGGCCTGAGTTTCCGATAAATATGAAGGACTGGTGAAGAACCAAGTTTTGAATAATTCTTTTTCTCTGGAACGACTATTTTTCAGACATTGTTGGGTCTATACTACGCCACTCTCACTGCATCATCTGTGGCAGCGCAGAGATCACTCAGGCTGCATGTTTTGGGACACACAGGGCAGAATAGGAGGTAATACTGACTGATAAAAGACATAAAATTCGAAAAATGCAAAGCATCCTTGATAACATTCATTTATTTATTTGATTTCTTTTTCATTCTATCATTTGATTTTTTTGCTGCCCATGGCATAAAATCTCTGACACCAGGCTAGTCACTAACCACACGAAAAAGAAATAAAGAACATTTTGAATTGTGATAGCCATTACGCACCTAAAAGAGTACTGACCGCTAATTCCACGTTTTTTACCATATATTCCTATAGATACAATGGGATCCACAGGCTGTATACAGCATTTATTGTAACATGAGATAGACGTAGAAAGATGTAATGTGTGCGTTAAACAGATTCAGGTCAAACTAACCCAAAAGAAACATTCCTAACCAAATGGTCGCCAATCAAAGCCTCCTAAGCAATGTCCAACTTCAAAAACTTGTAAACAATACTTCCAAGTGATTTGGACAATAGAAGTGCGCTGGAGTGTGGCTGACCATTAAAAATGAAGCTATAAATCGGGGGTCTTAATGACCATTGTATAATGGTGCGTTGTGGGCGCGCCATTTGAGGGTTGAATTTGACGTTCCTAGTATTAATGTTGGTTAAAAGGTTTAATTTCCACTGTGGGGTGTAGTTTTAAGTTAAAAATGTATTCGCCTATATTTCCCACGGGGTACGTTGGAAGGCCGAAACTCTTGTATCGTGTGCAAAAATGGTAGGTAGCTGAATATATTCCAATTTTAAAAACACTCTTTTGTGTTATATCAAGTTACTGGCCGTGTTTAAAACAAAAGAAAGTTGACATGTAACACTGGCCTCTAATATACAAGTACGCCGGCCTTTTTATATCGATTTCAAAATGGAAGCATTTGATTTTCGCCATTTTGGCGCTGAGTGAGTATCCATGGAACTAGTATTAGACCTCATTTTTAATTGATTAATTATTTTTGGATGCAAATTGGTCATTTTCAACAATGTGTCTATTTAAGTTTCTGAGACGCTCGAGCGGGTACATTGAATCGGCACAAAAATCAAACGACATTTCTTATAGCTGAGCGTACCTACTTGTCGAATAGAGGTCAGTGCCCTGTAAGAACAGAAAATCAAAGTGCTAATTTCAGCAATGAAAACGAACGCGATCAGCACATCTAAGCCGCGTTCAGAACATGTGAGTGTCAATGTTCCATAGTAACTAATGACACTGATTGCTTATAAGAGCTCAACAATTTATATGGTTAGTTTTATTGCCGTTTCGAGAGAAATGGGGTTCATACGACATTTCAGAGATTATACGGGTTTATGCGCTGATCGCTTTTAGTTTCATCGGTGAAATTCGCCCTAAGACATAATACAACAATACAAAAGCTAAGTTCAAACGTAACCAACACAACGAACATCAAACGTAATTCAGAAACCAGTTAAGTTGGCAATGAGAAACCTGTTTTACAGCAAAGGGAGACCTTGAAGACTTGGAGACTTACTCGAGAGTCCTTGAGGATTGAGAACTATGTATGATCTGAGGGATGTGTTATTTACTACAAAGATAATTGAAGTGTTTGATATACAAGGAGTGTGTTAGACAAAGGAGATAATACGTTACCAATAGTAAATTGTCGATCAATTGAGAATTGAGCATTTTTCTATGTAAAAGTACTAGCAACTTCTAAAACCCAAAATTGTGTTATAAGGATTTAAGTCGAAATATTATTAAAAAAAAACATAAGTACATGGAAACACAACTCAAAGCTTTTTACGTGTACAGACGCCAGAACATCATGGTAGGTATCCCTAACGGTCAATTTTTCCAATTGAAAATGAACCTTCCATTTTTTTGTGACAAAGTTGAAAATGTATCAAAGAAATTTGACAGATTGGGGTAACTTTATGTGCTGGCCTCTGTACAAGAAAAAGAAAATAGAATGAAAATAATAACTTTCAAATAAAGAATATAAAAATTTAAAAATTTTACTACCACCAAGGAGTTGACTTTTCCAGACCATAGCCCAAGTTTAAAAGGTAAACCCTAATATTTCATCACACTAAAAACAATCGAATCCCGTAAACTTGCCAAGAACATCCAATTAAAAACCGATACAAAACAGCAATAAAACAGTACAACATACTTGGGCAATTTAAAACAACATCGGGCAATAATTGTCACGGCCGGGTTAGCGCTAACCGTCCCGGGGTAAAGATTAAACAGTTTGGCACGGTTACCCAAACGGAACCATTTGTGTTAAATAGTATTCGGGTTATTGGTATCAATTTGGGAATGGCCCGAAAAGTTTGGCGGTTTGAACTCCATTGAGCGTAACCTTTTTGCAGATAGAAGAAACCCCTATTGCAAAAGAAATCACACATTTAGTTACGTTATTGTGCGGCGTAGCATTTTTATTGGGTACAGTTTTCTTTATTATGGTATATTTCATACAGCACTGTTGGCTGACAGCGCTGCAGTATACGCTGGGCATAGTATTGCCTAATGTACCCGAGGGTTTGATTGTAACGTTAACAGTGTGCATGACACTGTCAGCTAAAAATCTTAAAAACCCTTTGTTAAACTTTTTCCGTCTTATTTCGGAACGAGTTCTAACTTTAGTCTGAGTCAGACCTTTGAGCCTGTTATTGTATTTTGACGTTTATTCTGAGCACAGTAAAGTTCTTAATCCAAAATTGACAATATAAACTCGGGTTTTTTAAATGTTCGAAATTCAAAAATGGTTCTATCTTCTATGGTTTAAACCTGGGTCCTGGATAAACATCGTAAGTCCTAAAAATCGTCAGGATTGCATTCTGTTAGGATGTATTGACGTTGAGTACATGTCACTTTTTGGGTCACATCGGTGAATCAGAACGCGTGTGATAAAGACGATACTCTGGTGCTAATCATCCGCTGTCCGTCTGTCTGCCAACGGGCTGTATCTCATGAACCGTAATGGGTAGAGAGATTTCTGCTTTAACAACAAATAATAAACATAAAATTAATTTAAAAAAAAGGAGGTTCTCATTCTAGCGTTTAGTAGTGTAGATTCTCGTGTTTTTTTAACCCCTCAAATGTCGTATGAACCCCATATGTTCATGAGAAAAATTTGAAACAATAAGATATATTACCGTAAAAATCGTCGAACTTAAGCAAACGGCTTCTAATGGGCTAAACTGGGGTATTTTTTTAAATATGTATTGATAAATATTGTACGGTGGTACGCTACCCTTTGACTGCAGGTCCGACTCGCACTTGGCCGGTTTTTTTCTTTGTTTTTCCGTGTGTCGTAATAAAACGATAGTAATTGTGTGTGCATTTAAATTTAAGCAACTTTGTATGGAGCGACTTCAAAACGCATCGCTTACAAGTACCTTCAAGTTTCTCAACTTTGTATGAATAAGTTTTGTATCTATTGTGCACAATATGTTGGAGTCGTAAATTCAATACTTACTATGCATTTTATTTATATTTTTTTACTACTAAGAGGTGGGTAGTTCAGAAAAAGATCTATTTACGAAACGATCGTTTAAATAATAATAATTTATTTATATATTCTAAATTATGTTAATAACACCTTTATAGCTATTACGCAAATGCAGTGTTACTACCACGATTAGCATACAAGTGAAAATAACAATTAAAAATACAAACAAAATACAATTAAAAACACAATCAAAGATACTATTGAAACCAATTATGGGTATATATTTTTACACACAAAAAAAGTTTTTTTTTAATCAAGTGAGTGGTATGTATCTATAGAGCCTGCCTATATTTAATTAAACTAACATAAATCCTCTTAGCTTCGAAATCTATCGCCAATAAAGAATGTTCGGTTACCGAGATAAACCCAAAAAACAGCGGCCACGAACATTTCAAAATAACGATAACACAACAACTCTAATTAACCATTCGATTCCCATCCGAACCCGTCTTGAATCGATACATAATCGGTGCTAACTCGATTCGAAAACATTACCATTTTCCCACATTGACAGCTCAGATAAGATCGGTAAAACACTGTTATATTATGCGAATAAAAACATGTAAACTCGGTATCGATATCGAGTTATCGAGTAATCGATTACAAAAGCTCACACGTCATCGAGACGACTTATCGCTATGTAGCGCCCCGGGTCGTAAAGTGGGTACACTTGCGGCCGAAGTTACGTGTAAACATGTTTCTGGGTTGATATTGTCGTGTTTGAGGATGTTATGAATGTTCTAAGCTGGGTTTTGTTGCTGTCATAAAATGGACTGAAATCTTTTTGTAAGTGTGTTTATAAATTACGTATTTAAGTTAAAATTTGCTTGAAATGAGCTTAGCTTTTCTTATGAAATAATTAAGCGTTCATGAAACGAATACTAGTTAAGTAGGTTTTGTAAAAAGTACAAAATAATATTTAAATTAAGCACCTACTTAAAACATTCATTCGAAGTAAGTTTACTTTTAATAAAAACTAACGCAACATAAGTATCGCAGATGTTTTTTCAACAAATTGCGAATTTTCCGGAACAAAAATATACCCAAGTTTCACAGTACACAAAAAATCACATGACCTACATATAAAGGTAATAAAATAGTAACAAAGTTAAAACTGTATATTTATTTAACAAAAAAATTCATTGCTCCGAGGTGTGCGAACGAGACTGATGACGAAAATATAGTTTAAGATTTTTTGTTCGTATGTTTGTTTGTTTGGATGTCTGTTTCGGATTGGCGGAAAAAAGGTTGAATGGATTTAGATGAAAATTGGCATACATATAGTCTGGATTAACAAATACTTAGGGTATTTTTTTACTAGTAGTAAATTCCCGTGTGACATTTTCCGAAATCCACGCAGGCGAAATCGCAGGCAAAAGCCAATCGAAAATAAATACAAAACAGTAAAAAAATACGTTCGAAAAGTTTTATCGAATTGAAATATTCCGATACTGTAAAACCGTGTCGTTAAATGTGTCCCCAAGTGTAAAAAGCACATTATAAAATATTCAACTTGATGTTGCCATACGTTTTCACGTGGCAATCGGCTCTTTATGCCCGGGGTTGCCAGCCTAGCGCGGGTTTTTAACGGCGTTTCGCTGCCAAGTTGCCAGCACTTAAAATATGACGCGAGCTGAGATGTTTGAACATAATTGTGAGTAAATAATGCGAGTATTTGAGAAGGTGGAGTTAAGTGCTCTCGGGGAGGTAAAGTGTTGGATTGTTAACTTAGACCTTATGGCTAATAATAGCAGGAGTTCCCCGAGTTCCCTATGCATACCTATACAAGATGGAAACGTCAACATGATAATAAATTAAACAGCGTAAGTATAGCTAATGCCGTCCCCAACCTGCATTCGAAAATTAAATCAATTAGTTTAGTTGCCATTCAACGTGGCAATGCTGCCAGTCTTCTCCGGACGACAGCGATGCGGATGAGTACTTCGGCGCCTAAGTGTCCTTTTTGTTTTTGTATTTATTTGTATATAGTTAGTTAGACAGTCATTTAATTTAAGTACGTATAAGTTGTTATTATATTTTTTTGTGTTTTGAATTATAATTTATTTGTCATTAAATTGTTAAATAAAGTATCCGGTTTATTTTTGATTAGTGTAGACACTATAGCTAATTAAAGATTGGCAAAACCTGTAGTCATGTTCTTGCCTTTATTCGACTTAATAAAAAGGATTTAAGATCTGATTTACGTGATTTTTCTTTAGTTTGATGAATAGTTGCCATTTGTTCCCATAAAAATTTAACATAGGTTGGCTCAGTAGTTTTTTGAAGTAATTTTATGAACAATTTTATCTTGATGACATATTACTACTTCAAACGGGATTGTCCGAAAGGGTTACATGGATGGGTTTTAGTCAGTAAGAGTCTGACACTCCCTTCCACTCCACCCAGAGCGGGAGAAGTCATTGGATGATTGCCCAGCCTTAAAAAAAAAGGCCACTGTTGTTTACGTAGCAAGTTTAGTAGTGGATGCGAATTGATGTGGAGACTGTGGGGTGGGTAGGTAAGTACCAAAACTGTATAATAAATAAAACAACCGTCTTCCTTAAAAACACTACAAAGTGGAAAATAATTTTAATTATGGATGTCGGTGGTAAAAACCGAAAATACAAAACCAAAGACACCGACTTCCGAAATTAAAACTTTGTAGTGTTTTTTCGGAAGTCAGTTGTTTTTTTATGTATAAGTTATTGTTTATAATTGTATTGGTATTATGTCATTTGGTTTAAGTCAAAGTCAAAACATTTATTTCAAATAGGCACAAGAATGGCACTTTTGAACGTCAAAATGAACAAGAAATAGAATTGATTTTAGTCGCCCCTTCCAAAAGGTAGTTTCGTGTGGAGAAGAATGGGCAAGAAACTCCACCGTTACTCTTTTAAAATGTTTCACAATGTTTTGTATACATACATGTATTATAACATTATATGTGAAGACGATGCACCCAGAATAAAAACAATACACCACAAAAGGTGAAAAGAAAAACACATGTAGCAGTGGCAAGTAAACTTAATTATGTCATAAGTACCTACATGGTGCTCACATATTTACAAACATTCTAAAAGTTAATAATAATAAATTAATCAATGTGTGAGAAGGTATTCCAATATAATAAAATAATATGGTACAAATTATAAATTACTACCTAATTTATTTATATTTTATTTATGCTCGCCCCTAATTCCATAGGACTTAAATACAACTGGCGAAATGTGTGTGTACTATAGGTACACCTCTGCCTAGCCCTTCAGAAAAACAAGGCGTGATGTTATATTACGTTAATTTATTTATTCACAAATTAGTTTTTCTTTACCATCGCCATCCCTCCTAGAGTACTAAGATAATCTGAAATGTCTAACTGAAAATAATTACTCAGTAAACATTAGCTAAATAAAACAGACTACTTCAGACTACGAACCAAGTGAGTTAAATGGTTCAGTTAGTTCATGCCTTTTGTATTTGACGTTAGAAAATGAATAACAATATCAAAGAGTAGTTGGTAATTATACCCGTCCTTGTTACATACGGTTGAGAAAGTTCGCAAACGTAATTAATATGTAGTTACCTCCACTTGACTGAGTTTCAAATGAAATTAAATGTCGAAGGTTCTAAGTTGTTACAACTACAGTAAATTGTTATTTCACAAGTGGTTTTTGCAGTGCTATCATGGCTACTCGAAGGGTAACAAACGGACCCGTAAACGACTTTTTCCGTCTGTCTGTATCACAGGCTGTATCTCATGGATAGATAGACACTTAAAATTCATCTATGGGCTTTCTATACTTCTTCCTCTTCTTCTTCGAGTGGTTAATGACTAACCTGGTGTCAGAGTTTTAATGCTGCCCATGGGCATCTGACTTAGCATCACATGCTGTTGAGAAATATCTTTCGGGCATGCCGGTTTCCTCACGATGTTTTCCTTCACCGATTTTTAAGCAAGTGATAATTATACAATACGCACATGAATCCGAAAAACTGCTCTGCGAATGACTGCTCCCGCTCTGGGTGGAGCGGAAGGGAGTGTCAGCCTCTTACTGACTAAAACCCATCCATGTTCCTTCCGTAGCCCTTTATGTTCCGGGGTAGTGGTAACCCTTTCGGACAATCCCGCTTACCCGGCAGGCTTGGCCCTGAGGGGCCCCTTCATATGCTGACAACTCTTTGAGGCGCGCGTGGAACATATACGCGCCGTACGGCACGGGCCTGGTGCTGATCGGACGGTGAGTCACCCATTACTCACCGTCCGCAGGCCCGCGCCTACGGTGGCCGGGAGTCTTCACGTGGCTCCCGACGCCCGGGGCGTCTCCTGCGGCGGCTGGGACGGGAGGACCTTTCTCTCTCCCATCCCGCCACCTCCTTCGCGAGCATAACTTTTTCGCAGAAGTGACTTCTCCCGCTCTGGGTGGAGCGGAAGGGAGTGACAAACGCTTACTGACTAATTTTGCTATAATAGGCTGGGTCAAGTAAATGTATGTTATTTCCTTCTTTCTTATTTTTCTTTGGACAAACAAACAGCCAAAACTAAAAGACGCAAAATGTGATAGGTAGAATTACATCCCTACACCCCCTTCAGGGAAAACAAGCTTGATGTTCTAAGTAAGTCGAGGACAAGCACTAGTATTATAAGACATTCAGCCTAACCCACATGTGTACATTGTCTCATATTTCTTTGTGTTTGACGTCTCCAGCCTCTGGTTATGAAGTAGGACGCGTCTCAGTCGTCACGGCTTAGTTTTTTAGGCTAGTCGTCAAAGCCTTAACGTATAATAAGTAACTAGGTCCTCTAGAGTGCCCTAAATTCATAATTTCTCTAGAGACCCTTAAAAAGAGATTCGATAAAGAATGTAATGGTATGTAAATCAGATTAAAGTCAAAGGGGAATTTGTATCTTACCTATCGAATAATAATACGAAATTAACTTTCTGTATGCTACCTTTTCAAGCTTTAACAGCAGGACCATAAGACCAGCAGACCATACCCTGGTTAAGGGCATAGGATCCAGCATAGAACATTCACGTGGGATAGTTCTTGACCATCACCTCGCGGGTGAAGCCGAATGCAAAAATAAATGAAAACATTTCTGAAATGACGTCTAGTTTTTTTTTCCGTAAATATTGTTCACGCATCAAAGTTAAAAATACTTCTTTAGCTAATATAACAGTGATAGCCTAGTGGTGTGACCGTCGGACTGCCAAGTCATAGGTATCCAGTTCTAACCCAAGGCACGCACCTCTGACTTTTCTGATTCATGTGCGTATTGTCTAATTATCACTTATTTAAAGAACGGTGAAGGCAAACATTGTGAGGAAACCGGCATGCTTGAGAGATATTTAGTTAAGTCAGAGGCCCATGGGCAGCATAAAAACACGACAATCATTAACTACACGACAAAGAAAGAAAAGCTACCATCAACACTTCGCGTTCCATTACACATTAAAACTCATTTAAAATTAATCGACAGGAAGCAACGAAACTCATGGACGTCAAACACGATACCGGAACACTTTACAGGAACTTCCGATGACTGAAAAAAACACTTAGAGATATCCGTTACAAACTGAGACACATTGTATTGCCCCATTGCCCCTTTGAACGGGCGGCTACATCAAAGAACAATGTCGACCAATCCCAGAGCAGTTAGTCACAAAATGGATGCACTCTTGTAATTGAAAGCACATTCACACCATTTTTAATTTGATTGCACGATTTAAATCGTAGGCGTAGATTAATATAATAAGTTTAAATTGAATTATTTTTACTCGATTTCCTAATGTGGGTGGGGCGAGCTTTTACGTTTAATTGGATAAATACGACTGACAAATGTAATCAATAAAAATGTTTCTGTCTGTAATTTAGTATGAGGAAGGTGTGATATATTCATTTTATATTTAAATTAGTTATCTTGTTTCGTATAAGTGTATGTCGTTAATTAAAGTCACAGAAATAGTTGGTGTAATGAGAAGTCATTTTTTAGGTTTTTTTTTTTCAACGTTTTCTGTTGGTTCGAATGATTGTTTATCCCCTTGGAGAGCTGCTGAAGCGTGTGCGCACAAATCATTTTACAATGTACAAGTATCCGTGTTCGAAAGGAATGCTATCGTTTATTTGTTTTGATGTTTTGAATCTTAGCTTTGAGAACAGTTCATCCGTGACCTAATTCAGTTTTAGAACTATTCTATTGAATTTCTACGTGTACACAAATCTGAAATACAATATATAACCCCATACTAAAACATATATATAATGTACACAGGAAAAAAGGGAAAAGCTCATTAGGCATCAAATAATTCGACCGCGTCATTGTCACTAACAATGATGGCATATTGCCATCAGTGTCATTAATTGCCCAAAAGGCTGGCAGAGTTGCTACATTAGATGGCTGATTCTTTGACCGAAAAATTGACCAGCCATTACAGGTCATGTGTAGAGTCGACCAATCTCTGGGCGATATTTTGAAGTAGTCGACGTTTTGGACACTTTTGAACTTGGAAAATTGGACACAACTGAATAAAAATAAATGCAAAATTGAAATGAAAATTACAATCATAACCGCAATGCATTTAATTTTAATAATACATATATTGTAAATTAAGAACTGGCATTTCTGTTTAACTGTTGCGCAAACTGCGAAAAGCTATAACCTAAAAACGTCAGACAAATCAATACAACAAATTACAACAACGATTACCAATTTCCCCAGCATTATCAAACAATTGTCGCTAATAAAAACCGTCAATCCTGTCTTATCTCGATCAAGGAACTAACAATAAAAAAAATAACTCAAATAATTTATTTAGGGGCGAATGCGATCGCCTAAACGCGATAACGGTGCTGAGGGGTAAGTACAAGGGAAATAAGTTATTAAGAGAAATAACACGATATCAATTTGTGGGGATCGGTACAAGATGAAAGAATAGATAAGGGGTAGAGTATCACCCCCTCTTTAAAGTGCACCCTAGTGGCGAAATTAATGATTGTTGTTATTACTGAATAGCAATGCAACTGTTGGTAGAATGTTCGTTAGACAGCCTATTGTTACAAAGAAAACTCCATTGATCTATTTATACGCCACTTCATGATAAAAGTGGGGCTCGTGGCTAAGTAAACGAGTTGTAAGTCGTGAGTTTGAACCCAGGCAGGCACTTTATTTTGAACATAATATTTACTTACCTAAAAAGACTTAAAGTATTAATAGTAATTATGTAATGTCACGAGCACCAATATGTATACACTGAGCAACTTTAAAAATTGATTTTCTCCTTCTGCATTTGCTGTAATTTTATGTTGTTATAGATATAGTACTTGGGAACCTATACTAATATGAAATAGGTTCTATTATCACAAAGTTATCGTTATACCACGAGAAAATCGCTTTTGAATGTTTCTAAGTGTATACATATTGGTGCTCGTGACTGTACAGGTATATAAAACGGGAGGAAAATCAAATAATAATAATAATAATATTTATTTGCTTAAAACACGGTATAAAAAGGTGTTATATAGAATAAGATCATACATGTTTTGCTTATAATTAAAGCATGCAAAATTGTGCTGTCAATGTTAGTGTTTTATAAACTCTTTAATACTGTAGAAATTATTATCTTTCAACCAGTTATACAATTTTATTTTAAATAGTCTACAATTCAATACTTTTAATGTCTTTGGCAAATTATTAAATATACGTACACACATAGCTACACAACTTTTATTATATTTAGCATATCTAGGCAGCTCGTCTAATACAAGTGTGTATTGGTCACGCCGACTTCGTGAACATACCTCTTCTGCTGTTTTAAACAGTTATTTGTGTTTCTTTACGAACATACACACCTCATATATATATAATGACGGTAACGGTAGCAAACCAAGCTTTTTAAATATTGGTTTACATGATTCATCGGACGGAATCCCGTATAAAGCCCGTATACATTTTTTCTGGGCGATAAACGCTCTATTGTGGTCGGTACTATTTCCCCATTTTATTAGTCCATACCGCAACAAGGACTCAACGTATGCTCGATATGACATTACGGCCGTTTTTATATTTGTTACCTTTTTTATTTGTCTAAGGGCATATACAAATTTATTTGTTTTATTGCATACATGCTCAACTTGCGCCTTCCAGTCTAACTGTTCGTCTATTACTACACCTAAAAATTTAGTTTGTGTAACATGCGTAATTTTTGGTATGTCCATTTTAAAATTAAATTTATTATTATGATATTTGTTAAATTGTAAGTATACAGATTTGTCAAGATTAATAGATAGATTATTATTATTTAGCCAATTAATTAGAATGTCAATTGTATTATTTATGTCAGTTTCATGGTCGATAATTGAATTATATTTTTTGTCAGAAGTTACAATTATAGAAATGTCATCCGCAAAAAGAAAGCATTTGTGATTAGTCATAATATCAACTATATCATTTACGTAAAGTAGAAATAAGATGGGGCCCAATACGCTACCCTGAGGCACTCCGCGTTTTACATATTGATATGGAGACGTATGTAGTATCATGTCCCCATTTTCGTCCAGTTTGGTAATAGCAACACACTGTTGTCTGTCAGTTAGGTAAGACGATATCCATTGATGTGGCAGTCCTCTGATTCCGAGAGCTTCTAATTTTTGTAATAAGTTGGCGTGTGTAACCAGATCGAACGCCTTCGATAAGTCAAAGAATAGTCCCGTTACCAACCGGTTGTTGTTTAAATTGTTTAGTATTGTTTTTAAGAGTGAGTATATGGCTAACGTTGTGGATTTACCTTTTTGAAATCCAAATTGCTGTTTCCTTATAATGTTAAATTTTTCGCAGTAATTTATTAATCTGTGATGCATACATTTCTCGTATATTTTTGAGATTATCAAAGGGCATCTAAAATTCGTCCACATCGCTGTCAACAGGAAAGTTCCCAAAAGGCTGGCAGCATCGCCACGGCATATTGTATACTTTGTACATACATATTTAATTTAATCACCACTGCTTTCAAAACGGTGAAGGAAAACACCATGAGGAAAGCGTTATGTCCTAGAAATAAAAATTCGAAAACAAGTGACATCGATCTACCCGCACTGGGTCCGCGTGGTGGATTATGACCCACTTATGAGAGAAGGTCTGTGTGCCAGCAGTGGGAACAGTATATGCTGATTATGCTAAATCTTGTAGGTGAGCAATTAATTTCATCATTTAATTTCAGTAAATAGTGTATGTACAGACGCCAGCACATCAAGCTATCCCCAACTGTCAAAGGACAATGCTAAAAAAAAACCCAGGCTTGGCGCAAACGGAATGGATCTCATCTTTTTTGTATAAATGTGAAATGAAATATCACATAGGTGGCATCATTAAACTCGATGGCTAAACGTAAAAAAATGCTATTTGTTTAGTGGCAGGGTTAACGTTCAGGTATTTCAAAATGTAATTGAAATATTTACAATTAGCATATACTAGATAACAAAAACAAACTCTGTACATTTAAACTGATGACTGAATGCAAAAAAATGCTATTTATTTTATGGCAGGGGTAACTTTAAGGTACCTAAAAACAGTTCAAACTCAAACTCAAAGTATTTATTTCAAATAAACCAATTACAGGCACTTTTGAATTGTCAAGGTGTCGGTCAGTCCGAGAAATGAAGCTAAAGTCCCCGCCACGAAAAGCTATAAATTTTGTAAACAAGTGTTCAGGAGTTCACAACATTTGGACCAACAAAAAAAAAAGAATTTGTTTAAGATTTAATAAATTATTAAGTAACAAATATTAATTAACATATATTATTTAACAATAATTATTCGTCAGATTCAGATTCAGATCCGCGATATATGCAAAGCAATGAAACAAACTCGTACGCATTCGAAACTCGAATGACGCGTTTATTTGAAAATGGCGTCCCGATAGTTGACAATCCCTGCGATGGACGCGTTCCGGTACCAAGAAACACAAACGATAGCGCTTTGCGTCGTTAAAATATGATCCGACTAAATTAAATAGGTTGTTACTTTCATATAACCCGTTTATATTTCATGTCGATTGAATATGGTCAATTTATTATTATCTCGCAGTATAAAACGTTTACTTAGTAAAAGATGTTTGTTTACATAATTTATAGCTTCTCGTGGTTTAGACTTTAGTTGCCCATTCCAAAGGAGTAGGTACCTATGGAGAAGAACGGGCAAGAAACTCCATGGACACTCTTTTAAACAAAATATGGTTACAAAATATTGGTTACATAGTTCGTATTAATATTATACATGTGAGAACGATGCAGAACGTTAAAAGCATCCGATATAAAATATGTAAAAACTATTCAATAGTTAAATTAAAACAAGCCTTAGCCGCTAAGAGATGACCAGTCCCTACTGACAGCGCCCGTTCACGAACATGACGCATATATTAGCACCATTCAGCTCAACCATTTTGAAGGGAGCTAAATGATCCAACACATACGCCACCATCAGCGAGACATTAAAGTGAGCATGGCATACTCTCAGCCGCCAGGGCATATTCAAGTCAATGAAAGACGCACCCAGAAACTGGTCGCTTTATAGTAGGTACATAGTACTCACATATGTGCTAAGCAGTTATACAATATTAAGAGATTGAATTTATACAATGCAAAGATGTTTTTTTTGTTGTTGTTGATCTTCCGCAGCTCCAACAGTTTTCAGTAGTCTAATAAATTAGTTGATGCGCCCTTGTGGAGCTGGACTAGCATTGACCCAAGCATTTTTATCAGCAATGTAATCTCCCAATTTATAATACGCTTGGCTGCATAGTGTGCGTTTTATACATGTTTTAAATTTTGTTTCATTAAGTTCAAGAATGTGGGGAGGTATTTTATTGTAACATTTTAAACAGTACCCCATGAAAGATGAATCTACTTTAGCCAGCCTGAAACCTGGTTGAACTAATTGGTCCCTATTTCTAGTGAAATAGTTGTGTCTTTCACCTCTTTTACTAAAAAGATGCAGATTTTTCCTTGCGTACATGATGTTTTCATAGATATATTGACAAGGTACAGTCATGATGTTAATAACCTTAAACCGTTCCCTTAGAGAATCGCGCCTACGAAGATTATAAATGGCTCTGATAGCTCTTTTCTGCAGAATAAAAATAGACTCGATGTCTGCAGCTCGTCCCCAAAGTAAAATACCATAAGACATAATACTATGAAAATAACTAAAATAGACTAACCTCGCGGTATCTACATCAGTATACTGACGGATCTTTCTGACAGCATATGCTGCAGAATTTAGCCGTCCTGCAAGAGATGTTAAATGAGGACCCCATTGTAGCCTTGAGTCGAGCGTGATCCCCAGGAAAACAGTTTTATCGACAAATTCTAGTTTCAACAAATTCTCAGTTACATCCGGCATACTTACTGGGCTAGTTTTTAGTACTCGTCAACTTCATGGGCACCATCAAAAATAATGTACAGGGAACGATAAAGTTCTTAGATAAAGTACTTAGAGTAAAAATTACATTTAGCCACCTATTTCGATGATGCCACCTATGTGGCATTTTATTAAACAGTTATACTAAAAATCTGAGATACGTTTCATTTGCGCCAAGCCTGGGTTTTTTTTTCATACTTCGTGATCATTCTCCTTTTCTCAATTAAAAATGAACCTTATGTCTTTGCAATAAAGTTAAAATACTATCAAAGAAATTTGACAGATTGTGGTAACTTGGTGTGCTGGCACCTGTACCTACTTTTTAATTAAACTAATACTCATTACATTGCGTTTTTATTCTGGGGGGTGAAACGAAACGCACAAGTAGATAAGCTTATCGCTATCACCATCAGCAGGATTGTTGGAAAGGGTTGCCGTTGTCCCAGAACACATAGGGCTTAGGAAGGAACATGGACGGGTTTCAGTCTTACGTCCGTCGCGGTGAGGAGGTGACTGCCTCCCACTCCCTCTCGCTCCGGACTATGGCTTGCACCAGGGCCGGGCGCGAGAGGTCGCCGCCGCCGCCAATCGCCTCTACGAGGACACGGCGGTGCTCCGCCCAGGCGGGGCAGACCTCAACCGTATGCTCCATCGTGTCCTCTGGGCGATCCTTACAATGGTGACACCCGGGCGTTCCCACCCGATAAAGTGCAGGAACTGCCCGAAACATCCGTGTCCGGTGAGGACCTGCGTCAAGCGATAGGTGAGGGCGCCGTGACGCCTCTCTAGCCACTCCTGAAGAGGGGTCTTTCCGCCGCTATCAGTGTGGCGTGCCTTGTCAGTAGGTGTCTGACACTCCCGCTCCACCCAGAGCGAGGGTTCAATTGATAGTTTCCCATCCTTAAAAAAAACCGCCATCACCTTTCACCCCAGATGAAACAAAAAGATAAAAGATCTCGTACTAAAGATAACGACAACAATAACATTTTTTAATTAACACTAAACTAATTGATGATACTTATCTTCAAATAATTATAGTTATTAGTATAAAGTACTCGTAATTAAAATAAGTGTTTTTGAGGGGTTCATTATTGCTTCATCACTTCGGTTAAGGGTAATGAGGTCAATATTTGGATGGGCTGCCATTCCCATTGTTCCGTGTTTGCCTATATGTATTTGAAGGGAATAATTAATTTTCCGTTAGGTTCATATTGACAGTTAACAGTGTAAATGTAACCTTTATTGTATTGTGTGGTATTCTATGGGACTCAAATGACATGTGGTTGTACGGTCACCAGTGTCAAGTTACACCAAGCTGTCAAATTTCTCCAAATGATTATAAACCTTAACCTTTTGAATGCCAGAGCATAAACGGTCGCGCGTGCCCTCCACGCTACAAATCTTCTTGTTATCATGAATTTCTCAATATCCATGGTATCTTTTAATTTGTTTCATGTCATTAAATACGTACGAGAGCTAAAGCGTTAAATTTTTAAGATATCAATAAAAACACTCACAAAAGTAATGATTTTATTGTTTATTTCGTGTTGATAGTGTACCGTATTGTCACATAATTGTTTGTTTTGTTGGCGTACAGGGCATGCGCTTGCTTGTCACGTATATGTGACAATGGCGTTCAAAAGGTTTGAGACATTGGCCTTGACAGCTTGTGGTAACGTGATGTGCTGGCGACTGTCTTCTTTCTCTTCTTCATGCGGTTTATGACTAACCTGGTGTCAGAGTTTTTATGCTGCCCATGGGCCTCTGACTTAGCTTCACATTATGTTGAGAAATATCTCTCAGGCCACTCACGATGTTCTTCGTCATCGATTTTTAAGCAAGTGATAATTATACAATTCGCACATGAATCTGAAATATCAGAGGTGCGTGGTTTGAGTTCTAACTCGAGACCTATGACTTGGCAGTCCGACGGTCACACCACTAGACTATCACTGTTTGCTGCTAGTTGCTGCTGTCGCTCCATATAAAATGCTGGTATTCAGCTGCGTTTGGTTAGTCTTTTCTTTGGGGGGGGGGGGGGGGGGGGGTTATCCCTCCCGCTTTGGGTGGAGCGGAAGGGAGTGTCAGACTCTTACTGACTAAGACCCATCCATGTTCTTTCCTTAGCCCTTTGTGTTCCGTGGTAGCGGTAACCCTTTCGGACAATCCCGCTTAGCGACTGGTTAGTCGGGAAAACGACCCGAACATACACACATCAAAAGTGTCTAGGGATCAACATATATTTTTGCAATAACTTTTCTCTTGATTGATATTAATTTAAATTTTCTTTAAGGATTCATCAAATAAAGTGTTTTCGTTTGTCACAGTAACGATAAACCAAGTCACCTTTGCATTAATAAAGAAATTTGCCATTTTCCTAATAAAGGGATTTTTGACATTTGAACCACTAACATTAAAGTTCGAAAAAAAGACTGAAATAACAGTTTTCTTTAAAATTTTATTGGGTAACTTAAACAATTAATAATCCGTGTTTCTACCGCGAACACTAACAACACAAGAACATCGGTTTGGCATACTCAAAATGAGTTCATCCAAATCACGCTGTGGAATGGCCGCCCATGTTCGTTGCAACAACAAAAAAAGGTCTTCTTGCAACTGGATACCCTCCATATTCGGCAGAGCTCTTCTCTGTAGCATATCCCATGCATGCTCAATCGGGTTCAAGTCTGGCGACTGAGCAGGCCAGGGCAGGACATTGATGTTAGCTGCGGCGAGAGTCTGTCTTACAACTCTTGCGGTGTGCGGTCGTGCATTATCATGCATTAACTGAAATAAGGGACCGATTTGCACTTGTAGAGGAACGATGACGTCAGATACAATCGTCTCAGCATAAATTTGAGCGTTGAGGTTGCCTCTGATCCAAATCAACTCAGTTCTTCCGCCGATCCAAATACCCGCCCATACCATGATGGTTCCACCACTATAAGGATGGACTTCCTGGCAGGATTTTAATCGCTGTTGGCGTCCAGGGGTTCTCCAGTGTCGTATACGTCTTGTATCCGGTCTCATACCAAAACGAGACTCATCAGAAAAGCACACGAAACGCCATTGTTCTTCTGCCCAATTTCTGTGTTCAAGACCCCATTGATATCGAATCCTACGATTGTGCATTGCTATAGGTGGTACCCGTAGCGGTCTTCGGGAATGAAGGTTCACTTCATGCAAGCGGTTTCTGACTGTTTGGTCGCTAATTAAGTTCCCTGAAGAGTGATGAAGCCTCACGGCTAACATCATGGCGGTTATTGTTGGAGCTCTTCGAGTTAAGATTTGAATGTATCGGTCTTGTCTCCGTGTGGTGCAGCGATACCGTCCTTCATGGCGCTCAGCCACGGTACCAGTGCTTCGGTAACGTGTCCAAAGTCGACTGATAACACCTTTTTTTGTTGTTGCAACGAACATGGGCGGCCATTCCACAGCGTGATTTGGATGAACTCATTTTGAGTATGCCAAACCGATGTTCTTGTGTTGTTAGTGTTCGCGGTAGAAACACGGATTATTAATTGTTTAAGTTACCCAATAAAATTTTAAAGAAAACTGTTATTTCAGTCTTTTTTTCGAACTTTAATGTTAGTGGTTCAAATGTCAAAAATCCCTTTATTAGGAAAATGGCAAATTTCTTTATTAATGCAAAGGTGACTTGGTTTATCGTTACTGTGACAAACGAAAACACTTTATTTGATGAATCCTTAAAGAAAATTTAAATTAATATCAATCAAGAGAAAAGTTATTGCAAAAATATATGTTGATCCCTAGACACTTTTGATGTGTGTAGTTGTGAAAAGGCTCGGCACATGATTATTTAGCTCTAGTAAATTTATGTTATGATGAAATCATAATGATAATAAACTAAACAAGTGTGAAATTCATAAACAGTACCTGCACCCAGTTACTAAACCACGATTATTCCGTCACGCGCCCACACGTGACAATTAGCGGCAAAGTACCACCATTACAAATATTAATCAAATCTATTACATCCACCATTTTGTCTTGACCCCTTCACAAGTACGCAGTTCATATAAATTAATCAGTACCGGAGACCTAATTAGGCTGGTTATATAAATCAATCGATAACCATGTCGGCACCGATTCGGGTCTAATTGGCTCCACGAGATCGGAATTTGATTCGGATTTGATTTGTTCATTTACTATGAGGGTAGTTGTACATTTGATGGTTTAAGATTAAACTGCGGTTTAGTGTTGTTGTTGTGTTGCATCAGATATCAGTCAATGAGTAGTTATTTATTTTGTGAATGGCATTTCGCTGGTCAACCTAGGAGGTTGTCAAAATCAAAATCAAAATTCATTTATTCAAACTAGGCTGAAAATCAGCACTTTTTGAAGGTCAAAGTTACATATGACACAGCTAGTTTGTTGTCTTTGACAGGAAGACTACTGCTACTCATTTAGAAATGAGGAGTTCTAATTGAGAAGAACATGTGGCAACGAGCTATCAAACGCATCAAGGTGTGGGTGGTGTAGGCGCATCCAGTTAGCGTAATCCCATCCTAACTTATTTACGACACTCATGTGTGCAAGAGTAGTTTATTCTCTACAGAAATCAAGACAGAATTCCCTAAAAAAGCATCATCTGCCTAGCCTTTTCCCAACTATGTTGGGGTCGGCTTCCAGGTTAACTGGATGCAGCTGAATACCAGTACTTTACAGCGAGCGCGACAGCCTATCTGACCTCCACAACCCAGTAACTGGGCAATACGATACCCTTTGGTATGACTGGCCGTCAGATTTTAGGGCTTCTGACGACCCGTAACGACTGTCAGAGAGGCACAAATGACAGGATTAACGTGCCTTTAGAGGCACGAAGGAATCTCGTCATGTAAAGATGGTCACCCATCCACGGCCAATCCCGGCAAGCGTAGTTCACCTGATGGATCGACCAGTGCGGCTGTTAGTATTTAGCCACGCGCTCTCTCGCACGAATTCCCTCAAAAAGCAAAAAGAAAAATTGTTTACTCCCTTAGCACAAAACTTTATTAAAATGACACCGAAAATTGTCAATTCTTGTCAAAGCAATTACCCTCCACGACGTTAAAAAGTTCGGAGTACATCAATCAAACCACGATTTTCCCGTTACAATTAAAATCTTATTTCGGAGGACCCATCGGCGGCGGCGTTTTAAAAACGAATTACTGGCGGGACAAACCCTACTTGAGTATGCATCAGGGGATGCGAACGTTCAAGATTCTCGAAAAAAAAATTGGGTACCGCGAGATGATTCTAATTCTGAAGATGTGACAATACTCTTGTTATTTTAGGCAATGAAATTTTTAACGTATAATGAAGTGTTTCGCTTTTGAGAATACTAAGTGGAGAATACGAAGTGACTGGTTTAAAAGAGAGCAACTAAATTTTTCTTATATACAATGATTGCTAAGACAACGCTAGATTCAAGTGTTTTTTTCTCGTAACATTCGATTTATTTATCACTCGCCTTAGCCTGCGACTCTGTCCGCGTGAAAGCCAACTGTAACGCCAGCAACGGCAACACTGTAGCTTCCCATTAGTGAAAGAATTCTTGGAATCAGATCTGAATCTGAAAGCGCACAAAACAATCAGCGGTTCCCTACATTTCGACGAGTTATGCGAGCATTATGTAAGGAACAGCTGATTTTTATTTCGCGATTGCAGATTTTTTCCCATACTGAAAGTTGTTCATAATGATAAGTACAATGACCCCTTAAAATAATGCCCATGATTTCAATTTCATCCTGTATTTACACAGTTATAAGGACTTTAAAAAGAATTTTTCATCGAGTATTTTGGAATATTGCGCAAAGGTTGCTCGATCCTACATGTGACCAGAGCGCAAGGAAATTTTTAGGTCAAAAAACAGCATTGCCATCTAATGTGGCAACATTCTTTGATGCTCCATAAGCTTCCCTTATTTACTAATCTATACTAATATTATAAAGCTGAAGAGTTTGTTTGTTTGAACGCGCTAATCTCTGGAACTACTAGTCCGACTTGAATTTTTTTTGTGTTGGATAGTCCATTTATCGAGGAAGGCTACATGCTATGTAACATCACGCTACGACTAATAGGAGCCGAGCAGCAGGTGAAACCGGGCGGGAGAGCTAGTGGTAGGTATTAAATATACATATTAGTTTTAGGCTGAATATTGTATTAAAGATTTATGCCCATCATTTCTAACATAAATAAATCTATTAAGTATAACTTCAGATAGAAAATGGTTTGCGTAAATCCATTTCAAACTCGAAAACCTCTGACACGTGAATATCGCATACATTTCTAAAGTAATTTCGAATTAAATCTGAACCTACAGGACCACGGAGCTTTCTCCCTCCTCGATTTTTTCGCAAGAAGTCCCGGGTAACCCTCACCCGCCGTGGGTGACAAGTTTAATTTAAACTTGCCGGGTCCAATAGGCCCGCGGTCGAGTTTGGACGATTATAACTTTCAAGTGTTATTTTTAATGAGTTTTTGTGGATTTTGATATTATTAATGCATTGGATTTCCAAGTGCTAACTTACATAATTCAGTGACTTAGCGCTTTAAGTAAACAAAAGTAATTTTCGGCTTTAAGTGGACCTCTGGGGATTGGCAGACGGCGTTATATTTCATAAGGATAACGAAGTACAGAAATGAATGTTTTATTTCGAGAATTTTAGGAAAGAGAATTCTTATTCTCTGGGTATACAGAAACAGAATAAATGACTGTATTTTATTAGCCTCTGCGTCAAATCTATTACAAACAACAAAACATTCAACACGCGTTGTCAAACATTCAACATCTATTTAATAAAACAAATTATAATATGTAGTTTCATACTACATGAATGACTAATTACCTACAAAACGTGTGGCTCTTATGTTAATCTCAATCATTAAACTTACCGCATCAACAGTGAATAATAATTAATATCTTTAATACCTTACTTATACCAGATGTCCCATTGATTAAATGTGTGTACAATTATACATGTTATTTCAAAGAAGTAAGGATGGTTTTTCATTGGTATGTTTTTGTAGTTCGTTAAATAAAATCGTGTAGGGGTCAATAATACCGTAGGCAAGTAGTGATAGGGTTAATATGATGGCAATAAAAAATCTGTACGGTTGTTGTTTGGAAGATTATTAAACAGATGTTTTATTAGTTGAGTGTAGATTTTTAATAGTAGCATCTGGCTGGTCACCTACTATGTTAAAAACATTCAGTGCGTTAAAAAAAACCTATTGTCTGAACAAGTTTTATTTTTCTTTTGTAATTTTATTAATTTCATAATATACATTTTTTTTTAAATAAAAGATTCTATACCAGCTTCCTCCTATTTTTTGTTACCCGATGAGTCTCTAATAATACGTTAATCTGGAGTTGTCGATTCGCCCACAAATAAATGAAATCGTGCAAGGACCAAGGAAATCTTGTGTCTAGTCTATTCTTGAAAGACAATATCTGACCCTATTATGTATGTAAACTAAGCGATGTTAACAGCATTTGTTTCCGAACTCAAAATAGTTAGCCTCGATTGTAACTCACTTATTTTCTACGTTTGTTAGTGTAGATTAACAATCAAACATTCAAAGTGCAATCATTTATTTCTTAAATAAAAACAGATATCTTAACAAAGCATTAAAAAAGCAGTGATAGCCTAGTGGTGTAACCGCCGGACTGCCAAGTCATAGGTCCCGAGTTCGAACCCAAGGCACGCACCTCTGATTTTTCGGATTCATGTGCGTATTGTACAGTTATCACTTGCTTAAAAATCGGTGAAGGAAAACATCGTGAGGAAACCGGCATGCCCGAGAGATATTTCTCAACAGCATGTGAACCTAAGTCAGAGGCCCATGGGCAGCATTAAAACTCTGACACCAGGTTAGTCACTAACCACACGAAGAAGAAGAAAAACAAAGCATTTAACTCCACCTTTTCATGCTTTTCAGTTCCGGTACAAAATCCCGGGATTATCCGGTTGGCAGGTGAAAAAAGCAAGAATATCGTGTACAAAAGTTTAAAGAGAAGTTTTATCTGCAGTATGCGGCACTCGCTGAGTTAAGACGGCTGTCTGCGACTGAAGTTACGATTTTACTGCATAAGTTGGCAACGTGGATATGTTTGGAGTAAGTTTATTAATGTGGACACGGCTTCAGTTGGTTGAAGTGTGACTGGATTCTATTTTTTTAATTTAGAATTGTTTTTTTTTAATATGTATGGTCGACCATCTTTACACAACGAGCCTCCTCCGTGTCTCGGAAAGCACGTTAAGCCGTTGGTCCCGGCTGTCATTTGTGCATCTTTGACAGTTGTTACGGGTCGTCAAAAGCCCGAAAAGCTGACAGCCTTACCAAGGCTGAGAGTCTTACCAAGGTGTATCGTATTGCCCAGTTACTGGGCTGTGGAGGTCAGATACGCAGTCGCTCCATGTAAAATACTGGTATTCAGCTGCATCCGGTTAGACTGGAAGCCGACCTCAACATAGTTGGGAAAAGGCTAAGCAGATGATGATGACTTTTTTAAAATTTGGTAGTGAAAAACGCTTTCAAAACGGTGAAGAAATTATCACGTCTTTGAAAAACGCTGACAAAAGTATCGTGAGGAAATCGCCATGTCACCATGTGTCCTAGAAACCAAAAGTTCGAAGACATATGACCAACCAGCACTGGGCCCGCCTGGTGGAATACGACCCTCCTACAGAGAGGGATCTTGTATCCCAGCAGTGAGAACTTTATAGGTTAATTTCATATAAATTAATAAATTAAAAAAACCCTTTTATTTCTTGCAGTCAATGTAAGAGTTATGCAACACTTCAACGTTTAAAGATTATAATTATTTCATTAGTGAGCATTTTTCCATAGTGAAAGTTGTTCATAATGATGAGAACAATGTCTCCTTAAAATAATGCCCATGAATTCAATTTCACCCTGTATAACACAAATGAGCCTCTCAAAACTATTCCCAGAAACGAGAGGGTTGTTGCCAACCGAAGCATGTCGAATACCAACACACAGACTGTTACGGGTAATGATAACCCAGTTATTGACTTCGGCGACCCTAACTAAGTTAGCTAGGAGTTCATCAATCAACCAGGATCCATTTTAGTGGAACAGAGTTAGGTTGGTAAAAGAGTTCGTAAATCTAATCAATTTTGGTTGGAATTCGATCGATTTTATATAGACTGGACATGATAAAACTAGCTTCTGCCAGCGGCTTCGCGTGGATGTTGGATATTATCCGAAGGGAACGTACTACTGGAAAAAATGTATGCTGTGTTAAGAACTATCTATGTGCCAAATTTTATCAGGATCCGTTCAGCCGTTCTGCCATGATTAACTAACATCCAAAAATCCGAAATCTCAAAATAAAATAGGATACTTAGTAGCTAATAGGACGTATTTCTAGGAAGGTACAGGCCAGCACATCAAGCTATCCCTAACTGTCAAATTTTCTCAATTAAAAATGAACCTTATATCTTTGCAATAAAGTTGAAATACTATCAAAGAAATTAGACAGATTGTGGTAACTTGATGTGCTGGCCTCTGTACTTATTCTCTCTAGAATCAAAGCAGAGCTGGTCAAGGTTTCGTCAAGGCATCTATACAGTATGTTCATTAACGAAAGGCGTTCCCGTTAACCCGCCATATTATATAATCCATACATGCCGCAAAAAAAATTGCCTTAAATAATTCGGGGAAAAATATTTGTTGCTCTTTACATTTTTATGTTCGTATAACTCTTCAAAATGTATAATGTGTAACGCCTTTCGTTGCTTAACATACCTACTATATATTGTAGTAAAGTATAAAAGTTATGTATAAATGCTGTGGCTATGCTTTCTAAATAAATAAATATAAGCCTCTCGGGAAGTTTTTGTAAGATGAACTTGTTTAAATTTTGTTGGGTTTGTTGTTTCAACATCAATTTTTGATGGGTTTGGGAATAGCACGTGAGATCTAACATACAGTCGATAAATATACATATATCATATATTTAAAATAGTTATTTAATGTTATTCTAATCATATTTACATTTAAACGTTAAACATTCATAATAATGTGTACAAAAAAAAATGAATAAAAATCAAGGACCATCAAAAAATTCGTTTACATCACTATGAACAGGGAAAGTTCTCAAAAGACTGGCAGCATTGCCGCTTTGTATCATATATCTTTTAAATAGAAGGAAAGAATAACAAATTATTTGAAAACAGAAAAGGCAGATCACACAAACAGAAAAGCATACAAACATAGCACACATAATTAGCCCTCAAATACTGACATGAACTGAACAAAATGAAATGTAACCAAAGAATAATGACCTCTAAGCCATAAGTGCTGATGCACTTCAGTATAAAAGAACCCACAAACCACACCCCTCACCCAGTGCAGACAACCGACAAACTAAAAATCTCTCGACCAAGAAAAAGTGACACAAAAGAGAAGTTGCAAAACCGAAATCCACACTTTCTGCTCGAGTAAAACTTATCTATTCATTTTTCACTTCCAGTATAATGGTAAACTAGTTAGGAAGCCTTTGCGACCCGTAGCTAAGTTAGCGGAGTCTTTGTAGCATCTATCTAAATCGAATTATACGCTGGGACGGTCATGTACCTCGGGGCACTGGACTGGACCGCGATTTGGGTTAGAAGATGTGGGCGGGTAGTTTTTGGAATTTATTTTTTGCTGCTGTACAGCTATGGAGGGAATTGAATCGTAGGTGAGGGTATTAAAATGTTGTGTAGGTCAACAAATGGATGGGGCTGTGTATCAATTTACTTCACTACATAGTATAAAACAAAGTCGCTTTCTCTGTCCCTATATCCCTATGTATGCTTAAATCTTTAAAACCACGCAACGGATTTTGATGCGGTTTTTTTTAATAGATAGATTGATTCAAGAGGAAGGTTTATGTGTATAATTGGTCGACATATTTGGCGGGCCAAGCCGCGGGCGGAAGCTAGTATATTATAAATGTGAAAGTTTGAATGGATGTGTGTGGATAAATGTTTACTACTCTTTCATGCAAAAACTACTAAACGGATCTTTTTTTTTTTTTTTTTTTTTTTTAAGGCTGGGAAATCATCCAATGACTGCTCCCGCTCTGGGTGGAGCGGAAGGGAGTGTCAGACTCTTACTGACTAAAACCCATCCATGTTCCTTCCGTAGCCCTTTATGTTCCGGGGTAGCGGTAACCCTTTCGGACAATCCCGCTTACCCGGCAGGCTTGGCCCTGAGGGGCCCCTTCATATGCTGACATCTCTTTGAGGCGCGCGTGGAACATATACGCGCCGTACGGCACGGGTCTGGTGCTGATCGGACGGTGAGTCACCCATTACTCACCGTCCGCAGGCCCGCGCCTACGGTGGCCGGGAGTCGTCACGTGGCTCCCGAACTAAACGGATCTGGCTGAAATTTGGCACAGATATAGATTATAGTCTGGATTTGCACATTGGATTCTTTTTATCCCGGTGATACGCTTCTGCGACGATTATTTCCGACATTCGCGCGGGCGAAGCCGCTGGCAGTAGCTAGTCATCAATAAGTCTCGGATGGAACTAAAACCCAGTGATTTTAGGTTAGATGACCACTGTGTCGTACCCGACTACCACAACAAACTGTCGAACTTTTGTGATAAGACTCAAATAGTAACAATCTCTGTAGTTTGCTTGATGTATACAACATGAAAGCTCCCGGTGTCCACATAGGTTTTTTTTTTTTTAGTGTGGGAAATAATCAAATGACCCCTCCCGCTCTGGGTGGAGCGGACGGGAGTGTCAGACTCTTACTGACTAAAACCCATCCATGTTCCTTCCTTAGCCCTTTATGCTCTGGGGTAGCGGTAACCCTTTCGGACAATCCCGCTGAGTCTACATAGGATCAGCTAATTTGATTTGATGTGTGACGGCATCAATTACACTCTTATATAAAGAACCATAATTGACTTTATATTACTCTTTATTATGTACACCAAACATATTACACATATAAATGTAAAAAAATTTACAATGAGTGACACAACGGACAGTCTTATCGCTAAAAGAGATCTTTTAAAGACTAAAAAGATTAAGAGTAGAGAGTGATTATGTTACTTATGACATCGACTATATCTTGTGAATATTACTGGACCGCTGCCTTGCTTGCTAAGCGCCAATTGATCCAATGAAACTGGCCGCAAACAACGTATCTTAACTGCAATTTGAGAGCCGTCAGAATCAATATACTCCAAAATTGTTGACACTACCAGCTCTTAACCCATTGACTGCCGGAACGCAGATCTACAGAGACACGATGGCTTTTTGATAGTGTCTGTATTTACGGCATATTGTATTTACATACGAAAGTTTAAACGCGGTTTAGACATGCTAGTCGTTTAGTTCCATTGGAGGGATCAGCCGTCAATCTTATAACTTACTCCAACACCCAACAATGTTAGTAACAACACTTGTAAAGCTATTTTCATTATATTTTCGGCAAGTGGTTAGTACATTTCCACGTGTTTAGCCTGCCGTGTATTCAGTGGGGCATGTTTTAGTTTAAAGTTAACTAACTAATTTTAATTAACCTCGAACGTGGGTAGTTTGAGTTTTGTTCTGTTACCTAGTTCTGTAAAGGGAAATGTGGCTTTTTAAAGTTTTAAGGGTGGTTGATTAGTGAAAAGAAGTTTAGTTAATACATTAAAAAAAACAGCTGTTCCGTTCATTATCAGTTTTTTATAAATATGTATGATAGTCTGTACCTAAGGTATTTATGTTATGGGTCTTTGTTACCTGAAATAAATGATATATTATTATTATTATTATGCTTGCATAACTCGTCAAAATGTAGGGGCAGCTCATTTTTTTTTTGCGATTTTAGTTTTGGCCCTATAGTGAAAGTTGTTCATAATGATGAGTACAATGCCCCTTAAAATAATGGCCATGCAATTGATTTGATGATACAGAGGTCAGCACATCAAGTTACCCCAACTCTTTGAAATTGTTTTGATAGATTTTCAACTTTACTACAAAAGCGTAAGGTTAATTTTCGATTAGGAAAATTTTGCTGGCGTTTGTACCTATGTTTGGATGGACAGGTCTTATTTTGTGTAGAAAGTGTTGAGAGGAACCGAGACTTATAAAACCCATCCATTTTCCATCTTTAGCCCTTTATGTTCCTTCTGCGAAAAAGTTATGCTCGCGAAGGAGGTGGCGGGATGGGAGAGAGAAAGGTCCTCCCGTCCCAGCCGCCGCAGGAGACGCCCCGGGCGTCGGGAGCCACGTGACGACTCCCGGCCACCGTAGGCGCGGGCCTGCGGGCGGTGAGTAATGGGTGACTCACCGTCCGATCAGCACCAGACCCGTGCCGTACGGCGCGTATATGTTCCACGCGCGCCTCAAAGAGATGTCAGCATATGAAGGGGCCCCCCAGGGCCAAGCCTGCCGGGTAAGCGGGATTGTCCGAAAGGGTTACCGCTACCCCGGAACATAAAGGGCTACGGAAGAAACATGGATGGGTTTTAGTCAGTAAGAGTCTGACACTCCCTTCCGCTCCACCCAGAGCGGGAGCAGTCATTAGATGATTTCCAAGCCTAAAAAAAAAAAGAAAAAAAAAAAAGCCCTTTATGTTCTGGGGTAGCGGTAACCCGTTTACCCGGCAGACTTTGGTTGACCCTCTGGACTTGCATTTATCAAAAAGGTGTAGCAACCAAAAAATCAATCTGCCAGCCCTTTCCCAACTACGTTAGGATCGCCAGCTTCCAGTCTAACCGGATGCAGCTGAGTAGGCACCAGTACTTTACAGCGAGGGACTGCCTATCTGACCTCCACAACACACCCCTTGGTAAGACTAAATGTCAGAGTTTCGTGCCCCTGACGACCCGTAACGACTGCCAAAGATCCACGAATGACAGTATTTCACATAAAGCGACTGCTTAGTTGATCTACTCAACCCAGTTACTGGGAACACGATAGACGTTGGTAAGACACTCCGCCAGAATTTTAGTCTTCTCTCTACCCATAACGTAGATAACAAAAAACTAGAACGATACAAAAGCTCCATTCCTCCACCTTTTCAGCCAAATTAAGCTTAATTCACGCTCTCGTTCCAAAAACCAACATTGCCCTACAATTCTCGCTCACATATCGTGTCATCTCGACACAGACGCGAACCTAAAACGGTTTCTCGTATCTACCATCACCTGTTCGTAGCGCGCTCTGAATTAGAATTGCTCCAGACAGTTTAAAAAACGCCCGATCTCAGATTGCGGTAAAGAGGTGTAAGAAAAATTCTTTGGTTTTAAAGCAGGGTTGAATTTAGCTGCTTCGCTGGGAAATTTTGGCTTTGTTTCTTTAAATGAGATGGTTTGCAGATGAGGGATATACAAACGTAGTTTTGACTAAGATTTAGTTGGATTGCTTCTGTTCCTGGGGCTCGTGGCTAAATAACAACAGCCACACGGGTCAATTGATTTGTATGTGGATGTGTTTCATTAACCCTTCAATTGTCGTTTAAACCCCACAGGTTCGTAAGAAAAATTCTCTCGAAACAACAATAAATATAATTGTGTAAATCGTTGAACTCTTATCAGCAAACGGCTACTAATAGGTGAACATCTAATGGGTTAAATGAGACCACTCTGTGGCTCGGAATGCATGCTAAGCCGTTGGTACCGGCCGTCATTCGTAGATCTTTGACAGTCATTACGGGTAGTCAAAAGCACAAAAAGTTGGACAAACAATATTTTAACCAAGAAGTATCGTGTTACCCAGTTATTGGTTTGTGGATGTCAGATAGGCAGTCACTCTATGTAAATTACATTTAGCTGCATCCGGTTAGACTGAAAGCCAACCCCAACACAGTTAGGAAAAGGCTAGTCTAATTGCTATAGTTCCCGTGTCTTTGTCATTGATAAACAGATACCTATTATAGCTTGTGAATTGACTTCTATATGAGCAGTTAATGGGAAGCTATAGTTTGAATCCTGTCTAATACTCTTGGGGGCCATATATTTAGGTAAAAGAAACTTGGTCGTTAAAAACCTATTTTTACGACTTTAGTTCGCCCATTAGATTCAAACATTTTGCATTATCACAACGCTATCTTTTTTAAAAGTGGGCTCATAGTTTTGATTGTTCTCAATTTAGCATAAATTATTAAACTTAATATTTACATACCTAAAACATTATTAATAACTATGTACAAGTATATAACAGGAGGGAAAAAATAAAATAAATCAAAGAGCATCAAAAAATTCGTCCACATCGCTGTCAACAGGAAAAGTTCCCAAAAGGCTGGCAGCATTGCCACGTTGTATGGCAATGATGATTCTTTGACCGAAAAATAAGCCAGCCCTCTGGTCACGTGAAGAGTCAAATCGCTTGGCAATGTCTCGATAAACATAGTGGGTACTCGGACCCCATGGCCCTAGTGTTTCAACCCCAAACGGTTCGAACATATAACTTCCAATAAGGTTGTTATACTTGCGCCGTTTGAGGTTTTCTGCACCTGCAGCAGCTGCCCCAGCACAACCCGCCGTGCAAGGAAGATGGGATGGCGCAAGGGTGTCGACACACGTTGCATACCACACTAACGGCGTCACGTGCCAAGCCTTTGGGTTCTAAAACAGCTGGCACCCCGGCGATGACAAGAGCACGACGGATAGTTTTGATGGCACAACTGATTTCACTAATTAAATAATATATTGTGTTACAAAGCACTCCATCAATAGAACCCGTTTGGATTTCGTGTAGATCAAAATCCTAATATATTCGTAGATGTTAAACATAGGGATTTCATTCACCAAGCTCAAATACCAAAAGAAATAAAATAGTAACAACCAACGAAGTGTAGACACCGAAATACCATAACATTTTTAGTACCTACTCCGAATTCTCATTTGTACAACACATCAGTATATGTTGTTTATCCAAAATGGAGATACAAATAAATCAATAGAAACCGTTATTTCTGATGCAAAACACGTTTATATGGTCCTAAACTTCGCATGACGTCCAGTCGGAGCCATGAAGATGCAATTGAGATCAACTTCGACTTACTTACGGCCAGAATAGCCGTTGCTCAGTTTTTCTTTCCTCTATAAACATTGGCCGGGCCTCTGCTTGGCGAGGCACAAGTTATGAGCGAAAATCTTTAGTAAGATAAGCCTGATAAGCCAATTGTGTTCGCTGATTCAGAAGGAGTACACGATAAGATCTTGAATAGGTAAAGGTTTATGAATACTTGAGATGTAATTTATTTTTTTGTGTTGTGTACAGTTTGTAAGCGTTGTGCAAATAGAGTTTACGATGTATTGAGTCTATTGACGTACTTGGAGTTACATTTTATATTTGAAAAGGTGAGGGGTGACGGCTGTATTGGATTGGATCATTCATGTTCAAGGCTTTAATAAAAATGAAGGCCCCTGGATTCCTGAAGGGATTAAATTTAGGAATCCAGGCTGTTGCTGTAATCGTCATGTTTGACAAACAGTTTCGACAACACTGAGGACTTGAACCCACTTCCTCTAGCAAGCTGTCTGTGCTGTGCTAATCGACATTCTTCCAAACTTTGTGCTGGACATCATCGTAAATAGCCTTGACGATACCGTCTCATTTTTTAAGCCAAATATCTGACAGCATTGATAGCCTAGTGTTGTGACCGTCGGACTGCCAAGTCATAGGTCTCGAGTTCGAACCCCAGTCACGCATCTCTGTCTTTACGGACATGTGCGTATTGTATAATTATCACTTGCTTAAAAATCGGCGAAGGATAATATCGTGAGGAATCTAGCATGTCTAAGCTAAGTCAGAAGCCCATGGGCAGCATAGAACTCTGACAACAGGTTAGCCACTAACCACACGAAAAGAGACGAAGCCAAATATAAAAATTGTCGTAGCAACCTAATGCTTTATCTAATCAAACTATATTTCTTAGCAAAATACATCAAGAATTAATTACTTACTATATACAACCTAAAACAAAAAAAAATATCCATTATGTACAGACGCCAGCACATCAAGCTATACCTAACTGTCAAATTTTCTCAATTAAAAATGAACCTTATGACTTTGCAATAAAGTTGAAATACTATCAAAGAAATTTGACAGATTGTGGTAACTTGATGTGCTGGCTGGTAATAAAGGGAAAAAGCTCACAGGGCGTCAAAAAATTCATCCCCATTGCTGTCAGTGGGAAATGTGCCCAAAAGGCTGGCAGCGTTGCCACGTTGGATGGCATTGCTGATTCTTTGGCCTAAAAATTGACCAGCCCTCTGGTCACGTGTAGAGTCGACCACATTAATTATATTTCTTAGTTGTTCAGATTTCAAGGGACCACGAATGTAACCGCTAATCCACCGCTTCCTCCTACAACTTACAAATACCCTCCACCGTATTAGAAAGAGGGGCGGTAGAAAGAAAAAAAAACGGAAGCCCCCAGCAGTAAGGGGAATACAAATCGAAGTATCGGATTCTGTTATTTTTTAACATAAAATCCTTCTCGGGACGTAAGGTGAAACTGTATTGAATAAAGGAAATCATTTATTTTTATGTTATTTTTACGAGAACCCCCTATTATATTGTTTTGTCGCAATAACTAGGGCGCAGTTGTTGTCTCTTCATTTTTATGTGATTACAAGTCACGTATGAGTTTAGGCTATGTTTTGATGTTGCTATCTTTTTTTTTTTTTGAGAGTGGGTAATCATCAAATGACCCCTCCCGCTCTGGGTGGAGCGGAAAGGAGTGTCAGACTTTTACTGACTAAAACCTTAATGGTTATTGGTGGTCCTTCCTTAGCCCTTTATGTTTCGGGGTAGCGGTAACCACTTCTAACAATCTAGTTGTCTAAAGCCGGGTACTCACTAGCGAGCCGTAACTGTAACCGTTGCATGTACTGTAACCAAAAAACATAGTGTGTACGTGGTTCGCAAACCTGCTGCGAGCGGTACGCGTGCGGCTTGCGGCGACCCGACGTTTACAACGTACTCATTTCTAAACCCGTAACGTTGCACGTAACTGTAACCGTTACTGTTACCAAAAACATAATGTGTACGTGGTTCGCGAGCCTGCGACGAACGCTACACGAGCGACTTGCAGCGAGCCGACGATTGTCGGATTGTCGGTCGGTCTGTTGGTTACAGTTACAGCTCGCAAAATGAGTACGCTCGGTGAAAGCGTTCCGGCGACGTCGTGAGCCGTAATTGTAAAACGCGTACACACTAGAACCTCGTTACTGTATCACATAAGTTACGGTTACGGCTCGCTAGTGAGTACCCGGCTTAACAATAATATGTAGAATTTATTTTATTTGTAATCTTATAATCGTTGACATAAGAGCTATAGAATAATTGTTTAGTTCCATCCATTATAAGTTGAAGGGGAGTAACACATTTTTAATCATTTAAAAACGTAGTCTGTCTCTAACACCGAAAGAAAAAGTATGTTTTTGATATTATGTCGCCATTGAATTGAATTTCCATTCTATTCAAAATAGAACCTTAAGTTTAACGCACAAGGACAAGTTCCATGGTTGTAGTTGTTTTGAACTTATGTATGTACTGAAGTTGAATCATTTCGCTTAAAAATTATTAAACCCAATAAAATTGAAACTACAAAAAGCGTCATTCCACTTACGCATATCATTTTCAAATCCACCCGTCAAACGCCCGAAGACGTACGAACTAACCCGAAGTTACACGATCTTGACACGAACGCGCTGTGTCATCACGGGATACTTGCCGTCTGTTTATTTACAAGACACGGGAAGCAAAATGGATTTAGAATTGTAGACGTTGTGGAGGGTTTCTTCCTTTTTGTACCCTTATTATAAATGTATTAAATATTTTAAGCTCAGACTGCTGTGATGATATTTTTTATGTGTAACTTCTTTTTTGTTATTTAAAATAATTAATAACTAAGTCACTTTTTTTAAGCAACGTGGTCATAACCCACATATAACATTTTCATATTTTCGTTTCATTCTTCTTCTTCTTCGTGTGGTTAGTGACTAACCTGGTGTCAGAGTTTTAATGCTGCCCATGGGCCTCTGACTTAGCATCACATGCTGTTGAGAAATTTCTCTCGGGCATGCCGGTTTCCTCACGATGTTTTCCTTCACCGATTTTTAAGCAAGTGATAATTATACAATACGCACATGAATCCGAAAAATCAGAGGTGCGTGCCTTGGGTTCGAACTAGAGACCTATGACTTGGCAGTCCGGTGGTCACACCGCTAGGCTATCGCTGTTTTTATGTTTCGCTTGTTGTTTTATGTTTGCTTGTTGCGTTCGTTTCATGAAGACTTTATATTTCCATTAAACGTTATTTAAAATGTTAGAAAATTGGATCTTAGAGCAACCCGTACTTAAAGAACTTTCGCGCAGCGGTCATTAGCCGGGGTCACGGACATTCGCATCAATGAAATAAAAACGAATAAGCATTACTTACTGTTAACAACTGCAAAAAGTATTCGAATTGATTTTATTATTTAGTTTGTTTGTTTTTTTTAAATTTTCGATTTAATTTAACCTATCAACATTTATGTGATTAATTGGGCACTAGCTTTACCCGTGTGTTAAATTAATGTCACCATTGTAGCGCCACGTTGTATAACTTTTCACGTGATAGAAATCTTTACATATATAAAAAAACTTTTCCTCCAACTCCTAATTTAAGCCAATCCAGCTGAAACAGCCTTAGGTTTTATTGTACAACATAGGATAAACTCACTGTGGGTGTAAATACATATAGGTTCAGTTGGAAGTCCCTAATCTCGGATTATGAGCTCCCTTTGTTCGTCGGGAGCAGGCTGACATCACTAATTTCTGTTGAGAAATCAGATAACGGGAATGTATTCTGAAAGTGACAGCTGAAGTTGCTAAAGTGGTATTATACTGTGTAGGATTTTCATAGAGATCGATTCTAATTCTAAGGTGCGGGTCCTAATCAGTTTTGATAAAAAAGAAAGTCGAAAGGTGTCGAGAGACCCCATTGAAAATAATTTAATCTCGTTGAATATTAGGTACAGAGGCCAGCACATCAAGTTACCACAATCTGTCAGATTTCTTTGATAGTATTTCAATTTTATTGCAAAGACCTAAGGTTCATTTTTAATTGAGAAAATTTAAAATTTGACAGTTAGGGATAGCTTGATGTGCTGGCGTCTGTACTAGCTGCTCCTCCGCGGTTTCACCCGCTGGTCTGCTAATAGCGTGATATAACATAGCTCACAGCCTTCCTTGATAAATGGACTATCCAACACAAAAATATTTTTTTCAATTCGGACCAGCAGGTCCAGAGCGCGTTAAAACAAACAAAGTATTCAGCTTTATAATACTAGTATGGATTAGTTTCTGCGCAATCTTTGACAGTCTTTGGGGGAAGTTGAAGCTTAGAAACTGGGTTGTGGAGGTCACATAGGCAGTCGCTCCATGTAAAACACTGGTATTCAGCTGCATCCAGTTAGACTTGAAGGCGACCCCAATAAAGTTGGAAAAGGACTAGACAGTTTAAAGCAAATTCATGACCTAAAAACAGCAACTAACGCTCGGTCTCAAGTAGAACAATCCGTCCGTATTCGTGCAACACTCTTGTTCTCAATGACACGACTGTTTTGTTCTCGCTCTCCAACGAAACGTTATTTACGTGAACACACGTAAAACTTACGACGTGGAACGTTCTGTATCGTATCTCCATTTTGTATGGAAGATGTACATGTAATTTGTGATTATTATTTTATTTGCTAGTTGCCTTTGACGTGACTACCTCGCTGGTACCGCTACGGTCGAGCATGAGGTGCTGGGTCAATTCCTAGATCGGGCAGTCTTTGTTTTTCGAGCGGTTAGAGATTAACCTGCTATCAGAGTTTTTAAGCTGCCCAGGGGCACGCCATGGGCCAGACTTAGCTTCAAATGCTGTTCAAAATTTTTCCCGAGATGTTTTCTTTCAGAGTTTTTTAAGCAGATATCGACAAAGTGATTTTTAGGTTCTCCATCAGGAATTTCTCTGTTTGCCGGAGGATGGCAATGGGCTTGCTTCCAACTTAAACAAAACTGGCAAAATGTGGTCTACTATAGGTACACTTCTGCCTTATGCCTCGAGAATTATAAGTGTGAAATGTGTTCTTCCAATATATGTAACTCCCTCAATCCTCATACTACCACCTTCTCTCACCACACAAGTAACTCCGTTGTTTGAGCACAAACTGAGAGCCTTTGACAGCTTAACCACTGCTACAATATGTACATACGCAACATACGAAGTAATAGCTCTTATGTGTGTTCATGATGACGGCAGGAAACTCTAAGTGTGTGTGATTAGTTATTCATTTGTCATGATATGTTGACAACGGGTGAATGTCCATGGATAGATTTTGTTCGTGTGATTTCTGGAGTATTCTATACAGCATAAGATCATGGAGTTTATTGATCATTTATTTATTTGTAATGTACAGACGCCAGCACATCAAGCTATCCCTAACTGTCAAATTTTCTCAAATAAAAATGAACCTTATGTCTTTGCAATAAAGTTGAAATACTATCAAAGAAATTTGACAGATTGTGGTAACTTGATGTGATGGCCTCTGTACACAAACATAGCCTAGTGGTGTGACCGTCAGACTGCCAAGTCATAGGTCTCGAGTTCGAATTCAAGGCACGCACCTCTGACTTTACGGATTCATGTGCGTATTATATAATTATTATCGCTTGCTTAAAATTCGGTGAAGGAAAACGTCGTGAGGAAACCAGCATGTCAAGGTAGGCTTAAAACTAGCGAGTACCTACATGACCATACTAGGGTGCAGCAAGATAACTTAAAACTTTATAGAGCCAGACGCAGAAGAAGAACGCACGCAGAAGTCTTTTATTTAATTACTAGCTTCCGCCCGCGGCTTCGCCCGCAAAATATGTCGACAAATTATACACATAAACCTTCCTCTTGAATCAATCTATCTATTAAAAAAAACCGCATCAAAATCCGTTGCGTGGTTTTAAAGATTTAAGCATACATAGGGATATAGGGACAGAGAAAGGGACTTTGTTTTGTACTATGACCTATTGGTGTAGTGATTCTATGCAGAAAATACAAGACAGGATTCAGAACAGATGAATCCTTACATTCAAAAAAGTTTTTAGGTCGACCCGCTTTCGTTCCATAAAATAATGGACAAGATATATTTATTATTTTTAAGTTGCATGTAATAGCGGGCGGGCAAAAATCTAGGCTACTACTGAAAAATTCTGGACGGAAACCAAACAATACTTTGCGCGACCCGGGAATTGAACCCAGGAGCTTATACTCAGCAGTAGCGCTTGCGACCAGCAACGAGACAGCCAATGAAAAACCATTTTAAAATCAGGCAAAGTATTTGGGAATCCATTGATAATAAGAATCTATTATGATAAGCATTTCCCATCGCATTAGCTTTAGTTAAAGAGCTTTAAAGTTAGTCAATGATTACATTTTCGCCAAAATTTGTTCCAACATTTTTTTTTATCTCCATTTGACACGATTGTCTTGTTCAATTACTTTTATAAACATTAAGTAAAGAACTGAAATAATAACAGAAAAATTCTGACATGAATAATTTGATATGTAAAAGAGCAGAAATTTCTTAAATTCAATTTATCTGACTAAACCTTATTATATTGGTACCTACGCCATCTTTAATAATATTATTTTTACAGACTACCCTCCGTTTGTGATTGGCGAGGTAAAAACAAAATTTAGTTAGATTTTTTAGCGGAGATAATTATTCATTTTCGAATAAGATAATCAGTATTTACATAATATATTATACGCTAACAAACTAAAAACATCACTTGATGCTTTTAATCCCCGAAGAGTAATGAACAGTTGGGCAGAAAAGTAATGGACAGATCAATAATAATAATAATGTGAACATGTAACTAATACACAAGATTAAAAAGTCGTTTTAAAATTCTTAAGGCGTCATTGTACCTACTCGCGAAAAAATTAATGCTAAAAAAATAACATAGCTTCCCATTAATGAAAGAATTTTCTGAATCGCATCAGTAGTTCTAAAGATCTACATCCAAACTTACAAACAAATTTTACTCCTTAATATTATTAGTATATGAGCTTTAACCACTAATATACCCCGTTATTTTAGTGATACTCGTACCATCAAATAAAAGGTTTCACCCAAAAAATGAAGTTAAAATCAATTCGATTTAAAAAAAATACGTGATTCGTTTACGATGAAATATCACGTGTTTTCAATTGACCTATCAAAAAACGCGCCAAAAATATAACAGCTTTTGTTTTAATATTCGGGTCACGGCCGTAAATGGTTATTTTATTACTGAAAAGGGTATTATTATGCAGGCCCTTCTGCTGTCACCTTTACCTCACCGAGTGAAGGCTCTCGCAGACAGCCGCGACGCTACGGTGCGAACCGTTCCCAAGAAGTTTTTACAAAAACTGTTCTCTAGAGTTACGTCGTGCTGTCGCGTCGCGCCTGTCTGCAAGGCCCTTAATATGAGGACTTTTTGGTCAAGTCACTAGTTTGTCATAAGTTTTCTGCTTAGCCTTTTCTGAACTATGTTGGGGTCGGCCAGTCCAACTGGACGCAGCTGGATATCAGTATATTACCATACAGGAACTGCCTATCTGACCTCCACAACCTAGTTACTGGATACCTACCCCTTAATAAGACTAGTAGTCAGGCTTTCGGGCTTCTGGCGACCTATAACGACTGTCAAAGATACATAAATGACAGCCGGGACCAACGGCTTAACGTGCTTTCTGAGGCACGGACGAGTCTTGGTATGTAAAGATGGTCACCCATCCTCGGATCAACCGTGGCAAGGGCAGCTTAACTTGATCGATCGACCCGTGCGGCTGTTATTACTTAGCCAAAAGCACCTCTAAAGTTTTTAGTCAAGTAATCTTCAATAATCTTTGCCACTTAATCCGTCAACATTTTGTAGAAGATATCATGACCATTTTACCTTATCGTTAAAATCAAGGACAGCTTTAAAAACTTCGAAGGAAAACGTTTAATGTTAACGATAGATCGTTAAAAGAATATTTGGGATTCATCTAATATCCTTCAAAGAACAGTTTAGAAGTTTATGATAGTAACTAAACAATACAGGGAATTATGTTATCGCCATATTTAATAATAACTTTCTGTAACAATTGGTTACAAATTACTTTGATGGTAGATATAGATACTAGACTTATTATACAGTCAGCAACAAATCAAGTTACCACAAGCTGTCAAATTTTCTCGATCGTTTTTGAACTTCATTACCAACAATAAAAGGTTCAAAATCATTTGGAGAAATTTGACAGATTGGTATAACTTGATGCGCTGGCGCAGGCTATACTAGCTTTTGGCCGCGACTTTACAAACATATACCTCGACATTCGGCAATATTGTAGCCGTCCATAGGCTTTAATTTTTGGAATCGGATCAGTAGTTCCGAAGATTACCCTCTACATACAAACTCACAAAGTTTGCCTCTTTGAAATATTTGTATAGAATAGATACAGCCTTCTTAAGGTGGAAGCACAAATGTAGCCCGCAAAATCAAAAAAAAATCTTGCTTTTTATGCAGTTTGCAGGACAGTGTCATATTGTATCTTCATCAAAAATATGATTTGCGATCATAAAAATATGTTTTTACATAATTACAACCATAAGAATCATCAATACATCCAAGTTAAAATTGACCTCAAATGACATGATTTCTGAAAAAAATTGAATTTCGCAGACAATTTTAGCGCATTCATCTTAAACTTTCAAAATGGTAATTGAAAACTATCTTCATCAACAACAATAGCAACTTAGCAACGAATCAACAGGTCTGAAAAATCGATTGTCCCTATTTCCTAATACTATTTGTAAGCGGGACCGAACACGGCAATAAAACGTACCCGCTGACCACTAGGTGACCACTGACCACGCCCACGGTGTTGAGAAATAGGCCAAAATTGGGGGCGAAAAATTTCAGGATTTTTATCGTATGTGTGTCTTAAATTTGAGAGGGGCTCGTGGTAACACAGATCACGGGGGCACAGATCGATCAAAAGTTAAGATAAGCTTGCCGCGGTAGACTTGTGGATGGATGTCCATTAAGTGCCTATGAGAGCACGTTAAGCCGTTGGTCCCAGCTGTCATAGATCTTTGACAGTAGTTACGGGTAGTTATAAGCCCAAAACTTTGACATTCTTACCCAAAGATATTGCGTTACCCAGGAACTGGGATGTGGTGGCCACATATAATTCATGTATACAAAACATTTTAAAATAATAACGGTGGCGTTTCTTGCCCATTCTTCTCCACACCAAACTACCTTTTGGAAGGGGCGACTAGAATCAATTCTACTTCTTGTTCATTTTGACGTTAAAAAGATCCTTCCTTGTGCCTATTTGAGATAAATAATATGATCTTCACTTTGACAGACAGGCTCTATGTAAAATACTGGTATTCACCTGCATTCCGTTAGACTGGAAGCTGACCCCAACATAGTTGGGAAAAGGCTAGGCAGATGATAAATAACATGCATTGCATTATTTACATTGTTGAGCGGGCAATTTTTTTGAACATTATAAAGCAATGGATCCGCAATATCCTTCAAAATCATTAACATTGTGATTGAAAGTATGTACAATTGAGGTGTTGTATCAGATGAGATGACTATCATTAAACTTAAAACGACATAATTCAGTAACGAGTTAATTAGTGATGCAATTAATTTATAATAGCAATTAAGTTAGATACATTTCCTAATCATCATATCATAATTAGAGCGGACCGCAAGCTCCCAATATATCGCTTCAATTAATGCTTAAACTGTAACATTGATAATTAGTTATTATAATAGTCCTGCAGGCTGTGTTTCGGTCATTGCAGCCAATCTCGGCAGCTTAGTAGGTAAATATGTACAGAAGCCAGCACATCAAGTTACCACAATCTGTCAAATTTCTTTGACAGTATTTCAACTTTATTGCAAAGACATAAGGTTCATTTTTAATTGAGAAAATTTGACAGTTAGGGATAGCTTGATGTGCTGGCGTCTGTACTAAGCCAAATTCAAAAGTCAAATCATTTATCTCAAATAGGCACAAGTAATGCACTTTAGAACGTCAAAATGAACAAGAAATAGAATTGATTCTAGTCGCCCCTTCCAAAAGGTAGTTTCGCGTGGAGAAGATTGTGCAGAAATTTCACGGTTACTCTTTTACAATGTTTTGTAAACATGAATTATAACATTATATGTGAAGACAATGCACCCAGAATAAAAACATTACACCACAAAAGGTGAAAAGGAAAACACATTATAGCAATGGCAGGTAAATTTAATTATGTCATAAGTGCGTATTACGGTCGTGAATTATATTTCGATCATATAAACACCCCTCACCCGCACACTACGTGTGCTTAATGAAGTGCAAGAGAGGATTGACATCTTTTCGTGCAATCTGAGTTAATTTGCAAGAGTATTGTTAAATTTCGTTAGTTTTATTTAAATATTAATATTATTTGTTGTTTGTTTTTTACTTGGTTAAGATTTTATTATTATTTAGTTTAAGTACAGAGGCCAGCACATCAAGTTACCACAATCTGTCAAATTTCTTTGATAGTATTTCAACTTTATTGCAAAGACATAAGGTTCATTTTTATTTGAGAAAATTTGACAGTTAGGGATAGCTTGATGTGCTGGCGTCTGTACATTTTTAAGTATTATTAGTTGGATGTTTTTTATACCTGTGACGTGTTAGCCACCCACCCACTATTTTATTAGGGTGACCTGTAAGGATAGTGGGTGAAAGTTTAAATAAATAGTTAAAAAAAAAATTACTGACAATGATCTGAAAATATGTATGAAAATTTGACTTTCTTTGAAAGTGCCAAGAACTTACTTTGAGGACTACCTTCAAAAATAAATGGCAAATGTATGTTCGATATTTAAAAGGAGTTCTCTTGAAGTAGTATGGTGAGAGAATTGAAGACTTCTTCGTTTAATGATCTTCAGTTTGTACCCAACCCTTCGGCGACTCCTCACCGTTGCCTTGACACGGATTCTTCTTTGGGAAACGTACCTGAAAATTATAAATAAATTGTTAGAAAATTTAATTTCGTGAAGAATTTTCCTACAAAAAAAACAATGAGCCTTTTAGCTCCAAAGCATAAATGAGTGCTTTCACAAATAAACTGCTAACTTATTTTCTAAGACATAAACTTAGTAGTTAGTACTTAGATCCTTTTCTCCTAGATTTTCAACAAACAACTCAAAATTTGAAAGTTCCCAAAGAATAACTTCTTTGAACTTAGTTTAAAGAAAAGCTATATAGAAGACAGAATTCATATTTATGTATTAAAATTAAATTTACTATAGTTACCGCGTTTTAGCACGACAATAGCGATCATTGCCCTTTGCCTAATAAATAAACTAATAAAATCTGTATGATTTTTATTATTGGAAAATACAATCACGATAAATATTGATTCAAGACATTAACGGACTTAATGCTTAAAAATGAAGGACATGCTAAAACGCAACGACTATAAATTATATTTCCAATACCTTAACCATATCGCAAAATGTTGAATCACAACAGAATTTAACATAAATCAGGCTCAAATTAATGAATACCATAAAATTATAATATTATTATAATTATAGATTCAATCTTAAAATAAAAATGAAACTGGGCGAATAAAAACGGCGTTAGTCATACACAAAAAAGGAATTTAATAACAAAAACACAATTTAAAGAAACTAATTTGTAGAAATCTAATCAAAACCGGCATTACGGCACGCCCTCTAACGGGCATGGGATGGGACCCGCCCATGGTGTATTAAGTTATGAGAGGAAGCGATGATCGAGGTCTCGTAAAAATATATCGAGCAGGTAGGTAGCTGTTATTTAGAAATATGAAATTCTTAACACTTTTGTACCGAATATTTGGAAGTTTGGGATAGCTTGATGCTGGTCATCAAGCTATCCCAAACTTCCAAATATTCCCAATTGAACAAGAGCCTTATTTCTTTGTAATAACGTTGAAAATCTATCTAAGATATTTGATAGATTAGGTTGAATTGATGTGCGTGTGGCGTCTGTACTTAACCTAAAATGTGTGTTCTATTGTATTGCAAGTTATGAAGGTTTATATCGATGTAGTAAGTCGATTGAAGAGTTTAGGGGGGGGGAGGGGGTCATCTTCTTATTTTCTTATCTTATTTTGATGTACTAGCGTCTGTACACACACGTTTATCATGCCGTGACAAAGTGCACCTACGTGCTACGCGTTTATTTGCCGTGTATAGGCACGGTTGTCAGTGCTGTATGGATCACTGCAAGCTTGTTGACAGGCACGTGTTTTCTTCTTCGCGGTTCATAAAAAATCGAAGTCATAACGTACATTTACCAACCCGAGCTCGGCTCGCAAGGTGGATTACGGTCAAATCCACAGATATAGATAGACATAGATAACGCAAGTATCACGATCTGTATGAAAACCAAGCGTGCCATTTTTTGACTACCTATTATGACGTCACAAGCACTATTTAGTGATGTATGATGATCGAAAACCAAGCGTGCCATTTTTTGACTACCTATTATGACGTCACAAGCACTATTTAGTGATGTATGATGATCCGACTAGCGCTGTATACCGATGCAGACTGAGCGCGAAAGTGACCACTTACGATTTTTGTACGTAAGCTAGGCACGCGAAGTAGTTGCTCTTGCGTTATCTATGTCTATCTATATCTGTGGTCAAATCCCTGTCACCAAGGGGAGTGAGTTCTAGCAGTGGGAACATTAAAGGCTTGTCTTTATTATCAAGGGACATTACGAGACGAGTAAACAATCTTATGTCTGAAAGTGAACAAAGACGACATGAAAGTGAGCGGATAAAGCATGGTTTTGTATCAAGTTCCGGCTTTAAGAACAATCTGTAACAGTAATCTATATGCTGTAGAAAATGTACAGACGCCAGCACATCCAGCTATCCCAAACTATCAAATACTCTCAATTGAACATGAACTTTAGTTCTTTGCAATAAAGTTAAAAATATATCAAAGTTCTTTATATACAAACTCAAACACAAGCTGTAAATAAACGCCTCCGCTGACAACTTAACCCAAACAAAATTCACTGTACCATAAAATATGAACGAAAAAGTCTACCCCGTAGCAATTACAGGCAAGACATGTGAAACCATTATATATAGATTAAGGCAAACGTTGTTTATGAAAAAGATGGTTCTGATAGATAACATGGATGCAGACACCTTGATAATGAATGTAATATTGTTTAAGAGCTTAACAGATTATTATAAGGTGGCAATGAGTTCGCTGATCGAAAACGCCCACGTAGATCTGCCTGTTTATGTTTATAAGGTGTTAAAATAAAATAAATAATTTATTCAAAAAGTAAAGTGGTAGAATACAAAAATGAAACTCAGGAAAAACAATTGGTAACATAATGTTAAATATGCCTGCACTAGGATATACCTGTGTCGGAGGCGATAAAAATGCCAAAATGAAAAAAAAATACTCTAAGAATTTCGTGGGAGCATTGTAGGTACTCAGTGTTACGAACAACTTTTACTAAGGAATGAACCCTGAAAACGCGAAAAAAATATGAGCATACATTTAATTCAGTAACTTCAGTAACTTCGAGTAACTTCATCGAATTTAATACAAAATTCGATGAAGTTACTGTTGTTAACATGAATTTGAAAAATTAAAGTCAAAAGAGACGCTCTACTCGTACAAGACATATTCACGAGAAATGATTAACCTATTGACCGTCAGTCGTATAGATACGGCGCAGGTACGAAGGCATTTGTCGTATATCCGACTGGGGCAGTCAGATAAGTAGCTACTGGACCTCAATGGTGTGTTCGCGAGCGCTACTGCTGAGCACAAGGTTCTGGGTTCGATTCCCAGCCAGGCAAAGTGTCATCGTATTTTTCCTCAAAACCTGGGTACCTATAAAGTATGGCCAAATTCTAAAGCGACACTCAATAATGAATCTTGTTCTAAAACGGCATAGATTGAATTCTAAAGCGTTAAGTCATTGACTGCCACGCAGCAGACACAATAGAAAAACTATTGTTTGTCGGACACACGGTGACCGCGTTGGCGTTCAACGTGTTAAAGACGAGGCGCCAAATGCTTTAAAACCAGTGTAATCAAGAGGCGATTTTCTATTCGAACAAAAAACAATTGCCATCGACAGTTGACATGAAAGAAGCTCATTGAGCACAAAGCATTAAAGCTGACGTCACAATGTGAAGTGTTTTTGCTTTGAGCACGCGCCGATCAACGACGCAACTGTCATTTGTTTCAAAACAAGGGCCTAGTTGTTTATTGAAGTATGTTTGTTCAGTAGTTTATACAATATTGCTTGGATGAGTCAGACTTAAGGGCTAACAACTGGTATCTGAATTGTGAATTTGAAGTTGACAAGTTGTTAAATTCTATTTTGGCATTACTTAAGGTAGAGAAAGAAGCCTGTTGCGGAAGGATCATGCGTTCCCGCGACCCCCGGTGCAGGTGTGAGATGGAACACCTGGGGTGGTTTTTAGTCAGTAAGAGTCTGACAGATTCCTCCGCCCCCCGGGACGAAGAAGATCCATGAGGATTTTCCCCCCGAAAAAGGGAAAAACCTACGATTTTTTTTTGCATGAAACGTAAGAAGTTCTCCGAGCTACATTAAAAGAATTACCTTAATGCTAAAGAAGACTTTGACCAGTTCTCAACTTCAAATTCACAATTCAGAAACCGGGTGTAGGTCTGATACGATACACTACATATTCTACTGTACGGAGAAACACAAACCTGACAAAGAATATAGTTTTGCCAGAAATCAAGCCACGGTCCGAAATACCCTCCGTCTAGCAAGCTTAGTTTAATCAGCTCATAATGATCACTCTGCTGGGTCACAGGTCTTTTAAGCGGGATTGTCCGAAAGGGTTACCGCTACCCCGGAACATAAAGGGTTACGGAAGGAACATGGATGGGTTTTAGTCAGTAAGAGTCTGACACTCCCTTCCGCTCCACCCAGAGCGGGAGCAGACATTGGATGATTTCCCAGCCTTAAAAAAAAAAAAAAGAGGGAGTGGACCGTAATCCACCACTTGTCTTTGATTTTATGTCTCTACGACGTTGTTTGGTTTTGGTTCCAGGTCAACCTTTTGAACGCCATTGTCGCATATATGTGACAAGCAAGCGCATGCCCTGTACGCCAACGACATAAATATGTGACTATGCAGGTACAGACGCCAGCTCATCAAGCTATCCGTAACTGTCAAATTTTCTCAATTAAAAATGAACCTTATGTCTTTGCAATAAAGTTGAAATACTATCAAAGAAATTTGACAGATTGTGGTAACTTTATGTGCTGGCCTCTGAACATTATAACAAGGAATAAACAATGAAATCATTACTTTTGTGTGTGTTTATATACATATAGATATATCTTAAAAATTTTAGCTCTCGTACGTTTCTAATGACAAAACGAAAAAAAATAAAAGACACCATGGATTGTGGGAAATTCATGGTAAGAAGAAGAAATACATTTGTAGCTTGGCGTAACTGGCGTTCAAAAGGTTAATTTTAATGCTGATAATGTGCCTTTCTGGGTTCGAAGTCATGGTGTAGGCCATGACTCGCAAATCAGGACCGATAAGGTCAGGTCGATCAGGTCCACAGCGCCACCACTACTCTAAAATTCCGCAAAGATCTTTTCTCTCTTTTCGTGTGGTTAGTGACTAATCTGGTGTCAGATTGGTTATGCTGCCCTGCCTCTGCTTTAGCTTCACATGCTGTTGAGAAACATCTCTCAGACTTGCTGGTTTCCTCACGATGTTTTCCTTCACCGATTTTTAAGCAAGTGATAATTATACAACATGAATCTGTAAAATCAGAGGAAGAGAAGAGCGAAACCAGTGGAGATTCCGCATGATTTCGTCGAATGTTTTATACAAAGGTTGATTGAAATCCTAGACTCATAACATTTAATGACATAGGTTTACGTCTCTTGTTCGTGCGCAGTATTTTGTGCAAAATGAGGAGAGGTTAACAATTATGACTTAAGATCGCTATGCATGGCATAGCAAGGTATAATAGACAGAAAATTACACGCCATGGCCCACATGGCGTAATGACTAAGGTTCCCATAATTAACTCTTGCTTGATGACCAGAAGCTCAGCGGGACATTAAGTCATCATCGGTGAGGTTGACTTCGAAAACAGTAAAAATAATTATGAAGAATAGGTACCATCATTAAAGATATACATAACCCGATTCATATTTAAGATGGAATACGTACTAAGGTCAGCATATCAAGCTACCCAAATCTGTCAAAATTTCTTTGATAGATTTTCAACTTTATTACAAAAGCGTAAGGTTCATGATCAATTGGGAATTTTTGACAGTTTGGGATAGCTTGCTGTGCTGGCATTTATACAAATAGAAATTAGTTTTGTCACTGTTTTTAAATCCTCATTTTGAAAAATCAATGTCTATTCTTTTTTGGGTAGTTAGTGTTTTTTTTTTCATTGCATTGATCTTTTTTCATATAATTTACTAAGTGCTGAAAAAATTATTGGCTATCGTATTAACTTAACAAAGAAGTACAAAAACAAAAGGACACTTAGGCGTCGAAGTACTCATGCGCATCGCTGTCAACCGAAAACGTGCCCAGAAGATTGGTAGCATAGATCTTTTGTTCACAGAGTTATAATTTGTGATGCTAACCCATTATTATAATAAGATATCAATATTAAAAGGTTTTAGGTCTGAGCTTCAACAGTTTCAGCTTATTCGTGTATACAAAACATTTTAAAAGAGTAACGGTGGAGTTTCTTGCCCATTCTTTTCCATATAAAACTACCTTTTGGAAAGGGCTACTAGAATCAATTCTATTTCTTGTTCATTTTTGACGTTCAAAAGTGCCTTTTTTGTGCCTATTTGAAATAAATGATTTGACTTTGACTTTGCTTACTTGAAATTACCGTTCGAAACTAAAATTCCTGTTACAAAATCTTTTTCATAACCCAAAGGTCAACAGATTCTATTAGATAATTATACGAAACGTGTCCAACAACTTAATTTAGCTATAACATCTTCAATTACTACTAGGTACACAAAAAATAATCGAATATAATTTTTTCTTAGTCACCTTAATCATCTTACGTACACGGAACCCATGTAAGATAACCCATTCTGTTATTACTTCCGGTACACCAAATGTATACACAAAAACTTTGAGTTTAATGGAAGAAAAAGTGACTAGCTCCCGGACTAATGGCATCATCAGGCTTTGAATTAGTTTCGGAGACCGACTCGAGTTATTAGCGTCGCACACTTGCTAGATTTGACCGAATACATTATGAGAAACTGTTTATGTAAGGTCACACAATTAGCTAGCAAGTTAATTAATCTGCCTATCATTTTCCTGATTATATTGGGGTCGACTTCTAGTCTAACCGAATGTACCTACATGAAGCAACTGCCTGACCCAGTAACTGGGTGATACGATACCTTTTGGTAAGATTGGTTGTCAGACTTTCAGATTCCCGACGTGTCTTTATGAGTGTCCATATCCACAAATGACAGCCGGGATCAACGGCTCAACATGCTTTTCGAGACACGGAGGAGTTCTTGTATGTAAAGATGATCAACCTTCCACGGACCAACCCCGGCAATCGTAGCGTAACCTGAGGGATCAACTTGCAACTGCCTATCTCTTTAAATGTCCAGCACTTTATTGAAAGAATCGCTTCAGTTATGCTTTTTTTTTTGAGGATGGGAATCATGACATGACCAATGACTTCTCCCGCTCTGGGTGGAGCGGAAGGGAGTGTCAGACTTTTACTGACTAAAACCCATCCATGTTCCTTCCTTAGCCCTCTGTGTTCCGAGTTGAACAAGTCCAGAACGTCTAATTCTCAATACAGAAACCGAGTGTTCCATTTTATACAGCTAAGTGAAAGGTAATCGTAGCTTTTGTAAAGACCGAATTGCTCTGATGTCATTGCAATTTCGAATACAAAGTTTATACGACAGAAGGGCTTTCCTTCAAACTGCCTATACTAGGTACCATTTTCAAGCTTTGTACCAAAAATCAATTAAAAGGGAGCAGTAGGTTAGTCGCAAATAGTTTTTTAAGTTTTTGCTCCGTTTGAACACGATATGTATCTTTTCTAACAGCCGATTATGTTTATACGCATAGATCATTCACCTTAAAACGATAACTTACGATGCATTGTTACAAAGTCAGTTTTAATTTACAAAGGGCGGTTGCGCTGATTCGTAAGCATTTAGTTTGTTTGACAAAAAAAAACTTTTTTTTGATGCTTTTTATTTTTATATCGTATCGAATTAATACTAAGGAGAAGATCTCGTGGCTAAGTACTAACAGCCGCACAGGTCGATCCATCAGGTTGAGTTATTCTTGCCGAGGTTGGCCGTGGATGGGTGACCATCTTTACATAACGAGAGTCGAGACTCCTCCGTGCCTCGGAAAGCACCTTAAGCCGTTGGTCCCGGCTGTCATTTGTGCATCTTTGACAGTCGTTACGGGTCGTCAGAAGCCCGAAAATCTGACAGCCAGTCTTACCAAGGGGTATCGTATTGCCCATTTACTGGGTTTTGGTAGTCAGATAGGCAGTCGCTCCATGTAAAATACTGGTTTTCAACTGCATCCGGTTAGACTGGAAGCCGACCCTAACATAGGTGGGAAAAGGCTAAGCAAAAGAAGATCGAATTAATACTAAGCACGTATAGTAGGTATACGTAGTGTAATTGAATGCCCTTCTGTCATATCAACTCTGTATAATATTGATAGCATGTGAGCACAACACCAAAGAATGAAGTTTCCATTCATCAGTATTCAGAAAAAGGCTGAAACTATATGCTCCAGCAGTATCAATTTTGAACACAGAAAAGGCCCGCGTTTTTTCTCAAAAAGAAGCTTGCCCCACTGCAAACACTGAAAAACTATCGCAGTATGTCCGCTTTTGACACATTTCAAGCAGAATAACGGACGTTGAATTTTTATTCGTACTCAAACAAAGACGCAACTGCCTGCCTATACAACTGGTTGCATAACGCCATCCGAAACATAGTTATGCATTTTTCATGGTAGCTGTCATTCCGAATGAATAATTTGTACATACAACGTTATTATTCCGACACCTTGGAGTTTTTCCCACAATTTGCCCCCTACTTCTGCAATACACACGTTTTTCCATACTACCCTCTTATTAACAACTTTTTTCACATAGTCTTAAGAGTGGTTTTTGATTATCATGCATTCGAGAAGAGGTAAAAACAATGCTTGCATTTATGTATGACAATGATAGATCGGTTTAATTCTTTGTTCAAGTTTTTGGGGTTCAAACGTCGAAAATGAAATTCATATTCGTTTCATTAACAACTGTTTCTGAACTTTGTTAGGAATGGTGGATGTGGTCAGATATTCTAACGAATGAACTCATGACGTACAATTTAAACTAACACGGGAACCCGTCAGAAAGTTAAAATAGGAATTTAGGATACCGGTAAACTCGGTGTGCACTAGTTCAGATTTTTGGTCGGTATGTTTGTTAATTGGTTGGCTACCTTTTATTTAATCTCGTTAGGATATCATTATCATCATCATCGTCCAAAGCCTGATTTTACCCACTGCTGCACATACGCTTCTTTTTTCACGTGCCAATTTACACGTTCTTTTTTTTATGGATGGAAGAAAACACATACAATGCCTTGGTCTTCCCGGAAGACCACGTAGTTATGTGGGGCTTGCACCCACTAAAAACTTCGTCTGTGCACCTTCTTTTTCCTTGCCCCGCGAGAACTGCTACGCATAACATTAGCTACCCAATCCTCACGTTCCTATAGCTTCATCCAAGGTATACTCGCGATTTTTTAAATGTCGTTCGCCCATCTCGCCGCCTGACGACCGATGCCTTGTCACTTCGGATATAAAATTGCAAAGTGAGCTATTCATACCATTGTTGTAAATTCAAAAGTAATTCTGTCTGTCTGTATGTTACCTTTTCACGCCTAAACCACTGAACGGATTTCGATAAAATTTGGCAGAGGGAATTGCATCACGGGGAAGGAAATAGCCTACTTGTTGTCTCAAAATATCTCACGATATTGCGATATAACCGAACTCGCAGGCAAAAGTAGTAGCTTTATAATGTAATTTATTAAGTTCTAATCTAAAACCTAAAAAGAGGTGTTTTTCTGTCATAAGTGATAGTTATGTCCTAAATTCTTAACTAATCAATTAGGTATAAGTTGTTATTTACGCATTTCATTTTAATTCTGAATGCAGTATTTAGTAAATGGTAAGATGCAAATAATAATACAACCTAATTTACTTAATCATCCTCTAAAGTGTGTTACATTCATAAACTGTCAAGTAAAGTATTAAATGAAGGTACGGAACAACTTACAAGTCAATTGCTTTGATAAAATCAAAGTTTAGGTATACAGAATACCTACTTAGTTTTTTAAGATGACTAATACTAATGAAACATGCATAGAGTTTATATTTAAGTACATTTTTTGTGTTTTTATAAGAGACTCCTAATTTATATTGATGTGGGCTGTAATTAATTTTTTGCTGCACACTTAACGGAATTAGGAATTTAATGAATTGTTTTAGATGCTTATAAATTATGTTTGAATAAAAAATATGACGTATTGTTGTTTTTCGTTACTACAACAATTTTGCGATAAAATATTTATTTTGTTGTTGTTGTTTTATGACTGAGTTGTGTTTGTGTGTGTGTGTGTATTGAAGACCAAAGCACGGTACAGCAAATATGTAAGTCAATGGATGCTAGCAAAATATGACAGCTTTCAGTTATAATTCGATCTCTTTTTCGCCTTCCAAGCTTTCAAGGATAGGTACGCCTAATAAGTTTCTACAAACAAAAAGTTTAACATTTTTATCATAACAAGTGTATAAACGCTTTCAGCTTCATCTTCTGTAGGTTTTTTCTTCTTGTTTTCGTTTCGGTGTACAGACGCCAGCACATCAACCTATCCCTTACTGTCAAATATTCCCAACTGAAAATTAACCTTATGCTTTTGTAATAAAGTTGAAAAACTATCAAAGAAATTTGACAGATTGGGGTAGCTTGATGTGCTGGCGTTTGTACATCTATGTATTTTATACTGTCAAAGCCCAACTAGATGGCCGACGTTTATTGAAGCGTCAGAGGTTGTTTAGATCCTCAGAAGTGCAGATGAACGGAAATAAGGCACACAAGCAGATGGGGCTTAGTATGTTTAGAATATTGTGGTTCATTATAATCAGCCTCTAATATTCCCACTGTAGTTACTTGTTTTGAAAATACCAAATTAATATCTGGAACTGACCCACATACTTTTTGCCAAGCGGAACTAAAATCCTGTGTAAACACTTATTATTTTATTTGAAGAATTTAAAACTAAAGTCGCAGAAACTTAAGTGTCTGTAAAACAAACTCAATAAAATAGAATATTTGAAAATATTAAAAGATGTTTTCATATCCTTTAAGAAATTCTGATATCAGTATAATTTTACTGTCGGCAACAGATCGGAATGGCTATACTTCTGTGGATAACAGTGTTTTTATTACTTCTGCACATATGGTAATGCTTTTTCAAACTTTTATAGTTTTAGGTTTTACGATAGGGCCATTGCAAGTGTCGTTTTACGTTACTTTAAAGATGGCGGGAGTTAAGGCGCAGATATATGCCAACGGCCTTGAGTGCATATTTTTTTTGGGTGTTGTATGTCATCAAATGTCCCCTCTCGCTCTGGATGGAGCGGAAGGGAGTGTCAGACTCTTACTGACTAAAACCCGTCCATGTTCCTTCCATAGCCCTTTATGTGCCGGGGTAGCGGTAACCCTTTCGGACAATCCCGCTTACCTTGAGTGCATAGCTTGCGTGTTCTGTGCTGTGCTGAGTTCACGCAACGCGTCGTACGTCCACCCAGTAATAGGACTTGCCCATCAAGGAGTGTCGTCCCAAGTTAACGCATTTACTTAATCCACACTATCCACACTAATATTATAAATGCGAAAGTAACTCTGTCTGTCTGTCTGTCTGTTACCTTTTCACGCCTAAACCACCCAATCGATTTTGCTGAAATTTGGTATGTAGATAGTTTGCATTCATGAGAAGGACATAGGCATATTATTTTTTGGAAATTCAACCCCTAAAAGGGTTACAAGGGGTGGCAAAGTTTGTATGAGAAAAATATTTTTATTGCACATTTTTGCATAGGTAGGGTAGGTAGGGTAGGCAGGGTAGGTAGGGTAGGTAGGGTAGGTAGGGTAGGTAGGGTAGGTATCATAGTTAAGACAGGACAACGTCTGTCGGGTCAGCTATAGTTTATTATAATAAAAATAATAAATTTTTTTTAAAGTTGTTACTTTACCATTACCATATCATTTTATTTTGTATTGAAAAGCAGTAGATTCTTTTTATATACTCTTTTGATTAAAAATGAAGGAGTAAAATGGTTTCATCTTAACTATTTGAAGGTGATTTGGTGTTTTCTTTTCCTTATTATGTGATTACGTATCATATCATGTACAGACGCCAGCACATCAAGCTATCCCTAACTGTCAAATTTTCTCAATTAATAATGAACCTTGTCTTTGCTATAAAGTTGAAATACTATCAAAGAAATTTGACAGATTGTGGTAACTTGATGTGCTTTTTTTTTTTTAAGGCTGGGAAATCATCCAATGACTGCTCCCGCTCTGGGTGGAGCGGAAGGGCGTGTCAGACTCTTACTGACTAAAACCCATCCATGTTCCTTCCGTAGCCCTTTATGTTCCAGGGTAGCGGTAACCCTTTCGGACAATCCCGCTTACCCGGCAGGCTTGGCCCTGAGGCCCTTCATATGCTGACATCTCTTTGAGGCGCGCGTGGAACATATACGCGCCGTACGGCACGGGTCTGGTGCTGATCGGACGGTGAGTCACCCATTACTCACCGTCCGCAGGCCCGCGCCTACGGTGGCCGGGAGTCGTCACGTGGCTCCTGACGCCCGGGGCGTCTCCTGCGGCGGCTGGGACGGGAGGGCCTTTCGCTCTCCCATCCCGCCACCTCCTTCGCGAGCATGACTTTTTCGCAGAAGGAGGTGACTGCCTCCCAGACTTGATGTGCTGGCCTCTGTACATTACAAATATTTTTTTTTCAGACATAATTTTTGCCGGTGAAAATCAGCTTTATTTGCACGCTTTTTTTAAGCTTTCTTCGAGAGAGCCGTCTCAAGGTGAATGCGCCGAAGTAGCTCGCGAAATTAAAATATTCTCACGTTTTTTTGCAATTTACAGTATAGTAATACTATAAATCTGTGAACATACGTGGAAAAAAAACTCGCCGAATGCATAAAGTCGGTTAATAAAACATAAAACTTGTCCGTTTTATAACTTAGCCAAATCTGAGACTAAAATCTAATCAAGGTAGACTAGATCGTAAAGTATTTGATAGCCAATCCTCTGATATGATCTTAATTTAAGATAATAAGGATGGTTTTGGATTGATTCAGCGAAAATTTATTGTGTCTAGGTTGGTAGAATGCCAAATTATTATCTTTATGAGTTGCAAAGTTTTGGTATTTCATAATTTGATGGCACAAGCGTTTGAGTAGTTTGTTTATTATTAATGACCTAGGTATTGATGGTTTATTTGTTAATTAATAAACTCACGCTTGTCATTTCCATAGACAGGGGCTTTTGGCTAAATAAGGCCGAGCCTCCACCAAAGCGGAGATGGGCGAGCGGAGAGGAGATGATTTTTAAACAACCAATAAGTAAAGCTGAGCAGAGACGAGATGTGTGAATAACGAAATTCTATTGGTTGTTTAAAAAGCATCTCTCCGCTCGCCCGTCTCCGCTTTGGTGGAGGCTCGGCCTAATAATAAGCTAAGAAGTGCGCTTGCGCAGCCGCGACTTACGAGTGAACCACACATGCGTTTCACTTTGTGTAAACGATTTCATCATCGCTGCTCTCAAAACGGTGAAGGAAAACATCATGAGGAAGCAGACATGTCCTAGAACTGAAATTCGGACATCTGACATCCACCAACCCGCACTGGGCCCACGTGGTCTACTCCCTCTCGAAGAGACCCGTGTCCCAGCAGTGGGAAAGTTGCAGGTTGATTATGTACAGACGCCAGTCTGTACATAATCAACCTGCAACTTTCACATCAAGCTATCCCTAACTGTCAAATTTTCTCAATTAAAAATGAACCTTATGTCTTTGCAATAAAGTTGAAATACTATCAAAGAAATTTGACAGATTGTGGTAACTCGATGTGCTGGCCTCTGTAAGAACGCTTGCCCAGCCGCACGAGTCTATCAAGGGAAAAACTAAACGAAATGGCGAATGACATTATCAATCCAAGGCGGTAATGCTGCCAGCCTTTTGGGAACATTTCCTGTACACAGCTATGTGGACAAATTTTTGATGCTCTTTGATTTGAGATTTAATAAATATTATTATGCATATTTAGCTTTTAATTGTTAATATGATTAGATTATCATTAAAAGTTACGAAACACCCAAAAGAAAAATTAACTTAAAGAAAATTTTCTGCAAAAAATCATTTCAGGTCACGCTTGACTTTTAGGATGAAGAGGCAAATTGGAAGGCTATTGGAAGACTTCAGTTTTTACAATAACGTAATTAGTTTATGTCAGGGCCTAATTCCGCTAGCCGGAATAAAAAGACGCGCTTTGAATTTTTTCCAAGAATTCGCGCCTAAGTTCCACGTGTATCTGTTTTTGAACCATTTTCTCCGCTATCCTCAAGGAGCAAAATCGAAATTCGTGTCAAAGCATTTTCAACCGATTAAATAAAAATCGAGGTTCACAAAATGTTTGCTAGATGCAAAAAGAGAGTAATTAAATACTCAGAAAGAATACCTCCTACTTCTTTCCAAGTAAGAAGATTGAATACGGATGACTTCATTTAAATTTCCAAGATATCTAATGTTAACATAGTTTCAAAGCTAACAAAGTCATACAAGTATTTGAAAATTAAAATCATAGGCCATCGAAAAAATTCGTCCGCATCGCAGTCAACAGGAAAAGTGCCCAAAATGCTGGCAGCATTGCCACAAAAAAGGCCTGCCTTCTGGTCACGTGAAGAGTTAACCAACCGATTGGCGAACTAGGTGGAGACTCGGGTCCCATGGCCCTGCAGTCGCCCATATGGCTCGAACATATTAAGTCACAATAAGATCACAATCACAACCACACAACAGACGAACAAACACACAATCCATACGAATTTAACCCCCTATTTATAAGGTATATTCTACTCAAAAAAAGTTTGGCATCATCAGAAAGTGCTTTAAAAGTGTTCAACCCTTGTTCAACCCTAAAACACTCTTGGCGCCTAAAGACGTCGGTGTCACACGTGGCGTGACCTCGTAAAACGGAACGTTTTTATACGCGACTAACTGATTGCGTGACGTTGCTTGAGTTTCTGAATTAAGTGACGACAATTACCTACCAGGAGTTTTATAGAACATAGTTTTTAAATAATAGTTTTGAAGTTTTTATGCTAGTAGTTATTACGGAAGAATGTTACAAATTATTACTTTTAAGCGTTATTGTTATGAAGAGGTAAGTGAGTTAGTTTGAAAGGGATAATCTCCGGAACTACTGACCCGATTACGAAAATTATTTTACTAGTAGAAGCTGCAGTATTTCCTAGGAGGATATTTTATATTATTACAAATTTCACGCCAACATCTATACTAATATTATAAAGCTGAAGTTTGTTTGTTTGAACGCGCTAATCCCTCGAACTACTGGTCCGAAATGAAAAATTATTTTTGAGTTGGATAGTCCATTTATCGAGGAACGCTATAGACTAAGTAACATTACGCTACGACCAATAGGAGCCTAGCAGCAGGTGAAACCGCTCGGCAGCACCTAGTTAAATATTAAAAGTTATCAGGTAGCTACACTAAACAGCACTACCTAATTTCCTCCTTAAATAAACGCAATTCACACGATAATCCCGACACTCTCACTAAATCTCAATTCCCATTCGCGGACAAACAAACACCGCTTGGTTTGGAGTATTTTAGGCGATTTTACACCCAAAGTATACAGTCAATAAGTAAATTTGCACGGTACGTATTGATGTGAGTTAGTTTGCGATACAAGCGGGTTTGTGGCTCGCCGAGGTTTGTTTTACATGCTTTTTATAACAACGTTTAATGTTATTAGGGTTTAAGAGCACTTTTATTGATTGCATTTTATAGGGCGGCAGGTGGAGGGTTATTTTTGTGGTGTACGATTTGTTTTGAATGCAAAATGGTGGACTATTGGAAGAATTTAGTGGCGTAAGATATCGAGTAGGTATAGAAAAACAACATCAGTCGATCTATTCATTAATTATCTCATCGTGAAAACTTAGCTGAAGTGTTGTAACGGAACGTTACCTGACGTTTGACACCTTTTTTTTTTTTTTTTAAGGCTGGGAAATCATCCAATGACTGCTCCCGCTCTGGGTGGAGCGGAAGGGAGTGTCAGACTCTTACTGACTAAAACCCATCCATGTTCCTTCCGTAGCCCTTTATGTTCCGGGGTAGCGGTAACCCTTTCGGACAATCCCGCTTTACGTTTGACACCTGTCTTACATATACGTCAGATGAGAATTAAGAGGATTAGCCGGTGCCGGTGTTACCTTGTTTTAGAGCTGGTTGAATATGAATATAATATAATTATATGATTTTATATTAATGATAAGTAACAATACTATGTGAGCTGTCAATTGGGTATTTGAAAGGGTAGTCAATAACGTGACTTTTTATGAACTGTCAAAACGCGGTATTTGTATGTGATTTGTATGAAATATAACAATGTGACGTCACAGTTTTTTAGAATCAAATGGAATACTTATTAGCATTAAATGCAATTTTACAATTATATCTTCGCATACTATTTAATTTCTGCGGTGATGGAAGTTTTTAAGACGAGCGGTCTTTTTTCTGTGTGATTTCATATTTAATTTTTGACCGTTTGAAATAGTCAATTGTGGCAATCCGTAGCATCGGTGAATTGACAGTTCTTTTTAAGCCACAGCCACAACCTACGTATTCAGATCTTGTCTGTAAAAATATCACCATGGGTGAAGTCAGCGCACAGTGAGCTACCGTTCCACCTAATGCTAGGGAATGACACTATTGACAGCTCACTTTAAACTCACTTCACTTACATTTTCATGGTTACATTTTAACAGGATCGGCCGACAGGTTAAAAAACTTACTGGCAATATCAACAAGAAAAGCTGATAGTTCAAAGCGTATAAACTGCAATTGTCTTTCAACAAGCGCTTTTCTCAGCAAAATATCATGGAAATTACATAATAATTATTCGTATCTCCAGCATGCATCTGGGCACTTTGTTCAGGGCACCCAAGCGTGTTTGGTATCGTGAGTACATTATACAAATTGTAGGAACAACGGTTGTTTAATGATTGTTTAGCAGCTTTTAGGTACTTGTAACTTTGGAGTTTTTGTGAGTTTGGGTTTAAACTGTTTGACATCATTTGGAAGTGTTTGGTGTAATGACATATTTTAGTGTGCATTTTGAAGAAAATTGTTGAACGTTTTAAAGTTGGTGTTTTGGAACGAAGTTCCTTATCGCGCGTTGCGAAAGGGGGCTAGACGGAAAAAATTAAGACCAAAAGTTGCAACGACACTTTTTTTGGAGTAAAATATGATGTCTTTTTAATCAACATTTTTTGATTGGTTAATTTTAGATCAGATTGTTATTGATTATTATAACTTAAAAGAAATAAAATTTTATTACAATTCCTTCACTAATTAATCGAAAGGAACTTCGTTCCATCCGGGTGTCCCTTGACACCTCTCAAGTTTTTTTTTTAAGTAAATGGGTTCATGTCAAATCACCTAATACAAATATGGTAGTTAGCTGTCTGTTTCAGTATTCATTTGAATTTTTTTTATTCTTCTTATTCTTCTTCTTACAGCTGGCACAACTTACTGTGTTTCAAATTTTATTGGCCTAAAACTCACAGCGTCGTCGGTGGCAGCGCAGAGATTACTTAGGCTGCATGTTTTTGGAAACAGAGGGCAGGATAGGAGGTTTCGCAAACTGTTCTATAATTAGTCAAGCTGCAAAACGGTGCCAATTATTATATTAGCTTACATCCTAATAAAAGCACTAGCTACTGCCGCTAATTATCCAGTGGTTCGTTAAGCAAGCGCTGAGCAACCAGTTGCTAATTGCTACATTCAAACAATAAGGCACAATTTAGATTGTTCCTTTGCAAGTACATTTTTAATGAACTAACTCGAATGAGGTTATAATTTATTATTTATTTCAGCCATTTTCTGTAATCATATGCTGTTTTGTTACAAAGCCTGGCTTGTTTCTCGTCACTTTCATTATGTTTTGAATTTTATATTTAATCCCGTCTTTGGATTACATTCGTTCTGTAAAGCAGGAATTAATCCTGGGGTAGGATGAGCAGGGAGTATAATGGTAATGTGAAAAATAACAGGATAAAGGCTCTCGCAGACAGGCACGACGCGACTCTAGTACCATAACAAATACTTATAGTTAGTATTTAAAAGATTATAAACTTAAGAATAATCAATCAAGATACAACTTAACACTGACCTACAAATCGCAAAAAACGCACCAAAAAATAGAATTTCGCGGGCTACCTTTACGCATCCATCTTAAGATTACGTCTTTCCAATTCAAATGTAACCTGACATAGGCCTTTCAGCTGTCACGTATAAAGGTGAAAGCGACAGGTTAGCCCGTTATTTGCAGGTTAAGATTAAGTTCTAAGTTGATCAGAATAAGATTTGCGACCGTAACGTATAAGTAATGTATACAGGGTGAAATTGAATTCATGGGCAATATGTTAAGAGGTCAATGTACTCAACATTATGAACAACTTTTACTATGGGAAGAAATCTGAAATCGCGAAAAAAAATCAGCTGTTCCATAGATTATGCTCACTTACCTCGTCAAAATGTAGGGAAACAGCTGTCTTTTTCTTCGCGTTTGTATACTAACTGAATTAAATCATTCATTACAATTAGTAATCTATCTTTAAATCACATAATCATAATACCTACCAAGCTACCTTATAACTGTACCGACCACAATCACTAAACAGTTTTCCACCTGATTTAACCCATAACAATAGGTCAAATAGTAACTAATTAACCGTATCCGATCGCGGTGGACAAGCCATGACAGACACACATCACGTGTGCATTGGCAATGGACGAGCGAATACGCGATATCCCTTACTGAATTGGCTGACCGTACCTGGCTACTTACCTGTGGGCCCTGAAGCAGCAGTCCTACTGCCGGTGATAAACGAGAAGCGAGTAAGTATAGCTAGCAAAAGAAACGTAGCGAACATCGAGAAGCATGTTCGTGAAAGGCTACGAGCGTTTACTCGTTGTTATGCGTATGTATGTATCGCAGATACTGAATCTGCTGTTTTACATAACCGTTAGCTGTTTTACAAAACAGCTCCGTTATGTTATATGTATGTAGCTGAAGGCTTGGTACAATATTATGTCGCAGATGGATTGTCGAACATAATATGTAGCAAGAATGAGTCTATCAGCGGGTGTTATAACCGCCAAGCAAACGCCTTCTTGTGTATTTCAGATTTTGGTGGCTCATAACTTCGCCACTTTTACAGCATCCTCGGTGGCAGCGCAGAGCTCACTTAGGCTGCATGAATTTGGGACACAGAGAGCAGAATAAGAGTTAGAGCATAGTTTGCGATATAGCTCCACATCCACAGCCTGCTGTCGTACCATCGAACGTCGCTGAACGAAAGTGAGTAACTTTGATATTTATTTAGTTGCGAGAAAAACCTTATCCATTTTCCTTCCTTAGCCCTTAACCCTAACCCTTTGCGCCAACTCTTAAGTAGGTCTTCGCCACTTTTTTAGATGTTTAGGTAATTAAAAAAAGAACACATTTATGCAGGTAGAAAATTCAGAGCACCACAACCCTAACATAGTAGGTACCTACTTCTTTTGCTAAATTTACGTAAATACATCTTGTAGTGGTCTACGTACCGTTTAACAAATCCGTATGTATTTTACAAAAGAATAATAAAACTTTAAACCATATAGGTAGCCACATAAAGAACAAAACACGCCTTAAAACGGACTTTAAAAAGCAAAAAGTCGCCATTAACGCAGTAACATATTTCAGAGCCAACTTTAGAAGCACGCACGCAATCCTGCGTGATGAACGCTAAACACGTTACACGCTATAAACAATCCCGCGGCCATATTTTTGCCAATTCCAAAAGTTAAACGTCAATCCATATGAAAACGGTGCATCCGAAAATTAAATCCATTTATTTAATAGCCGTAGGTATGAATCTGACGTAAATTATAGAATGCTGCCAACATGCAAAAAATATTCTGAAAGGAAAAAGTTTCTCCTTTTTTTTAATTTCTCGTAAGCTCCTAATGCGTCCATGTATTTTGATAACACGGCTGGCACCCTTTTTAATGAAAACATTACACAATCATCCTTTACAACTCCGAACCGGGCTGTTACTGAGCAGTTCCAGATATAAAAACCCAAGAACAATTTGCCTGACATAAGAATCAGACTTAGGACCTCAACCTCAGTAACGCTTCTGACCACTAAACTAAACACGCAATCAGTTACTTGTACAAATATTTGATAGAAATAACTTTCAAAAATGTGAACACAGTGATTTTGTAAATTATTACCTATCTACTCTTCATACTTACTTGTTACAAATGCACTCTGCTAAAAATAAAATGAAATCCAGCTAAGTATTAGTGGCAGATTCTAGATATTATCTTTTAGAAAACCATCATTTGCAACAAATCAAAGGTACTTACAATGATCCAATATATACAAGTATATAACATTAAATGTGTCTTAAAACAATATAAATGTTTTAGAAAATACAGAGAAAAATTGTCAAACCGAACAATGTATACCTAGTCAAAATTAATTTTGCCACTCTCACAGAACAGATTTATTCTCCCAATCGAATTTACATGACACAAACATAATATTGTACAGTGTTAAAACCGTTCATATTTTGAATTTCAACAAAGTAATTCGATGATCCAAATAGTCATATAACACTTAACGTATGTACGTAAAACGAATCGTGTTGCGAATACGAAATTGTGAAAATTAATTCTCTTCGTCGACTGAATCACGAAATTAGCCAAGCGAGCTACAGAAGCAGGAAACATATACACGGCGAAATGAAAATAAGTGACGTTTATAATAATCGTAGCTTCATTGGGTTTACGTTGAATTTTCAATGTAAACATACATATACCTACAAAATTATATATTTCTTAGCAGTCGTGGCCCAGCAGTGTTGGCGTCGACCGGTCGTGAGTTCGAAGCCAAGCAGGCGGTTCACTTATAATTTGGTCGCTACATAAAATTGCAATTCTGAACAACCATTACTTGCACTAATAAAATCTTAGTTTTAGTCACTTTAATTGTATGGAAACCTTATTACTGTTGGCTACATGTACACTTTTTGTAAACGTTTTATTTGAAATCTTAAATTATTAAATTAAATATTAATAAAAAAAAATTTAAAATAAAAAAAAAAATTCATCACCACTGCTCTCAAAATGGTGAAGATTGGTAATCGTGAGGCAACCGGCGTGTCCTACCTCTAAAAATTGGAAGACATGTGACATCCGCCAACCCGCACTGGGTTAGCATGGTGGGTTATGGTCCACTCCCTCTCTTAGAGAGGAGGTGCGCTAGCAGTGGGAAGATTATAGGCTGGTTATGTATTCTTTTTGCTCAGTTAAAATGAATGATGTTTTATTTTAGTTACCACTTTTACGACTTAGTAGGTGCTTCCAGAATTTTGCAGAAACAAAACGAAAATTGTTTCATTGACGCAGTACCTATGTATATGCCAGCAATATCCATAAATTGAGCTTTTCCCTACACCAACATTATTATGATCTGTAACAACACTACACGTAAACTATAATGTTATTTCGATGTTTGTAGTGACCACTCTACCTCAACAACACATTCCACACAAGTTTCCCAAAATTAATTACTTCGCTCGCACAATCATAACGAGCACCTCATAAAACATATAATCCAGTTAAAACTTGAACTAAACATAAACAGTCAACTCCACACACCATCTTGACCTCAAAACCGTCTCAAATTGGTCCCAAAGCTAACTAAATCATACGTGCGATGTTCCCGTAAACCCCTCAAGCCACTGGAGGACTGTGGACATGTCTGCCAGCATAATTGGAGCACGCCAGAGTCACTTATGTCGTGACAAGTTGACAGAACGTGCCCAGCTTGCTACTAAAATTTACCTAAAGTTGGTTTTTAAGAATTTTGGGGGCTTCGCGTTTTTTTTGAGGGTAGTAAGAAAAGAGTTTGGTACGAGTTTCGGGTAGTTCTCACATTTGGTCTGAATGGATTGCAATAGCTTCAAGGGTCTTTAAATATTTCTAAATGCTGCAAAAAATAAAATTCTGCCAATTGAGCTCTAGCCTTCTGAGCGGAGACCCCATAGTATTAAAAACTTCCTGATATTTAGTAGGTACCTATAAACATACTCCTACTAAGTAAATTGAAAGAAAACATTGACGCATACATCACAAGAGGCGCTACTTTGTACACAAAGCTTGATATTTGTTTTGACAATTCAAGTTCACCTCGAATTGTCAAAACAAACACATCAAAAACTTTTCACTTCTAAAATCAAACAAACATTCATAACGAACGCTCAAAATAACTTCAAAAATTACTGACACTTCAAAACGGAAATCTAAATTGTAACTCAAATAATAAACAATTGGCGCCATGTTTGTGCTGGCAGCGCGTTTTCGACAACCGTTTAAACGACCGAAGTGTTAAATATTCAATCGGTGATTAGCAGGGTAAACAAAAGAACGTTGTCACAACACTCGCTTTGTGGGAGGGAAGCTGCCGTCTGGATTATTTCCGGCATCAGGAACTTATGATCTTGCGTTTTAATACCTTATTTGCTGTAAATTAGTGCCTTTGATGAGTTTTATGCAGAGAGGAACGTGCTGTTGACATCGTTCATTATCAGGTTTTAGATTGTCTGGTTGTAGCCCTCTCTTTTATAAATTCTGACAGCTAGAGGTTGCTTATGTTTGCCATGTGCCCGGGTAGGTACCTATGCAACATAATAGTAAATTGACGTTGGATCTCTCCATCCGACAAAAAAATATTATTTCTACGGTTTTCTATTTCTAACTGACACGTTTTGTTAACGAATAAACGGTATTAGTCACTGTCATAGAAATAAAGCATCTTTGAAAAACATTAGAAAATTTCTAAATGGTAAGATTCAATTTGAATTCCACCAGCTCCAACCGATCACCTGCGTCTCTTAACCTAACATTTAATCCCTCTGCGTCAGACGGAATTGGAGCACGCGCAACGATTCAAAATTATAAATTAAACATTCGCGATGACACGTGTCGAGTCGTCGATGTCACGTCACACGACGAACGACATACGTGACGTTCTGGGAACAACTTTAGTAAGAGGCCAAGTAGGTTATGATCATGGCGAAGAAATAGAATTCTACAGTTTTGGATCAAATATTAGTCATAGTCACCCTGTCTGCACACGATATCAATGTCTGAAAACAAGACGTTAATAGATCTTTGATAAACAGTTATTGGTTTATTTCTGTGACCTAATTGTGCCTTTAGTAACAGATGTTACTCGTTGTATATAGACCACACACACAGTATCCAATTCTAATAGTTTGGTATTAGATATTATTTTTAAATGAGATCTTTCTTCTTCTATATCGTTGGCACAAGAATAGAATATATTATCTTCAATCATTTATATAAAGAAGGCAATAGACTAGCAATAACTCTATCATATCACTCTTATTTATATCAATATCAATAATGAGGATTAATTAACTACCCACAGAAACATTTCTTCGCAAAGAGTGACCTTTTGGAGGATAATATATCCGGGAGCAAATGGAAACAAAAGCCATATTAAAACACCTTGAAAATGAACCCTATTAAACTCTTTCCTCATTTACCGAGTATTCAGATGAAAATACTGTCTAACATTCACGCAACGCATATTTCGTGATTATGCAAAGCAGTCTTAATTGCGTTTGGAGACGCCAGCGCGGCCATTACTGGCTCAAAATGTGTTTGACGAGTAATTAAATTATTTTATTGCGCTACAATTCAATTAGTTTATGGCGCACGACATGCTAAATTCGGTTATGTTCAAAAGTCACGTTAGGAGGGTAGTTTATGGTTTTATGGACTTGCCTTTCTAATTGATTTGCTAGGAGTTTTTGAAGCTTTATAAAAGTTTATGGATATTATACAGATTTTAAGCAGTAGTTATTATCCGCATAGTACCTACTCATACTTAATAACTTAACTTAAACTGCATAATCTTCCTCTCAAATTGATATCAGCACGCGGAAAATATTTTATTCAAACAAACAGATTAGTTCATTCACTATTAAGAATGTCATTGAGCAAAGCTACTGGATTATCAGGGCTATTTTCTCAAATATAATGTTTTCCTTGCCCATTCTACGAAGAGATTTGACCTCATTTTATCTATAAAAAAGATGAAAAAGGATTGAAATTATGTATGTAAGTTACATAAGTATACCCAAAGACACATATTAATGCGAAAGAGCCACTCTCAAACGAGATGTAGGGCAGGAAACATTAGCATAATGTCGTCGAAAAAGTAGGTTCAGCAAAATCATATTTCCCCGATGTAGCTAAAAGTTGGCTTTTATCGGATCTTTGCGCTAATAGTTTTCGTGCTGATGTATGCGAGAACAGTGTATTAACACTGGTTATCCTATCAGAGGTTATGCTTTATTAATCGTTAGAGTAAAGCAGTAATAGCAGTGATAGCCTAGTGGTGTGACCGTCGGACTGCCAAGTCATAGGTCTCGAGTTCGAACCCAAGGCACGTACCTCTGATTTTTCGGATTCATGTGCGTATTGTATATTTATCACTTGCTTAAAATCGGTGAAGGAAAACATCGCGAGGAAACCAGCATGTCTGAGAGATATTTCTCAACAGCATGTGATGCTAAGTCAGAGGCCCATGGGCAGCATTAAAACTCTGACACCAGGTTAGTCACTAACCACACGAAGAAGAAGAAGCGTTAGAGTAACGGTGGAGTTTCCTGCCCATTCTTCTCCACACGAAACTACGTTTTGGAAGGGGCGACTAGAATCAATTCTATTTCTTGTTCATTTTGACGTTCAAAAGTGCCTTTCTTGTGCCTATTTGAAATAAATGATTTGACTTTTGACTTTAATCAATATAATGTGCTTTGGATGTTTGGAATCCCTCTAGGTATTTATGTTGTACTTATATGAAATCTCATCTTATTCTTAAGATGCGTATTCAATAAGCGGGATTGTCCGAAAGGGTTACCGCTACCCCTGAACATAAAGGGATGGATGGGTTTTAGTCAATAAGAGTCTGATACTCCCTTTCGCTCCACCACGAGGGAGGGGTCATTTGATTATTTCCCACCCTCAAAAAAAATGCGTATTCAAAGTGAAAAGCTAATAGACTTCGAATGATCCCTCCCCGTCTCGGCGAGTAAGTATAGGTAGCTGGAAAAACATACTTTTTGAGCTAAATAATTTTTGAGTTAGTAAATTGATGTGTGCTATTATATCCACCTTTTTTTTTTTTTTTTTTTTTTTTTTAAGTCTGGGAAATCATCCAATGACTGCTCCCGCTCTGGGTGGAGCGGAAGGGAGTGTCAGACTCTTACTGACTAAAACCCATCCATGTTCCTTCCGTAGCCCTTTATGTTCCGGGGTAGCGGTAACCCTTTCGGACAATCCCGCTTACCCGGCAGGCTTGGCCCTGGGGGGCCCCTTCATATTATATCCACCTAACATACAGATTAGAGGATTGAGATTTGAGCGACGACTTGTGGCTTAAGATGAATGCGTAGAGTAGCCCACGAAAATCAAATTTTCCTGCGTTTTTTTTTTGTAATATGCAGGTTAGCATCAAGTTGTATCTTAATTAAAACTTAAGTTATGAAGTTTCTTATTTGAGAATTCACTCGCAATCCGTGCATGTACGTACATATAAATATTTTGCAGACTAGAACAAACCAGAGACCTCAAAGTAAAATAATAATAAATAATTGCACGATTAAAATGAAACTCACAAGCAGAAATACGTACAGGTTCAGGCTTTATTATTATCCCGGGACCACATCGCAAATAAACTTAATTAATTAAGATCCAAAAATATCTAGAGACCGCAGCGTAGATGGAACATTCCTCGTTGTCTTAATAACATCTGTCGAAAAGGAATACGCTAATAATGTTGGAGTACCTAACTATCTCTGCAGACGAACTTAGAAACTCCTAATCTGTTGAAGTTGGTTAAAAAATGTATCATCTAATTATAGGTAGGTTAAGTTGTATTCAAACTCAAAGCATTTCCAATAATCCAATAACAGGCAGTTTCAACTTGTCAGGTGGATCGTTCAGTTAGAAAAATGAAACTAGTTAGTTGCCCATTCCAACATTCCAAAATATGGTGATGTGCTGGCCTCTGTACATATGAAGAAGAACGGACAAGAAACTCAAAGGTTAATCCTAGGTTAGACCGACGCCTTTCGGCAAACCCAGAATGAGATTCCAATGGCTGATGCATTTTATGCAAACGTTGAAAGCAAAATAATCTTTTTCTGACTTTATCTAGCTTATCCTAGAAGTGACGAAGACGAATTCATCAAACGTCGATTTGTACTGCACTTGGTGCATGTCTAATAACTAGTTTTAGCAAGATATTTTTAATTACCTATTAGTTAAAACAATCAGCCTAAGAAATTAGAACCTAGCTCAATTACGTTATTAGCAGAGAAAATAACAAAGCTTTTTAATGCTATATACCCCAAAAAATAATTAAATTAGAATCTAGTTCTTCATTGTGGGCGTGGAAGGTTGAACCACAAAAATATGATTTTTCCAAAGAAATGACGAACAAAAACACTTATTACATGAAGGTAAGTAGTACTTACTTCTACTTACTGAATGGAATTCTCCGGTTTTTTGTTGAAACGACTTTAAGAGCCATTATGAGTACCGTTAACAGTCCAATTTTGCCACGTCAGCGGCGAAATTGTCGATATTTCGAGTGCTGGTGGGTCCTCTCAAGTCTGTTGTGTTTTTTTAAGTTAGATGGGTATTTTGAAATTGTAGCAATGAAGCAATAGGGAGTCTACTCTGAAATATACAGTATGTCAAATAACGAAAGGCGTTTCCGTTAACCTGCAATTGGGTATTTGAAAGGGTAGTCAATAACGTAACTTTTTTTGAACTGTCAAAACGCGGCATTTGTACGTGATTTCTAGGAAATATAACAATGTGACGTCACAGATTTTTAGAAGCAAATGGAATACTTATTAGCATTAAAATTGACTTTTGACTTTTTACTTTTTTGAATACTTATTAGCATTAAATGCAATGGTACAATTACATCTTCGCATAATATTTAATTTCTGTACGGTGAAGGAGGTTTTTAATACAAGCGGTCTTTTGTCTATCTGATTTCATATTTTATTTTTGACCGATTCAAATAGTCAATTGCATAGGGTCCATACAAGCTGAAAAATTATTACCATGTAAAGATTCGTGAAAAAAAATCTGCTATTCGCTATATTTTTTATACTAATGCGGCGCAGGGGAACGCCTTTCGTTAATTAACATAATAATATCCTTGGACATTTCACACAACGCCATATCGTCCCAAGCTAAGCAACCTAATGCTTGTGTTATGGTAACGAGAAGGCTGATAAACTACTTATATAATTTTTTTTTTGTAAATACATACATATTATAGATAGAAAAATACCCAGACTCGTAACAAATACTTGCAGGTCGTACAAATATTTGTTCCGTGCAGGAATCGAACCCGCGACATAGTGCGCAGCAGTCAATCGCTCAACCACTGCGCCAACCGTGTTGTCAAACACATACTGTATATAATCTGTTTTTAGGTAGTGCCTCGACTTTTTTTTCTTTACATAGGAACGCAGGCTTCATTTCTAGACAGACCAAAGATAAGAATTTTCGTCATAGACTCAAAAGTGTGAAACTAATCTTGCTATAATGGTGTTACCAAGTATCTGGATTGTGGAGGTAAGTTAAGCAGTTTCTCCATGTAAAATAATGGTATTCAGCTGCATTCGGTTAGACTGGAAGCCGACCCCGACATTTATAGGACAAGGGCTAGGCAGATGATGATGCAGTTACCAGTCTCATAGTGTATATAAGGTAGCTATGACGCACGTTTAGCATAGCAGTTAGTAATAAACGAGACGTTCCACTGGGCTATGCTACGCTGCTTAGTGGGCACATGTATTTGATTTATTACTCAAATAAATCCTCACAATACATGCGTCCTAGAAACTTGCGGAGTGGCACGTCATTATGAAAAGTTTCATTCTGAAGATATAAGCTCTGTTACGGCATTTTGAACCTTGAAGGACTGCCTCAAGGATACTGAACTCATTAAAGTAATAAGAACTTTTGTCTGCAAAGGTATCAGACTCATAAAATGGCAATTAAAGTACTGTGGCGCAGTTTCAACGCTTAAATTTCTAATTTTTCAGACTTTGAAATGCCATATCATCTGGCTTTGTACTTTGGGGAGTAATTGTTAAAGTTACTATAGTACTTAAGATTTAATTAGCTTTAGTATTGACTTAGGGATTTGATAAATAATTTAAGTGCACTTAGGGCGGTTAACTACGACGAAAACGTAGCAAACAAAAATTCATTAAGTAGTCTTTTACAAAATAACCGATGCCAGGCCATAGTTAGGTTATTTTGACCCATAAAACTTACCTAAGCTCACTTTGAAAATAAAACACACGGTGGTCTAAACAAGTGTTCAGTATAAAGTAAAAATAGTTTTATTTTGTATCTGCCAGTCAACCGTTCGGTTAAGGAAGTGTGGTGAGCTTTTATTGAGCGGTAAAACTAAGTTGCTGACGATAAAAGTGCGGGTACTTTGTAGTTTGTAGTTCAAATTCAGTTAATGTATTGTCAATCGATCGTTTTGCTGGAATATATTTAAATGTTAACGTTTTGGTGGTATTCAGGATGCCAGCAACGATTACGATACCTCCTTTACTGACTAACGTTTTTACCATCTTCTTTTCGTGTGGTTAGTGACTAATACCTGGTTAGTGTTTAATGCTACCCATGGGCCTCTGTCTTAGCTTCACATGCTGTCGAGAAATATCTCTTAGACAAGCTGGTTTCATTCTTCACGATGTTTTCCTTCACCGATTTCACCATAGCATATCTGGCTTTGTTTTTATAGATGATTTTGAGGCGACAAAAACTCTTGTCTTTTGTATTGCTGGTAATCTGCAGATTTCAGCACCTCTGTATTATAATATCGAAAACTACTTAAATAATTGTTTGTCTAAACGTTTTTGCTACTTTATTTATAGTCGTGACCAACAAAATTATAAAAATTTAGCTTCCTCTGTTTAAGGAGTCACGTACAGGCAAAAACAGCCGGTTCCTCAATCAGATTACTGCGTAAGTTGTCAGCATTGCTTAACTTTTTAACAGTTATTCTTAGTAATGCCGTTGTAAGGTCGGGTTATTCTTGTAGAAGACGACCACCTGATAAGGATCAACACAAAGCATAGCTATCCAAATGGCGCAGCGGGGAGTGCCGACATTTTTAACAACTACTTAAAGACGATGACATAATGAAATAGGAAGTGGATGGAGAAAACCGATGGAATTGTAGCATGGAGTGATTTTTCCATTATGTTGAGCTATAATTTCTGCCTGGCGAAGCTTGAGTTCAATTAAAAGGCAGTTCAATCGTTCAACCTATATTATTATTAATCAATTCATTCGTAACGATCAGGACTTGAACCACCACCTCGTATAGCAGTATTATTTCAATATAACATCAGTGTGAGAATGAGACGGACAGTACAGGACGTATAGTTTCATCTGTTTCCCACTGGAAGTACTATTAAAATAATACAGAGCTGTGATCGGCCCGTAGGTAGGTTAAGAGAAATTCTAGTAAGTAAAATGACACATTACAAAGCTTTGGACCTATTATCCGATCAGTAGGTCCTCAGCCTTCTACAAATTTCGAAAGCAACAACATTCTAAATGCAAATATTTCAGAGTTTCCATTACTTTTCGGGTCAAGATCAGCCGAAAGAAAAAAAAAAGTTTCGAAGAAGAATCCATAAAATTATTCTGAATATTTTGTTTTCGCCAGTTTTCTTTTGGCTTACTGAATTCCAAGAACTTTGGAAGATAATACGCTCAAATATCTAAATACATATAAACAGTAAAAGGATCTGTCTGTGCATTGAATGTATAGTTATCTGGGGATCGCTTTTTCTATAGAGGCAGTGATAAATAAAAGCAAAAAATCCTGCAGAATTCTCACGGTGCGAAAGGGACTGATAAAAGTTTATTGCAACGCTACTAAAGGCGCATACAGATATATTTTTTTGGCTTCAGCAAGAGTAGCATACTTCAAGCCAAGACGGGTGCTTTGGGATTTTAAAGGCTCACAGACTCACAGTATTAGAACGACCTGGCTTGACAAGTTGTAGGTCGTGAATCCGAACCTAAGCAGGCATAGAGGACTGCGTCCCAGCAGTGGGACATTATAGGCTGATTAAGCACAGTATAAAAGGGATCGTAATAGTCTTAAGAACCTTTAATTTCAAACATTTAGCGTTGCCTTTATCATTATCATTACAATTCAACTAAGTACCGGACATGGGCCGTTCCAAAGTTTCATCAATTTAAAGATCCCAATTCCCTTCATGTACGAATAAGGGAAAATGAACTTTCAAGTAAGGAAAGGAACTATTAGATTGCCATAGTTAGCCAGTTTATCGTTCAGAAGCACCATAGAGAAACTCATACAGTTGACTCGTACCCTTCACCTACTCCTCCATGGTAAGTAATTAAATCGATCCCAACTTTCCTCTTTCCAATTCGTGCTTATAAAAAAATAAAATAAAATCTTACCTTCCATTCCAAGTGAGCAAATATCGAATCGCGTGATCGAGTCAGCGAAGTATATAATATTATTATTCAGTAATTCACTTCAATAATTACGAATATTAATGAGCGTGGAATGTCAGACACGTAATTAATTACTGTCCTAGTAAGGTTATAATTACATTATCAAGTCGAAGAAGTTAACGTTCGATGACATAAAAGGTGGAATGAAAATAGAAGGATGGTAGTAGAGTTGAATTAATTAGAAGACTTTATTTGTTTTTAGAAAAATAAGTCGTGTTGAATGTTTCGAGGGTCGAATATTGACCTTCTTTTGTTTGGGAGACTTTTGAATAGCCACCACACTAGCTAAATGTCTGGTAGATGACTAACATTTATTAAGTAGTCCGTCAGATAATTTATTAAAAAATATTAAACGCGTATTTTTTTTTTATGTACTTAATCAGAAGATTACGTCGGCGTAGATACATTGTGTTAAAAATTTAAAATAATATGCCATGACGTCAATCGTTTGTAGATTTTAAAATGAGATCTGACTCAGCGCGCCCCCACTTTCCAATTTTAATGCGTTTTATGTAAGTCATTTTTAGTTGATATGATGAAGCAAAAAATACTTGTCTATTATTTTTTATCTGACTGACGGACTAAAGATATATCTTTTTTTTACCCTGGTATAATTCCTATCTACATATTTGAGGTACCTAGCTGTATATCTTTTTGTCCTCAACATCTTTATTAGTCGTCATCTCAGTAGTCATCCCCTTGGCCATATCAACTTTCACACAATTCATCCATTATTTCTTTGGTCTTTACAGAAATGTGGTTCTTCACACTTTTTGCCTAAACGTTTCATATAATCTTCTTACAAATCAACATGTCTCTAAAACAAAGCAACCGATCCACAAAATTTACTTAAAAACACGACTACCCACAACCAGGCGAACCAGTAAAAATATTCATATCACAAAGCTTTGACATGCAAATTTTCTTGAAACATTAAAAATACATCATATTATTCCCAACAGAGTTATTTTTCTATGGGAAAATACACGTGGTGGAAAATCCTTATTACCGTTTACATTTTTAAGTTGGTAATGAATACGTTATCGAGTAATTATAGGGGTTTAAACGTTTAAAGACTGTTTTACGGTTAGGTATGAAGGCGTAGAGTGGGTATACCGGGTAAAAATATGCCTTTGTTTAGTGCGGTATGGTGTTCATTTTTTAGCATAACAGCTGGTATGAGTGGCTCTTGAGACACAACACATAAGTACAGACGCCAGCACATTAAGCTAACCCTAACTGTCAAATTTTCTCAATTAAAAATGAACCTTATGTCTTTGCAATAAAGTTGAAATACCATCAAAGAAATTTGACAGATTGTGGTAACTTGATGTGCTGGCCTCTGTACAATCTTTAGGCATTTTGATATTGTCGTTAATCGATGGGTTTAAAATTTGTCAGTCAAAAAATGACAGTAAAAAACCATTTCATATATGTTGGGTAGCGGTGTTCAATTGATTTTTGGGTGACACGTTTCTGAGTGTGAAATTTGTTGTATTCTACCTATAACAAGTGTAAGGGGTAATAAAAATAACTTAATAAATTATATTCACTTTATAATATTCAACTGTAGTACTTTAAAATACACTCTCCCGTGTTTCGAGAACTAACTTAACGGTCTCATTAAAACCAATTTGGCGCCCAACATCGAAAATCGGTCAACAAAAAATAAAACCCCAGACATTCTCGATAGCCATTCTTCAAAAAGATCGATAAGCGATTCACCGTGTTTAAAAAAGGAACACCGTATACCTTACCTTGCGAGACCCCTCACCTTCCCGCCTCCCTATTATTAGGAAACATGTGTTCTCCAAGCCTTGTAATTTTCTGCCCGATACTCTTCATTATTCGGTTCATTTTACGCCTTTGTAGGAGCACGTATTGATACCACTTTTGAGACGTTTGTGGCAAGATTTTTATGTTCCCACAGAGAGGAATTCTTACTTTGGATCGGTGAACGTTTACGGATATCATATTTTGAAAATAAGAAATATTTATTTCATCCACAAACAGCTAAACAATGTTGATACTAAAAATAAATACCTTGCAAGTAAATAAAACCCCGGCAAAAGCAAAGGTCTGGACGTTATCTAAACAAATTCTTAAGCTCTTGTAGTAGGTAGAATGTTGAAAAGCAAAATCTAAAATGATTCTCATTCAAAAGGAAACCGTAACTCCTTTGACAAAACTTTATGAAAATAAGCGGGTAGTATGAGAGTAATAACTGCGTGACTTCAGAGAGCGACTAAGTCTTCATGAATAGGTAGAGAAGAAACTGTAGACTTATAGTTTTTAGGGAGGCGCTGTTCTAAACGGGACTTGGAGACAAATACTTTTGTGATGAAGTTCGTGTAACACTATTTCAATTTGGAGCTCAAACTTTTGAGACATTTTCAAAAAGTTAATAGGTATTCCTATTTTTCTTTCTTGGCCTTTGCCTTTTCCACGAATGCCAATGAAATAGCTGTCTGTTCCTCAGTTAGAAAGGTCTTTTCTTTTTTTTTATTTAGAAAACACTTTTCTTACTAAGAAGGCGAATGAACGTTTACTATATTTACTGTCATGTCATCGACATATCTATGCACTATGCACCAAATAATTAATCAAGAATGCATATCAAAAGAAGTTTATAGCACCTAAAATTTGAATGTTTCTGCCACACGCAGTACGATTCAGGCGGTATGCCGTTATTTTCACGGGCAATAAAATTTGAACATCCCGCGAAACGGGGCTCTAACTGCACAACACTATTTTATTAAATGAATAAAGTTGATAGCTAAATTCATAGTATCTATAAACCACTCAGGTACCCAAAAACTAATAATAGACTAGACATAAGCTGGGATTATGACTTTCATCTGTGAGAATTTCTATCGCCAAATTAGTTTAATGTTTCCAAGTCTGACGCTCTGGTTATTGAAAATTTACCTTTGGGAGTTAAATTTGTAATTTCGAAAATTTCTAATGTAGATATATTAAATCTGGTCAATTTTGGCAGAACTTTGGCTGTCCAGAAGTGCTTTGTGCTTTAAGCGAAGCAAAAGCCGGGTATTAACAGACTGCTCTTGCATCTAAAAGCATCTACCTCTGTATGCTGTGTTCCGAAGCTACAATAAAAGGTTGAACTTAATACTTTTGTTCACTTTTAGAATTTTCCAATACGTTAGAGTAAATTGTATTTTATTTGCGATTCTGTGACTAGAAAATATGAGCTGGATTTCTGGAGAAAAACAGCCGATATCTCGTTCAATTTCTAATCTCATAGGCCTTTTGACGATTCTCAGTTAATCTCATCATCATCCTTCCGGAATTTGCACCTTGTCTCCAAAAAGATTGCTCGAGTTCTTCTTGACAATCCTGATAAAGAGACGAATAAGATTTATTAAGTAAATTAATGAACTATATGATATAACGTATCAACATTTGATATTACTAATGACCTTCCCAATACAAAATGATTCATTACTACGAATGACAAGAAAGATGAAACAAAACTAAAAGATGAGAATACTAAAACCCATAATTCTAACTAAATGGAAACTAATGATGAATGTGACGAGTATGATGCATGGGTAAGAGCTTAAAATTGTTGACAGCTGTCAAACAAGTTCGGCAACAAATCTATTGGACGCTGGGCCTCGAAACTCAAGATTTACGACAAGGGATTTAGTCACATCGGCTATTATATGCAAAAGGTGTTATCGTTAATATTATAAGGCCTCTCCAATTTTGAGAATAAGACTGGAAGTTTGATGGAGACCTATTGCGGTGAGAGAATTAAGTGCACAACGACTGAACAAACAATAATAAAGGAAGTATCTACCTATCTAGGTATTATAAGAGGAAGTCTGAAAGTGACACCGGTGACTGAAAAGTTGTGTGGAAATCGGTTGTCATGGTATGGGCATGTTATGCGGAGGAATGAGGAAAATGTTGTCAGGAAAGTTGTGGGTATGAATGTGGATGGCTATACTAGTAGAGGGAGACCAAAGAAACGATGGATGGATTGTGTGAAAGATGATATGGCTAGAAAGGGAGTGACTATCGAGATGACGACTAATAGAGAAGTATGGAAGAAGAAGACATGTTGCGCCGACCCCAAATAGATTGGGATAAGGGCAGGAGAATGATGATGATCTATCTAGGTATTAAAGATCAGGGTGGCATGTGGCATTTGCGTATCGCCAGATAACTCAAAATTATGCTGACAAAATAGTTTATCAGCAATATTTTAATACTGCTGAGCAGGTGACGTAATGGCGGTGGAAACCATCAGAAGTATTGATACCAGAAAGTGTTGAAGGTAAAAATGAGATAAGGGGACGATATTGGGATGCAGTATCATTTCGAGGTAAGTAATAATGTCCATTAGTATGGAAGCGGTAGCTTGAAACGCTTATCATACGGCTTTCTATTGATCGCCACGTTTGTATTGATATTGGAAAAAACAACTTCCGGAATATCGTTAACGATGTGTACAATGCAATCTGTAATTTAGGAAATGAGTTTTGAATCGTCACGATTTCGTGGCGAGTTTTGATCTTGCAGGAAAGTGTAAAAAACTTACATTGATGATATCTTAGAATGATGTCAAAATTTGAAAGATGGAATTAAATAGTTTACCTGATACTAACTGCTACTAACAATGTTGAAGATTAGTGTCTTGGTTTCATCCAGATTAGAACTAATTTAGCAATAAAACTAGTCTAAGCAACAAAGATGGTTTGCAAACGATCTAGTAACGACGTGATAATGTTATTATTAGAGTTGTTAAGTGTTGTGAAAGAGCGATAACGTAATTTATGGAAGGAACTTTAGTTTAATGAGAAGAAGACAAAATATACAGTTAAATATTATTTACAAATAAGGACAGTTACGATAACTACAGTAGGTGATCTCATTACTTTTCTACATTAATAATTAAATATATTATCAACTATGTAATAGTTGGTTTTACTAAAAGAAAATGAAATAAGAAGTGGCCGACGATCTTCAAAACGTGCATCAAAGCGAATTCTGTAAAAACAAAAGAAAAAACGAAGTTAAAATTACATATACCTAAAGATAGTCTACGATCGATATTACTTGTGAGTTGTCCAGACCACCAGATGGTAGTTTTAAGATGAGCATATTTGCTATCTTGTTTGGAATTGGGTTTATCAACAGCTAACCCCGCTATTTCTATGGTCATCTATCTTCTTCTTCTTCGTGTAGTTAGTAACTAACCTGGTGTCAGAGTTTTTACGCTGCCCATGGGCCTCTGACTTAGGTTCACATGGTTATCTATGAAATATTACGAAGGTCAATTGACTTTAGCCGCTATAATATCATGCCAACGTTATGTCACTATATATAATAAAGAAGCAGTAAGCCTGTGATAAATGAGTTACTGAGCAACATAACATTCACGCCTGTAATCTCCGAAGGGTTAAACCAGGAGTCACCTTACGCCTGCCGGGTAAGCGGGATTGTCAGAACATAAAGGACTAAGGAAGGAACATGGATGGGTTTTAGTCAGTAACAGTCTGACACTCCCTTCCGCTCCACCGGAAAGAGCGGGAGGAGTCATTTGATGATTTCCCACCCTCAAAAAAAGGAGTCACCTAACGACAGACCGCGGTCCGAAGCGGCACTGGTAAAGTTTTATAACTAAAACGTTTTTTTTTGTCTGCACTGTCTGCAGACAGTTTAAAGTATTCATAACAGTTGAAAATTGTCTGTCAAACGGACCGCGACTGTCATATTATTTTTTAAAATGAACCCGAAAGGAATCTACCTAATTGTAAGTACCTTTCTGTACACCCATAGCTTTTGCTTTGCGATTTTTTCTTTTTGCAGGGTTTCTAAAGAGCATAGCGTGAAGATAAGCCTATAAATTACAACCTTCCTCGAGAATTGAGCTATCAAAACCATAAAGATTTTTTCAAATCCGGTAGTTCTAAAGTTCCAACAAACTAACAAACTCTTCAACGTTATAATAAGTAGGTAAGTATATAAATTACGAATACTTAATTTCAAAAGTGATCAGAGATTCTGTTAATGAAAAATGTGGTCTATTTGTCTTTACAAGTAGCCCTGTAAAGGTATTTGTTTATAACTTAGATAAAGTTCTTATCAGCTAAAACTTCAGTTAATTACAGGCAGCAGTAGACACGCTCGGCAGCACTTTATAAACTAGCCCAAATGAAACTCTTAATTAATTTACAGCTTAAACTAGGTTACACCGCAAACCTAGACTGAATATTATTACCATTGCCCTTATCCCAATTTATTTGGGGTCGGCACATGTCTGTTCCTTCGACACCTCTCTATTAGTCGTCATCGCGGTATCCACTCCCTTTCTAGCCATCACATCTTTCACACATTCCATCCATTCTTTGATCTTCTCATTTTCGTATAGCCATCACCACATTCATACTCAAAAACTTTCCGGAAGATATTTTCCTCATTCCTCCTCATACCTTGACAACCGATTTCCACACAACTTTTATCAAAGTGTCTTGTCCATTCTTCTCCATACGACACTAATTTTTGGAAGAAGCAACTGAAATCAATTCTATTTACTGGTAAACTTTAACATGCTAAAGTGTTGGTTATGGGCCTATTTCAAATAAATAATGTGACTTTGTCTTTGAAATCCATAGTATACCGGCGACTCAAGTAAAGGAAGTGTATAAAATAAAACGCGCTTTCAAACTCCGCTTAAGAGAGATGGGTAAAACTGAAAGCGGTCTTCAAAGTCAATGAAACAAAAAAACTACCACATCCATAAAACAACGAACGCACTATACAATGACAGTTCTGTCCAACACGGAATGGTAGAATTCTTTAAGTAAATAAAAGTTACAAGTTAACGAACTGCGATAAAAATACCACGCCGGTCATGTAAAATATCAATAAAACTTATGACTAATACTGTTTGGTATTGAGTCTTGGAAATAACTCTTTGTTTTAAAATGCTAAGTGTTTGTAAGTAATCGTTCTTTCAAATAGACTTGCGTCCATTTTAACTTAACATTCAACAATAGTTACATTCCAAACTTAAATGTATTCTTGGTTTTTGTGTGAAATTTTCTTATATGGCCACTCAAAACTTTGCATTTCTACGACTACTTAGTTGAATATCCAACTATGCTCTAACATTACAAATACCAATTCTGGCTACAATAAAATATTTTGAAGTTCAAAAAACTGATTTCACAGCTAAGTCTGCAATTTGAATAAATTCAACCATATTGAGTATCATCCACCTTAAGAATCCGATTATAAAATACTTGTTTACTAATTTAGTGCTTTATGCACTAAATTCTAGATATTACTGTCTTACTTCAGTAATAAACTTCGTAGAACGAATACTAAAAGCTCGAAGTAAGTCCTTTTATACGTACTCAATGTCAAAAACACTGTAAACACAGTGTAAAAACTAAGAAAATAAAACATATTACGAGAGCTCAACACGACTCAAGTTTAACATGTAAAATCCCGTATCATACCGCTTTACACACAAAAAAAAACGTCATTCCTCGACAAAAAATTCCCACAAATAAACATTTAGCTGTCAAGGGACACAGTTATGTTATATTTAGAAGCTTAGGGGCGTCCAAAGTAGATATTTTAATGGACCAGAGCCATTATTCAACGATGCAAGACGGATGTGTCAAATGGTAAGCTTAAAAAACCAAAAACATACCTTGTATCATGAAGATTAACTCCTCGCCTTAGTCGAGTGAAAATCGACTTAATGACTCGAATAATGAACAGTTGGGTTACAAAGTTTCCCCCTTTTATCTCTGCCCATTGTGCTTTTAGACGAGTTTCAGAGTAAATTCATTTTTAATTTCCACAGTCTAAGAAGCATTTTTAACTCCGTGGAGCTCTCCAGTACTCGTTTTCGCGTTCAGATTTTGAGTAACAAAAGGCCCGTCCCGTCCTTAATTTCTGGCCGAAGAAAAAAAGCAATATTTGTCTTTAAAGGTATTAAGTCGTGTTCTTGGGGATATTATGCAAAGGACAAAAGCCGGGCAAAGGGAACGAGCTAATTGTCCGGACAAACGGATGTGACAGACCAAAAAAATGGTAAGGAAATACTCGACGTTATGGCGGAAGCTATGTTAATGCTTTTACGAGTATTATTTCTCCAATATTACGGTTTAGTGAAGCCAAATGAAGCCATATATATAATATGTTATTTGATATAAAGTTCATACAAAACATGAGAGTAATAAAAATGTTTGCGCTATGATTCGAAACGGAGTTTTCTGCTTGTAGCGTGAACAAAGGCAATTTATTTTCGTTGTGACTAAAAAGATTATAAGTCTGGTAACATCCTTAAGACACAGATAAGGAATGCTTGGAAATACCTACTCCACTTACTATTCAAGCCAAGAACTCCACGTTTTAGAGGCAAACTCTAGCAATTGAGCTAACTAGGTCAGAATTTACTTATCTCATGAGAATTTCCTGGTTCTTGTCTTAATGTGTACAGCTACATTTAATTTCCTTCCAAAAATATGCTACCACAAAGTCTGCAGCTGCAGCTTTACAATTAATAATTGCAAATTAAATAGCAGAATCGAAATTATTATGAACTGTATTCCTAAAGAGATAAGATTCAAAATGATCATGCGGTCCTGATAAAATGAGGGGTTGAAATCATCAATCACACTTGGAAATAGGTCGAACTCGGCATAGAGAGTTCTTTAAAATGTACTCTTCAACAAAATGCGGTATGTTGGAAACTAACATCGCTTTCCAATCGACACATTGGAAAATTAACCTTAGTTTGATACCTATACGTAACAGTATCGCTGGAAGGCTTTTGGCGTACGACTTACGGTATCTGCTGGCCTATGACCCGAGATAGCAACCGTACAGATTAGGTAAGTACTCAGAACGACTCTCGGTACATCCGATGGCTTAGATAAAGGGCTTCGTGTTCTAATAACTTTATGGATAACATCGGTATTTCAGTTCGAAAATGTTATTGAAGTTGCTTTAGAACGAACGTCGAAGCAAACGTTACTAGACAAGCTTTTGATTGAAGTCACATCTGTTATGAATTTGACATTCACGTCTGAATAAATATCGTTTTTAATAATACTGTGTTGACATGTTTCTTTTTACGATTCGTTGAATAAAAAGCAATTTATCGCCAAGTACAAACCTAAATAGATAATTTACGGCCTCAACGACAAAAGGGTTTAACAGGGATCTAACAAAGGAGCTCTATACGCTTGGGATTTTTTCTCAAATAGTTCTTCTGTCAACTAAAATAAAGTTGCAAATTGCATTTTTCATTTGATACGTGTTCATTTCAAGCGTGTAAAATGTAATAAGCAACATAAATCTAGGACGGTGAAACTTAAGAAGTTGCGGAAACAAATTGCGGCCCAAACACCAGTGGCGTAAAGTTTGTTTTACTATGAATGATTTGTTCGCAATTTCTGGCCGTATTATGAATAGAAACGACCCTTGCACAGAAGCAGGGGATTGTGAGTTAGCAAATAACATGTTGTAGCCCCACTGCATACAATATTTATTGCACACTTTCACCGAACATTGGGGATAGGAGATTATGAAAATTTTAGATATATGGATACAGAATTCGGGGCTATAAATTATGCAGAACAAACTCGGCCTCGAGACTGACTTTGAGGATTTTAATATATTCCCCCGAGAAAGCATGAGTAATTAAGTAACTTAGCGAAAACATCATGAATAATGCTCTATTAAAACTCAAGATTGTTTGTTCAACTAATGAAGTTAATAATCCAGTTTTAAGAGCAGATAAGAAGGATGTAACAAAACTTCTTTTTCAACAAGTTCCAGCAGTGACTGGTAAAATACTATAAGTTCTGCAATTTATTATTGTCTGTGGAGACCTTGCAGAATTCTTATCAAAGAACTTTGTAGACGTTATTGATGGAACTTTTTAATACGTGTTCTTCTCTAGGCGGACTGTAATGTGCTGAGGAAAAAAAAGATGAAAGCAGCCGTATATTATACTATAGGCAGTCTGGAACAAATATATGGACTTAAGCTTAAAGTTTCACGATGTTACAGTTCAAGTGTTTTATGTTTCTATTAGACTTTATATCGGTTCTGAAATTGAGCAAAGTTGGGAGGGTAGTTGCTAAAAGTCTTTTCACAAGTCATCCACATCTTACTGATTTTATTATAGTCTTAATCAATAAGCATTAATAGATCACAATCATAGAGTTAACATATTTAGTGGAAAGACGATGAATCTTTGTAGAGATAAACTACGATAACATGGCGGGCCTAATTACTGTTTCAATGTTTGTAGTCACATCCTTACGAAAGAGTTTGTATTTAGTTGTAAGTATTAGTCTTCAGTAGCAAGCTGCCAGTAACTTGCGTTGTGAGTCTTGGTGGAGCATTGTGATTACTTTCACAAATACATACTATCAAAAGATTTGAATTTAGAGGGGCGAGCCATGATATTGTAGAGTTGCTCTAGTTCTTAAAGCATATTTTGAAGCATCATTTACTAACAAACGAAGACCACCCCGATAGGCCAAACAAAGTTCCTTAAGGTCACAATTTTATTTTTATTGGGCATTGATGACAGTTTACAGCTGAGAGCTAACACGAGATTCATTGTTGCCACTTGACGCTACGTATGGTCCTCCCAATTGAGTTTAATGATCACAATATTATTTAAGTAGTTCATGCTCTTGTTATCCTAGTCTTTTCCCAGGCCGGCTTGCTTCCACTTAGCCGATTGTGGTCTTAGTAAGTGCATGACTAATGCCCTAATGATCATTAGTTAAGTCTACTGGATTTGCGCGGTCAGTTTATTCATCTTCTGTATGGTGTAGTTCCTTTAATATGCGGGTCGTTAATGTTTCTAACTGCGACTTGTGCTACTTATAATCTATTACTGTCTCCATATCATCTCCCACTATCCGCATGTCGTTATCGGTATTAGAAGCTAGTAAAAAAAAAGTCAAGTCAAGTAAGTATAATAAACAAATTGCTTAAAATCAGTGAAGGAAAACATCGTGAGGAAACTAGTAGGTCTGAGAGATATTTCTCAACAGCATGTGAAGCTAAGTCAGAGGCCCATGGGCAGGACACCAGATTAATCACTAACACACGAAAAGAAGAAGGAGCTAGTAGAAACCTTGTCGAATTATCCAGTTTTCCGTCTACAATATAATATCCAAGATTTAAACCTCTTATGACAGGAATAGCAGTGATTAGTAACTTAGTTTAGGTACCAACGTCATAAGTAATTAATGCTATTAAACCTCACAGAGACGCCACTGAAAATCACCGCTAGCATCGCTAATTGCGATGCAGAATCCAAGCTAAGCGACACCTCTTTGATATACTGTGACACTAGACATGCTACACTGTAACTAATCCAGCTCTAGGGAGGACTAAGACAGTGCTATCATATCACAAGGCGAAATGCATGACGTGATTACTTAGGAAACGGTAGTATTAAGAAGGAATTGATGGACAACAAACTAGTCTGTAATGGTAATGTCAAATGAGTCCTGGAAGATTAGACAGAATCTGTGAGATAGATCAACATCACTTAAAACATAACATCACGCCTGTATTGTCCGAAGGGTCAAGCAGAAATGTACCTACAGAACACCCACACATTTCGCGAGAAATAGAAGAAATATTCAAAAAAAAAGAATTATCAAGAATCAAGAAAAACTAGATTTTGTCGAAAGAGATAAAGTGGATAAAGTTTTTAAAAAACAACAGCAAGACGCAAGATTCTAAGAGAGAAATAAAAACGTCCATTCGCAGCGCTATGTCTAGCGGAACAAAAACACAGCTTTCCAGCAGGCATCTGTGTACATATAGTCCCCAAAAGGCTATTACGAAAACCTCATTTTCGACACAGACCCTCAAATTCGGACATCATCAATTTTTCTTGATCGCAAGTCGTGTTTGAGGCGTCAAACTGCTTGGGCGTCGCCAGAAGAATAACTTTCAGTTATTCAGGGTTATTACACTGTCAGGTCACGATTCTCCACTGTATTGGATTTTTCATGATGTGGCAACGTTCAGACTTTCAGACAGACGCTAGATTATAATGTCGTTGCCTTTTATGTGGGTTGTGAGATACTTTGAAGTAAACATTTTCTGTGGTAGGTACCTTCTTATCAAGTTTATTGTGTGGTTTTTTTTATACATTCCAGAATCTAGAGTATGTGAGGACATGTCCCGTATGCAAAATAAGTTCACTGACGTGGAGTTGCGGATACCAGCCCGTAATAGGTACCTATTAGGACATGTCTCAGAAAACCGGAAGTTTTATCTTGTTATCGATAATTTTCTAACTAAATGCAAGCTTACAAATCCAATCGATAAAACCAGGACAATCACTAGATAGCATCATTACTTGTACATAATATTACTGAACCCATTTTAAATGCGGCATATCAAACTAAACTACATTAACAAAACCTACCCTCCCCCCCACCCTTACAATCTAACTAGGTAGGTACCAAATCAGTACAAAGTACAAAGCAAAGCAAACTATCTCGTACCAAATCAGTTTCCAAACACTCAAATGACGTGTTGTTAGTCTGTTAGACATAAAGAGTGGCTCTAATGACATAGCTGATACGTATGGAGGAGCGAGTCAATGGAGTGCTCACGTGTGTGGTCAGTTTTCTCCGCAGTAAATTTTTAAGATACGTGGGTTAGGGTTGTCCGTCATTAGACGAGGGAACGATTTCCGATCTTTTTTGCCATTTTTCAGAATATTGTTAAGTATGAGTTTTCAAGGACTTCGACAAACTTCTACTGATCTGTGAATTGCCATACTTGTTAACTTTTAAGTACTCGTAACTTCTAACTTGGCAATTCGGTGGGAGATATTTTATTGAGCATATACTGTAGAATAGTACTCTTTACCATAAAAGTTACATATATTAATTTAGAACATTTTACAAGGGGTGACATAATCCGCGGTCTTGTCGCTTAAAGTGATCTTTTAAAGGAAACCTTTGGATGGATTTAGGATAGATAATATACTGTCTTGAAACGCCTATTAACCCATTACATATTCGCCTATTAGAAGCTGTTTGCTTATAAAAGCTCGACGAATTATACGGTTACATTTATTTTCGTTTCGATATAATTTTTCTTATGAACCTATGGGGTTCATACGACATTTGAGGGGTTAAACAAGAAGTACCTAAAAGCTGGTATTCTCTACCATAATGGTAATGTTAAGTGACAAAATTACTACGCTTCATGTATTCTCACTCCATTTACTACCTACTCTGGTAACTAAATGGCCGACCAGAGTAAATGTTGACGAGACGCGCAAACATACGCTGAATGCAGTTCAGAATGTCTTTACACTGTTTTATTTAAAGTTCTCGGCTTCAAGCTACTTTGTAACAGCAAATATGAGCTGGTTATGTTTGTGCGACAAACTGACTGTTTTTGGCGAATAGTGAGAAGAATGGGAATTGCGGTGGGACGTTTTAATTCAACATAATTGGGTTTTTGAAAGGGCAGTCAATAACGTTACTTTTTATGAATTGTCAAAACACGGAATTTGTACGTGGTTCGTATGAAATATAAAAATGTGACGTCACAGATTTTTAGAATCAAATGGAATATTTAGTCGTAAAAATCAAAATCCTAAAAACATTCCTAAAAATATCCAGTAAATACGCTCATATGTTAATTATTACATTAAATCGCTCTTATTTAAGCGAGTTGAGCGATTGACTGCTGCGCAGCATGTCGCGGGTTCGATTCCCGCACGGAACAAATATTTGTACGACCTGCAAGTATTTGTTCCGAGTCTGGGTGTTTTTCTATCTATAATATGTATGTATTTACATAAAAAAAATGTATATAAGTAGTTTATCAGCCATCTCCTTACCATAACACAAGCATTAGGTTGCTTAGCTTGGGACTATATGGCGTTGTGTGAAATGTCCAAGGATATTATTATTATTATTTATAGATAATTGATGTGCTTCGAATACAATTGCCTTTTACAGATGTCAGAATTATCATTCCGATGATATTCTAGTCTCAATTCTTCCAGATTACATAGAATTCGTTTTTCGTCTACCTACGCGACTCTGGAGAGCATATTAGGATGAACTTTCAAAGACAATAATTCTAGACAGGTATATATATAATTTAAATCAACGTCGATCTGCCAAAAAAAATATTTTACTTTACTTGAAAAACGGCTTGGAGTATTTGCGTGTGTGACATATATTACAAATCTATGTTAAATCATTAAGCTTAACCTTTTCCCTACTTTGTTACGATCAGCTTCTAGTCTAACCGAACGCAGCTAAATACCAGTACGTAACATGGAGCCACTGCTTAAGTGCACAATCTAGTACCGGGTAACACGATACCCCTTGGTAGGACCGGCTGTCAAAATTTCAAGCTTCTAACTACCAGTAACGACTGCCACAGATCTACAAATGACAGCCGAGACCAACGGTTTAACTTATATTCTGAGATCTCGTTTGTTATGGATAGTCACCCACCCATACACAAACCTACCGCAGCAAGTACATATTGCTGTCATAAGTTTTAAAAGATTCTAAATATTATGTAAGTAAGTAAGTAGGTAAGTGCTAAACACATAATGTTATACATTATGCTAAACACGAGTATCCCAACAAAGATCCAAAAGTGACATATTACGAAACCGTACATTTGCATACCCCGGACCCGTAAGCCCAAAGTAAACATGACAGACTTTATCGACGATTTATGGAAAATATTGTAAACAGATTCAAATACCACTCCAGTATTGTCAACAACGTACGAACAAACATAATGTTCTTACAGTGTATTTTTCGTTACATTTCTAATTTGGTAAACAAACATGGTACTGCGAAAATTACGAAATTTCGCAAAAATGGCACAGTTAAAGTCAGCTATAATAATATATGAACTTCTGGATTTCTTTAGGAAACACGTAAAACTGCTTGTAAATTAGTAGATTTTCCCACGCAAAATCGAAGACTTGGTATTCTAATATTTGTTAACTAAATATGCAAATAAAGAAAAATACACTGCAAGGAAAAAAATCAGGTAACATCGAAGAATATTTAATGAAAAACGCTTCTAGACGGTATTACGCTAATAATTGACGGTATTTCGTTTTCATTGCGAATAAGTGCGCAATCAAGTGGGTAATAAAGCCTTGAACGATGACAATAAATGTTTTCGCCCATCATTCGAGTCATTATTGCTGTTTTCGTTTCACTTTTCGAGTTGTCCTTTTTCGCAACACCAATGGGAAATATTAACATTTTATGTTGGACCGGAAAGGAATATTAAGTACTTAATTCAGTTAATTTTACAAAATAATAACAAGGGGTCTTGTATTAAGTGCTTCCTACGTTTGTGTTAAATGGGAAACAAATTCTTAGAATAAAGTAGGACTCTTCAAATGCTACTGAACTAGAAATAACTTAAACAAAAACTAGACTGCAACCAAAAAGTTCATACAGTATTGAAATCCCTCCAGCATGCGTCGAGTGTTGAAAGAACTTCACACACCTGTCTTTCTTTCTTTTTCGTGTGGTTAGTGACTAACCTGGTGTCAGAGTTTTTATGCTGCCCATGGGCCTCTGACTTAGCTTCACATGCTGTTGAGAAATATCTCCCAGACATGCTGGTTTCCTTCACCGATTTTTAAGCAAATGATAATTATACAATACGCACATGAATCACTAAAATGAGAGGTGCGTGTCTTGGGTTCGAACTCGAGACCTATGGCTTTGTTGTCCGGTCACATCACTAGGCTATCACTGCTTTTCCACTAACGCATGAAAAACATACCCCTATTTTTTTAAGGACCCATCCTTGTCAAATCAGCAAATGACCCCTTCCGCGCTCCTCCGTGTTCCGGGGCAGTGCTAACACTTTCGGACAATCCCGCTGAGAGAGAGAAAGTTTTAAATAAGGACTCTTTACATCGGTTCCAATTCAATCACAGGTGATGCGTGAGAACAAGAACCCTACTCAAAGCCTCATTCATTACAGCTAATTGTGTAATTGCCGCTTAACCACGATTAGTAACGCGATCCTGATATCTTTGTCTACAAAAACCGAGCCGTGAAGTAACAGTGTTTAGGATAACCGTGGTTAACGGCAATGGTTCTGGGTAAGCGAATGTTTGTTTTTCTTTACCTTTTTTTCTCTCCATCGAGGGATTAAAGCTTCCATTTATGAAGTCAATCGATATACAGTGTGTTAAGTTAAACGAGGGACATCGATTTTGAACTTAACAGACAACGTTTTAAGGTTAAAAATCATTTGGAGAAAGACAGTTTGGTATTTTAACTTGATGCGCTGACCGTACAAACCTCGCGGTCATAGTCATTGAAATTATGGGGCAGTCACAGTATTTTCAAGAACGTTCGCTTTTCAAAATCTTGACGTCTCCAACTGTCAAAAATTCTCTTATTTACTTTCATTAGTGACCAGTTTTCGCTATGAGGAGATTTAGGCTGGCTTTTGAATTTTGAGTGGCGGGAATTCTTTCAAGAGTACAGCATCTTCCGCATCCTCGAGTTGATTACCATTATTTTGTTGTGTTTGCTTTCTACAGAAGTACTCAAAGAGCTTATTCTTTCATAATTTTATTGTATTTTTATGATCCAACAAGTCTTGAGAAGCGTGGTTGTCTAGGATTACAAAAATGTTACAAAAGCGCTTAACGCTAGACTCTTTTTCTTGCAGCCGCTTAAAGCTCCTTTCTATCACATGGTAACGAAGTGTAATTATCAAGGTATTCAAAGCTATTGTAGCCACATAAAACAACATCTTATCAGATTTTATAGCTGTTGAATAGTGATAGATTTTAGCTTAATACAGCGCCACGGGAACCCAATTCTATTGCTTATCGTCCCATGTACATCGTAAAAAACATCTCGAGAAAACAGGTTGGTTTTACAACCTACAAGTGAAGAGAGTCGTGACAATCGATACTTTGGACTTCGATTATTTTAAATCGATAAGTACGTGGAACTAGCTTTGTGTTTTGGAAATAGTACCTAATATTTTAGAAACAACAACCGCATGGGTTGATCAAAGATTAAGCTACGCTGGCCGCGGTCGGTTCGTGGATGGGCGACCAACAATTACCTACATACCGCTACACCTCCGTGCCTTGTACAGCACGTGAAGCCGTTGGCATCGGGTAGTCCCGACTGTCATTTGTACATCTTTGACGGTCGTTCGGATAGTCAAAAGCCCGAAAGTCTGACAACCAGTCTTTCAACGAGTATCGTATTACCCAGTAACTGGGTTGTGGAGTTCAGATAGAAACTACAGACAGACGCTTCATGTAAAACACTGGTATTCTGCTTTATCAGGTTAGTTTAGAAGCCGACTTCAACATAGTTGGAACAAGGCAAGGCAGATTGATTGAATATTCGTTGTAGATAAAAGTAGACGGGTTGTTGAATAGCTGTAATGTTGTTTTTCTCATATTGTAGAAAGTAAAGAATCAATCGACCACTAGAATGAAAAAATTTAACGCACCTACTAATTAATATTTTCGGTCGAAATCAACAAATTTTCGGTACAATAAATGCATCCCGAACAGCTCAGCACTTTTGCGTCCATGTATTTCCATAAATTCATGTACCGCTATAACCGAGTTAGTGCGTGTTCGTATGTACCAATCGCGTAACTCAATCAAACCATCTTAGTGCTAATTTAGCTTAGATTTACCATTTTACAACCAGTGTAAATGTAGCCTGTAACACCAAATAACAACCAAACCATAACCAATCAACCAAAAAACGCAGGATTTAGAGCTAAACCACGCAAGCGCTAAATTCTACAACTAAGTTCATTCAAAACAATTCACATTCCCCACGCAGAGAAAATAAAAACGATAGCAACCTATTAATCAAATTAAATTCAATATTCCTGATTAATATTCCACTCTTGTGCAACAACCATTTTTACACAACAAAGACAATTGTCAGGGTGCAGTTTCGCATAAAAATTAACCAATCAATGTATGCAGGCATGCATGGTGAATTATTATGAAATATGCCAGTGAATACTGATGGCCGGTGCAACTATGACGCATGAGTGGCTATTCTGAAATTTTATTTAAAAATGGAATGTTTGTAACTGACATGTAATTGTGGTTGAAGGTTTTATTTAGTTTTAATAAAATACTTTAGAAGGATAGTTTCGGGGTCTGATTTAATACAGATTAAAAAGGAATATTGTTTTTAACTTCATTTTTATAGCTAAAAGCGTACTTACCTTGTTTTTCTGTGTGAATATCGTGTTGGTACATTAAATCTATACTAATATTATAAAGCTGAAGAGTTTGTTTGTTTGAACGCGCTAATCTCAGGAACTACTGGTTCGAATTGCAAGATTCTTTTTGTGTTGAATAGTCCATTTATCGAGGAAGGCTATAGGCTATATAACATCACGCTATGACCAAAAGGAGCCGAGTAGCGGGTGAAACCGCGCGGTAGCAGTTAGTAAGTAATATGAGTATTTCTACCAAATCAGCGCGCATGATTATGACAGTTGGTGCGCAGACGTAGCACGTCATTCTGTCGTTCTTGATTTAAAATTAGGTCTAGTTCCTGCCTTAATACTTCTAGCATAACTCCGTGTTCTACAGTAATTTCAACACGTAGCACAACGATATTTCCTCGAAAGATCTTGTATTTTGTGAGTCCTTTATTATTTATTCATAACCGTAATAGCGAAAACCGATCTCAGGTAATAACTTAGCACATAAGCGCTCGTCTGAGGTAGTAACTCATATGATCTAGTTATTAAAAGTTTAATAACGAGACTTATTATAATGCTGTTGATAATTTACGACTATACTTGTGTTCTTAACAAGTTAAGTGTGGGAACTTAATGAGAATTAAGTATGCTGTGACTTCTGTAGAATGAGATTGGTTTAAGGCAGAGGGTGTATGTATACCTCAAGTACACCCACATCCCGGGTAAGCGGGATTGTCCGAAAGGGTTATCGCTACCCCGGAACATAAAGGGCTAAGGAAGGAACATGGATGGGTTTTAGTCAGTAAGAGTCTGACACTCCCTTCGCTCCACCCAGAGCGGGAGAAGTCACCGAATGATTTCCTAGCCTCAAAAAAAAAAGTACACCCACATTTCGCCAGTTATGTTTAAGTCCCATATACCAGGGCGCGAGTCTGTTGTCATCATTCGGGCACATAGCCAGACTAGGGGCAGCTACAGAGCAATTCCAGATGGAAAACCCCTATAACATTTCGCTCACTCAGGTATCGAACCCAGGAGCTCATGTTCAGCAGTAACGCTTGCTACTACGAAGGTCAACGAAACAGTAGGTATTGTCGATAAAGTTTACTCAGTTTTTTGACTTTTACTGTGAATGCATAATTTCATGTCAACCTACCTTTACCTAGGTATTTACGAAAAGGTAGCTAGAGATCCAGACTAGGCTAAAAGCAAAGTTAGGTTTACCTTACAACACAACTACCTAACCCCTGATTGCTCGATTTGATATGGCATCCGAATTCCGAACAGGCTCAAAATGTTCGCAACAATCACTTCAAAGGGAGCTAATAGACAAATATAATTGTATTAAAGAAAATCATTCCAACCGTAAATTGTATTTAATGAACATGAGAGGGCCTTTAAATAAAACCGAGTTCAAATTAAATATTGCTAGCAAAATGTCCATTTTAAATTAACGCTGTTGCAAACGTTAACTACCTAATTAAGCGCGAATCTTGCGTTTTATTCATTAATTGGCGATGTTTTTATTACAGAAGTACAGAAGCCATTTTATTGATTCGATGGAATTGTTTGTTATGAATTTAAATATTGGATGTGTATTTTTGACCAGTATTTTTTTTGTTCGTGTGTAAGCGATGCTCAGTCATGTGAGGTAGTTGCCTATAAGGCACAGTATACACCTCCGAAAAGGTTTTAATCCAGAGGTTCGTAGATAGGTGCGAACCGACTCCGGTAGAACATTATCCATAGTAATGGTTTCGTCCGATCTAGTTTACTCAGTAATAATTTTCATCCAAGCTAGGACTCCCTTACCTGAGTTCCTGTCGTTGAATATAATTTCAAAATAGGTGTAGGTATTATGTTACAGATTGGTACTTACATTAATTACCGTGATTAAAGAAACGTGAATTGCTAGCTAACAGCATCTTTAAATCTTGTCAGTAACGACAGTAGGTACCTAACGTAAGTTAATAAACCGAAATTGGAGTTAAGTTAGGTAGGTAGGTACTTATTAAATCTGTGGCAAATAGTTTAGAAAAGCTAGTTCAGCATTTTAATAGTCTAATTACGTAACTTCTTGGCTATAAATCCGGCTTTTAAAGTGTTTTACATTAATTTTCTCGTAAATAAGCGCGTAATGCCACATGGTTAGGCTCTAGTAGACCAAATCTAGCTTTAATGTTTAACCTATAAATCATAAATACCTATTTAAAATTTATAAACAAAACACTCGGTCACTGATGTGTATAATTACCTTTTTATATTAATTAGTAATTCCGCGATATATATTCATAGGTTCTACATTCTACAAGAATATTATCTAGCTTCTTGAATAGGTACCTATTCACTTGTACTTTTATATCTATTCAGTATTTCATATCACAAAAGTTTTTCGAGCAATTATAACCATGGAGGCTTTATGTCGGCATCACGAACGAAGGTTCAATGACCACGAAAAAAAAATGTAAGAAGGCTAGGCTATATTGGTAGCGTATTACTAATAAACTGTGTTCCAATTTCATAAATATAAGATGTTACAAAAGGTATTCAGTTAAAAAAAAACTTATTTGAATAATAGGTAACTTGTATTGTTGGTACCTGCCGAGCTGAAAAAGTTCAAGGTAGCGTAATCAACAGTCACAAAAAATAAGTAACTTATTAATTCGCTTCAAGAAACAAGAATTCCATAACGAAACAATGGGTTAAGTAAAGAAAAAAACACGAACAAAAAGTTTTCTGTTCCAACTAGGAATTTCGAAGAAACTTTGCCTATGAACTGAACATGCGCGGTAGCGCTTTCCGATGTAAACAAACTTGAAGTTTGTAAAAGTTTTCCATACTTAGAATAACCTACCTTTAGGTCTAAACGTGGCTGTAGCAAGTCGAAACTCCAGTAATATAGACACAATCCACTTGGATTCACAACATTCCTAAAAACACTGGCTCAAAACTAGTTGCTTCACTCACACTACTGATGCCGCACTTTTTGACAGAAATTTATCATAAAACACCGTAAAAACACTCCAAAGATCACTTTTAAGGTCAACTAAACTACTTTTCCACTTATTCTATGGTCAAATATAAGGATTCGTATTATAAAAACTTAAAAAATCGTCGTAAACAATCGGAGCAACACTCGGCACGCGACGGCCATCTTCCGCCAACGCGTAGTTTGAGGTTAATTTCACTAGAGGGAGTTACGATTCACCAAACAAAAAGTTTTTTCTAAAACAAACTTTATCAACGGGTCAAGAATTAATAAGAGATACTACTGAAAATTGTTTTTATAATAAAAACAATATATTTCAGGTAATAAAACATACTATATGCACATAAATTCATTCATGGATTATTTTTGCCGGCTCGTTACTTGAGTTATTGTTTTGTTCGGTTACAACACTGCTTGGTGCAGTGTTGTCATAATAAAATTATACATCAATTAGTAGTATAACGAAAGAATAATTATCAATGGAGAAGGAGCTTCTTTATTGTTATGTGTTTTTATAATGAATATTTTTATAAAGCTCTAAGTCGAATAAAATACCTAAAAACAGTTATTAATTTATTTGTCATAAATTGTATGTGTATGTTACTGTTGAACAAAATAATTATGAAATATTTGCATAACATCACTACATGGCGGAAATTGTTTTTGCACGTAGGTACCACGTTTTATGCAGACTAACGATTATAATTTATTTGAAATGTTTTTAGTACGAAACATAATTATAATACAGTGGGCCAGCTATTCGCGGCGAATCACGGTCAACAGCCAACATCTAAACGAAATAGAAATAAAGAATAAATACGTCTTATTTTTCTCTATGAAAAAGCCGAATATTTCGTGTTGGTTATGCCGTATTTTTTTTTGTTTTTTTTTGTTGATACAATTTCCTTGTCCTTCATGCATATTTTCTATACAAAATAACAAAGTATTACTGCTCTGTAGATATTTCACATCTGCCAGGCAACACGCGACGGTTCAATTTGATTGTGTTACATGCGTGTCTCAAGATGATCGTGGCAAACATCATAACTTGTGTAAGCAGCATCGATTTAATTATCTCAAAGTAACCAAACTTCATATTAAAGCAGGCTACTACTTTAACCCTTTTTTTCTGGAATTAAGAAATACAATTTTGTTTATTTATTTACATACTTATTTTATGCATCTAAAAATATTTTGATAGAAGACAAAATAAAAACTTATAGTGTCGGGTGCAGGGTCCAAGCTTGGCGGGATGGGAGAGAGAAAGGTCCTCCCGTCCCAGCCGCCGCGGGAGATGCTCCGGGCGTCGGGAGCCACGTGACGACTCCCGGCCGCCGTAGGCGCGGGCCTGCGGGCGGTGAGTAATGGGTGACTCACCGTCCGATCAGCACCAGACCCGTGCCGGACGGCGCGTATATGTTCCACGCGCGCCTCAAAGAGATGTCAGCATATGAAGGGGCCCCTCCGGGCCAAGCCTGCCGGGTAAGCGGGATTGTCCGAAAGGGTTACCGCTACCCCGGAACATAAAGGGCTACGGCAGGAACATGGATGGGTTTTAGTCAGTAAGAGTCTGACACTCCCTTCCGCTCCACCCAGAGCGGGAGCAGTCATTGGATGATTTCCCAGCCTTAAAAAAAAAAAAAAGGGTCCAAGCTACGGATAGTTATTTGTGTAACTATTATAAATACAACAATTTGTATAAATCTATACAGTCTAGTCTATACATTTTTAGTTTCTAAAAAAATCTTTGATATCTGTGTGTTGAATAATTATGTTTTTTACAGTTTCATCTGAAATTATTTTGTGGCAAGGTGTGACAAATTCTTTTGTGACAAGTCATGACAGACATGGTTTCTGAAACGAACATCAACAATGTGTCATAATTTAATTTTTGCAAGTGATTTGATTGGATGTTAATAATTCAGTTAAACAATACCAGCACCTGATATGCGTTTTGCGTAGCACAATTTCATTACAAATCGATTTTATTTTCAAACCAGAAATCGGTTAAAAGACTTATATAGCAGTGGTTTTTGGTACGTTTTACGTTTCTATAAGTTGGCAACACCAATAGAATCATGTCAATGTTAAATGTCAATTGTTAATTTGTCATGCATGACGCAGACAGATCTGCTGAGTGCTGACGCCTGCGGCCTGACTGAATAGGATATACACTATAACACTAAACACTTCGAGTTCTAAATGTTCGTGTTGCGGTATTGTATAAGAGTTTAGTAAAAAACCAAAACAATCGAACGTATTCTATTGATCTATTAAATATGACAGGTAAACGTTATTTTCATGACAATACTGAGAAAATATTATTATGTTAAATTGTATCAACGAATGTAAAAGGTTAAAATGAACAAACATAATTATTATTTTTAATGTAAAATTACACACAATTTTACAATGGCTATTAGATCCTGTTTTAGGTTGTTAAGTTTTTCCCGCCAAACATTTTGGCTTTTGTGCAGTTTAGCATAGAGTAATATTCTTAGTAGGTAGGGTATTCCAAGTATACTGTGTCCATCCTGGATCAGATTTTGACTTAATTGACTATTTGAATCGGTAAAAAATAAAATATGAAATCAATAATATTAGAAGATACAATAAATATTCCATTGAGTCTAAAAATCTGGACGTCACATTGTTATATTTCATACAAATTCCACATTTGACAATTCATACAAAGTACTTAATGTTACTGACTACCCTTTCAAATACTTACCAAGTTAAAAAGTGCCTGTAAATGTTTTGATGCAAACACTGCCTCCATTTTTAGTCAGATGCTAGGTATTAGTGCTTTCAACATGCATACAATATATGCTGTCAAAATCTACTGCACCTTCAACACACATTGCAATTTGTTAACAATTAATACATATTTGTGGTATAGGCACTGATCTTAGAATGGATGAAAATTTATTGAGCATGTATGAGTGTACAGATGTGTCATACCTTGTCATGTACAGTCACAAGCACCAATATGTATACACTTAGAAACATTCAAAAGCGATTTTCTCGTGGTAGAACAATAACTTTGTGATAAAAGAACCTATTTCATATTAGTATGGGTTCCCAAATACTATGTCCGTAACAACATAAAATTACTACAAATGCAGAAGGAGAAAATCACTTTTTAAAGTTGCTCCGTCTATAGATATTGGTGCTTGTGACTGTACCCTGCCATTATACATGGCATGAGTTAAGGAATTGAAATAAATGCTTTAAGTTTAAGTCAAAAATATTAACACTTGCCAATCATGCCACTGGATGAAAAAGGTTGCTAAATTTTTTAAATTTTATTAAGTATGACTAATTGGGTAGCAAATATTTTGTATGCAAGTAATTATGGACAACAGTCTGGATTTATACCCCATTGGTAGCAATAGGCCCACCCACTATTACATGGGACTTAAAAAAAACCTGAAAATTGTGGGTGTACTTTAGGTACACCTATTCTCTGAAGATTACCAGGATGATGTGATTCGGCGGGATTGTCCAAAAGGATTACCACTACTTCGAAACATAAAGAGCTAAATAAGGAATATGGATGGGTTTTGGTAACAGAGCGGGGGGAGACATGTGATGATTTCCCACCCTCAAAAAAAAACGGCATCATGTGTCTTATATCATTATGCTCATTTCTTATCCGCTATTTTACAGAGGCCAGCACATCAAGTTAACACAATATGTCAAATTTCTTTGATAGTTTTTCAACTTTATTACAAAACAATAAGGTTGATTATCAATCGGGAAAATTTTAGTTCGGGATAGCTTGATGTGCTGGCGTCTGTACAAATAAAAACTGAAGTTCTTAGATATTGGTTCAATCTAGCCTAACTATTTAGCAGGGTTCTAAATGATTGTATATTCAAAGTTTTGTTAACTGTTTTACTAATCATTTAATCATAGACTTGATCTAAGTTTTTGAAATCAGACTTCTGTGGATAGATTGAAACAAGAGACCATCCTTCTTTTTCATGGTAACTTCAAATTTCAAATTTGGAACGCAACCAATTTTAAATTCTATTGGCAGGTATACAAACATCTTTAAGAGATTTGGCAAGGCCAGAAATCTCATTGAGTTCCAATTTCACCAATGAAACTGAACGAGATATCAACTGTGATCAGGAGCTGAACTGTGTTCAATATGCTCCAAAAATTTTGATACTGACGTCTCTTAAACGCATTTTTGATAAGCAAATAGAGTTCAGTTTCATACAACAATTCAGTCACAATAGTCCAGTAGCCAAAAGAATACTTATGCCCTTTGATAATTCTAAAGTTTTTTATTTTCACTGAGTGGATACCTTTAGTGAATTCAATGCTATGTACAACAATGCTAACAGTTTAGAGTTATGCAATAGGTATAAAATAGGTATTTCCTATTATTTCGTGTTATATCAATATTAGAAAATTTAAATTAAAATACAATACTGTTTCTTTATTAGTACTATCTAATGTACATAATAGTGAAAATGCTAACAGGTAGGTACTGTGGAACAATGGAAATCTGAAAATGTCACGTAACTCATTCAATAAAAAATTTAAGTTTTTCAAATAATTTCTTATATACTTATGGGGATTAGTTATACCTTTCAGCAAAAGTTCTAACAACTAAGTAATATGCTGCACAAGTTATTGTATTTTTACTTTGCGATTAGCGACATATTGAATTTAAGTTTATAAATTTGCGCCTACATATTCGTAATAATAATCTCTGCTACCAGTCAAAAGTTTCAACAAATGCATATTATGGGTTTTGTTTAAATTGTAAAAACGATCTAACTGTTTTCACCGTGCAAGCTAACGAGCCGCGTAGTAGCAACACTCCCCCCCGCCCGCCATGAAACAAAAACTGGTAAAAACATAGGCGCATCAAATTAGCTAAACCTGGACATAATTCGATAACTGTAATTTTTTTTTGGACATCATTCATCATCATCATTATTAGGTGTCCGTTTCGATTGCTCGGCCACAGTGTCGTAGAAAAAAACCGACCACGTCAACATTACGAAGGAATTTGTAAAAAACTAGTAATAAAAGTCGCAAATTCGTAGATCCAATATTCAGAAAGTTATAAAGGTTTAACCATGGCCGCGCGGTCGGTACAGGGAGAACTGCGCGGCCACGCAGTTTTCTTAATCGGCGCTTAGTAGAGCTGTGGTAGAGGTCCCATTCTTTTTGCTAACCACTGATAAGATTTCGAAGAACATGTAGATAGTATGAATAAAACTCTAATGTTTGGATTTTATGACCTACAGCACTTAAATGCTATGACCGCGCGGTCGGCACAGGGAGAACCGCGCGGCCACGCAGTTTTCTTAAACGGTGCTTAGTAGAGCTGTGGTAGAGGTCCCATTCTTTTTGCTAACCACTGATACGATTTCGAACAACATGTAGATAGTATCAATTAAGCCCTAACGTTTGGATTTCACGACCTACAGCACTTAAAACCTATAATGCGAGTTAAAAGTAGGGTGACCAAGATTTATGGTGCGTCAATCAGACATTTTCTAAAGCAGCGATCAGATCAGCGAGGCTCAGACGAATTGACAGGACAACGATTTTCTTTTATTTAAAACAAAAATGGTTATTCTAAAGAGGATCTAATAATATTTAGGTAGCATAGAAAAATAAATTAACACAATCTAATGAAAATGTAAACTTTTTGAGAAAAAAATACTTTCAATAAAGGAGTTCATAACAAAAAAAAAACGCTTCCCAAATTCAAAAAGTAAGCACCTAATGTTAATATTTGATGTTGATACGACATCTTAAATCTTATTGCGCATAGTGTGAGAAATCTGACAAACATTTTGAAACTTACGGTTTGGTATGATAATGTGTTTAAATAGCCACGAGAGTGCAGGATTCTGATTATGTAGTACAAGCACCCGGAAACTGCTTTATTTAGTTTTTGAGTGTCGTTACGTCTCGTCCTAGTGCATGAATGGAGACAAACAAACGCATGCGCAAAATGTCATTTTTGTTAAGTTATTTAAAACGGCTATCATACGGTTATCACACAGTTGGCGCAATGGTTGAGTGATTGACTGCTGCGCAGCATGTCGCGGGTTCGATTCCCGAACGGAACAAATATTTGTGCGATCTGCAAGTATTTGGTCCGGATCTGGGTGTTTTTCCATCTCTAATATGTATGTATTTACAAAAAAAAAAGTTGCTTAGATTGTGACTATATTATGGCGTTGTGGGATATGTCCAAGGTTATTATTATTATTATATTTTATATATGCCTTACCCGCAAAGCAAGCTCACTGATATACACAATCATGCAATTCTTGCAAATCTTGTGTCTATGGTTTAGTGATACGATGTAACAAATTTTTAAGTTCTGGGGCTACAGATGTTACGAATTTTTAGAATAAAAAGAAATACCGATGAAGAGTTTCATCAGTATTTTTAATATTGAGTAACTTTCATATCAAAAACAATAGGCATAGGCAGGTATATTTTTTCGTATAGGTAAGTACTAATCCAATAGGCAATCATTAATCCTTTTTACAATAAAAGGTACCAATTGAAAGTGTCTAATTGATGCACCATAAATCTTGGTCACCCTACTTTCAACTCGCATTATAGGTTTTAAGTGCTGTAGGTCGTGAAATCTAGACATTAGGGCTTTATTCATACTATCTAAGTACATGTTCTTCGAAATCGTACCAGTGGTTAGCAAAAAGAATGGGACCTCTACCAGAGCTCTACTAAGCGCCGTTTAAGAAAACTGCGTGGCCGCGCGGTTCTCCCTGTGCCGACCGCGCGGCCATAGCATTTAAGTGCTGTAGGTCATAAAATCCAAACATTAGAGTTTTATTCATACTATCTACATGTTCTTCGAAATCGTATCAGTGGTTAGCAAAAAGAATGGGCCATGTACCTCAGCTGTACTAAGCTCCGATTAAGAAAACTGCGTGGGCGCGCGGTTCTCCCTGTGCCGACCGCGCGGCCATGGTTAAACCTTTATAACTTTCTGAATACTGGATCTACGAATTTGCGACTTTCATTACTAGTTTTTTACAAATTCCTTCGTAATGTTGACGTGGTCGTTTTTTTTCTACGACACTGTGGCCGAGCAATCGAAACGGACACATTATTAGATCTTGTTAAAATTAAAAGAATAAAATATTTTAAAGCTCCGCATCATTATAGGAATACTAAAATCTAGCCCGTGAGACTACTCTAGAGGGGGAGGAGCAGGGGCGCTCCTGCGTCACGTCTACAAACCGGCCTGCCGATATTGATGATGGGGTAGAGTGGTTCCGGGAAGCCATGTCCGAGGTATGTGACGTATGCTATGAATGCTCCGAGTGTGGCCAGGCTGCGGTGGTGTATGATGGTGGTCGCAAGAGATGTGAGATGCTCTCCGGCTAGATGGACCGATGCCCTGAAGAAGGTAGCTGGTAGTGGTTGAATGAAAAAGAGAGATCATGTGCTGTGGCGCTCCATGAGGAAGACATAGGTACTACTCTGTCAAGAAAGTACCGGGAAAAGATCAATAATACACAAAATGTCTGTTATTCATCCAAATTTATTTTATCACCTTCAAAGTATGCTCCTTTAGAAACGATACACTTGCGCCAACGAATAATGCATTCATCAAAACATTTTTTAAACGCTGCTTCCGGAATTGAGTTCAGTTCTCGCCGCGAATTCTCCTTTATGTCTTCTATCGATTGAAAACGGGTGCCACGAAGTGGTAATTTGAGTTTAGGAAAAAGAAAAAAGTCAGCAGGAGCCATATCTGGTGAATATGGTGGTTGCTGGATGGTATTTGTTGAGTGTTTGGTCAAAAATTCGTTCACAATGATAGCCTTGTGCGAAGGCGCATTGTCGTGGTGCAAAATCCAAGAATTTTCTTTCCACAAATCAGGCCTTTTTCGTCGAATTTGCTCTCTTAAACGCCGCATAACGCTCAAATAATATTCTTTATTTACCGTTAGACCTTCCGGTAAGAATTCAGAGTGCACAACACCGCGATAGTCAAAGAAAACAGTCAACATGACTTGACTTTTGATCGACTTTGGCGTGGTTTTTTCGGTTTCGGTTCAGTTGGAAGGCGCCACTCCGAAGCTTGTTGACTAGTTTGCATGTCAAACTCGTAAACCCACGTCTCGTCACCAGTAACAATGCGTTTCATGAATGTTGGGTCCGAACTGACTCGTTCTAGTATGTCCTCAGCGACTTTCATGCGATTGAGTTTTTGGAGAAAATTCAGATCTTTTGGGACTAGCCGAGCAGCAACATGTTTCATACCCAAATGATTAGTTAAAATGGTACGGATCGACTCGTGAGATACAGAAAGTTCGGTGGCTATCTCTCTCAGAGTTTAATGGGGATTTTCAGTCACTATTTTCTTCACTTTTGCGATGTTAACTTCAGTTGCAGACGTTGACGGCCTACCAGAGCGAGGCAAATCCTCCATCACATCTCGACCGCTTTTGAATGCTTTGAACCACTCATAAGCACGAGTTTTTGATAAAGTCTATTCACCGTAAGCCTTCTGTAACATTTTCAGTGACTCCGAACACGAAATTCCATTGGCGATGCAAAATTTAAGACAAACTCTTTGTTCGATATTTTTGTCCATTATGAAATTCGCAATACACACTATATATGATATTACTAAAACCAGCACTGTATTTAATATAAATAACAGATGCAACTCAAACTCCGCGCCAAAATGGAAAACAGTTGTGCCAATCTAACAACTACAAAAAAAAACAAAAATTTGAATTTGGAACCATAAACAAATCATCCATTCCCGATACTTTTTTGACTGAATGTATTTCATTGTATTGGATTATTTTATTTTCTCGTAATCGTAAAGTAACACACGGCGCTACAAACCCATTACAATCCGGATTTCTATTTACTCCATCGCTAAAGCTCGGCTACCTCATATATAATAGGTCATTTTAGTCCCTTGTATAACAACCTATTTTTTAATTTTGGCAAAAAGTATAGGATCGTAGGTGGGTAAGTAAGTAAGCGGGATTGTCCGAAAGGGTTTCTGTTACCCCGGAACACAAAGGGCTAAGGAAGGAACATGGATGGGTTTTAGTCAGTAAGAGTCTGACACTCTCTTCCGCTCCACCCAGAGCGGGAGCAGACATTGGATGGTTTCCCAGCCTTAAAAAAAAAGGTGGGTTAGTAAGTATGGGTTGGGTATGTACCTATAGGTAAAAGCCGCAGTGAGATCATCGGTAGATATTAATTTTATTTGAAAATCTTTACACAAGTGATCGTAAACACCAATAAAGCTAAAGATGCACATAATACCAGATAGGTAAGCAGACATCATAATCATTTTACCACAACTTATATCTTCATAAAGACAGCTATGTAGAGAAATACCTGCAATTAGCTTATTTTGTCTTTTCAGCCTACATTCACCACATCACAGTTCAACGCTGAATTACATACCCTACAATTAGCAAATTCCATATTTGAATTGTTTTTCTAATATTCGATGTGGTCGGAAAACAAAACACGCGCTGCCGCATATCTCCGCATGTTTCATTGCGGGCGGGGAGTGTTGCTACCCAGTAGAGATGTACCTACGCGGCTCGTTAGCGAAAATAGTTATTCACAATTTGAACAAAACCCATAATATGCATTTGTTGAAATTTTTGTATGGTAGCAGAGATTATTATTACGAATATGTAGGCGCAAATTTATAAACTTAAATTCAATATGTCGCTAATCGCAAAGTAAAAATACAATAGCTTGTGCAGCATATTACTTAGTTGTTAGAACTTTTGCTGAAAGGTATAAGTAATCCCTATAAGTATATAAGAAATTAATTGAAAAACTTAAATTTTTTATTGAATGAGTTATGTGACATTTTCAGATTTCCATTGTTCCACAGTACCTACCTGTTAGCATTTTCACTATTATGTACATTAGATAGTACTAATAAAGAAACAGTATTGTATTTTAATTTAAATTTTCTAATATTGATATAACACGAAATAATAGGAAATACCTATTTTATACCTATTGCATAACTCTAAACTGTTAGCATTGTTGTACATAGCATTGAATTCACTAAAGGTATCCACTCAGTGAAAATAAAAAACTTTAGAATTATCGAAGGATAATTGGTAAAAATATTATATCTCTACTGGACTACAACTCGAAAACATATAGAAGCTTTGGTACTTGACATTGCCTTTTTTTTTGACTGTGGGAAATCATCAAATGACCCCTCCCGCTGTGGTGGAGCAGAAGGGAGTGTCAGACTCTTACTGACTAAAACCCATCCATGTTCCTTCCCTAGCCCTTTATGTTCCAGCGTAGCGGTAACCCTTTCGGACAATCCTGCTTAACTGGACCAGACGTCTCAGTGCTGCTACCTAGTGAACGTCATTTCTGAATACCCTCATTGTGGATGTGTAGGGCCGCCTGTAAGCAACCCTTCATGAATAAAGGTGTGATGAATTCTTGTTGTATGTTTTAAAAAAAATGTGTGATGCAAGACTTCGTAAACAAAATACTATTCAGTTCAAAATTGATGAATTTCTAATTTTTAAGCTCCCTGAAAAAAATACAAGCTCAAATTACCTATAAAAGAATTTCATTTTGTCACAAGTATCGGAACAGAAAAAAAAAACACCGTTGCCAATAACTCGGTACGAAACTTCTAAAAAGCAATATCTAAACTTGCGCCTGACTACTATTGCAATTGGAAAATAGCATTAAAACTGAAATGGACTTTGGAACCACTTCCGAAGTGTTATACCCTTGGGAGCTGTGTTATTGGGGCCAGCTGAAATTGTATAGCGTTACCGGCGTATAATAAAAGTCACAATATTATTATGAAACTACTTTTATTATGATATTATTCCGGGATCAACTCTGTGTCAAACGATTAATTCATCACCACTGCTCTCAAAACGGTGAAGAAATACATCGTGAGGAAGCCGACATGTCCTAGAATCAAAAATCCGATGACATGTGACATCCACTAACCCGCACTGGGCCCGCGTGGTGGATTACGGCCCACATCTCTCTCGAAGAGAGGAGGCCTGTGTCCCAGCAGTGGGTACAGAGGCCAGCACATCAAGTTACCACAATCTGTCAAATTTCTTTGATAGTATTTCAGCTTTATTGCAAAGACGTAAGGTTCATTTTTAATTGAGAAAATTTGACAGTTAGGGATAGCTTAATGTGCTGGCGTCTGTACATAATAGGCTGATCAACTTACATAATATTTTAAATTATATTGGCCCAAAATTCAGCAACGCGAATACCGTTCACTGACGCAGCCATTAGGTCCTCACGTGTGCATGTGACGGGGCATGCGGTGCAAGATGGGAGGTGAGCCATTGTCTGTGGGGAGACGCCGCACACACATCGGAGATCTAAGCCATCCATGAACCCCCACTTATGGAGGTTGTCCTTACTGCGACCTACTTGGCTACGGAGTCTGTTTAGGGTTTTCCAAGTAGGCCACGGTAGCTTGTGCCCAGATGGGAGGCTTTCTGATGGTTCAGTGAAAAAATCAGGCGGCTTAAGCAATTCTTGCCAGAGGTCGCATCTACCTGTGGAGGGGTTGCCTTCGGCTGGACTCACGCACCCAATGAAATTTTTTCGGCTCTTGAGCCTCTGTGGTACTGGGTTAAAGTTGTGCATTGGATGGCGTGGGTCATCCCGTAACTTCGCCCTCTCGATACGGCCAGCTATGGTCCTACGAATTTCTGGAGGCGCGATGCCAGTCAGTGGATACAGCATCCGCAGCGGGGTCGGTTTTAAGCAACCAGTAATAATCCGGCAGGTCTCATTTAGAGCTGCATCCACTAACTTAGCATGGGCAGATCGGCTCCATACTTGACACGCATATTCACCAGCGGAGAAACAAAGTGCCATACCAGTTGTCCGCAGAACTAGAGGACATGCTCCCCATCTAGTGGACGTTAGGCGACGGAATAGATTATTTCTGGTATGCACTTTCTGTTTGACATTTTCGCAGTTTTGCCGGAAGTTAAGGGACCTATCCAGTGTGATGCCGAGATACTTTATAATAATATAATATAATAATCGTTTATTTATAAAAAGAAGCACATATACAAATGGATTTAACAATTAAAATAGAGCATAGTTGCTTTACTTTGGGTGGGTGCTGTGGATTATAGGAACCCCAAGCCATGATATGTTATTTAAAATATAAATATATTTATTGAAACTATTATTTTAATATTTTACTATTTTTGCCATCGACACGCTAAGAAGAAGAACCCACATAATAGGCAACCAGTCTCTCACAATAATACATACAAAGTCTGGACAGGGATAGGTAAACTGACGATGGTGGTTTTTGTACTACTCTGTCAAGAAAGTACCGGGAAAAGATCAATAATACACAAAATGTCTGTTATTCATCCAAATTTATTATAACACCTACAAAGTATGCTCCTTTAGAAACGATACACTTGCGCCAACGAATAATCCATTCATCAAAACATTTTTTAAACGCTGCTTCCGGAATTGAGTTCAGTTCTCGCCGCGAATTCTCCTTTATGTCTTCTATCGATTGAAAACGGGTGCCACGAAGTGGTAATTTGAGTTTAGGAAAAAGAAAAAGTCAGCAGGAGCCATATCTGGTGAATATGGTGGTTTCTGGATGGTATTTGTTGAGTGTTTGGTCAAAAATTCGTTCACAATGATAGCCTTGTGCGAAGGCGCATTGTCGTGGTGTAAAATCCAAGAATTTTCTTTCCACTAATCTGGCCTTTTTCGTCGAATTTGCTCTCTTAAACGCCACTTAACGCTCAAATAATATTCTTTATTTACCGTTAGACTTTCCGGTAAGAATTCAGAGTGCACAACACCGCGATAGTCAAAGAAAACAGTCAACATGACTTTGACTTTTGATCGACTTTGGCGTAGTTTTTTCGGTTTCGGTTCAGTTGGAAGGCGCCACTCCGAAGCTTGTTGACTAGTTTGCATGTTAAACTCGTAAACCCACGTCTCGTCACCAGTAACAATGCGTTTCATGAATGTTGGGTCCGAACTGACTCGTTCTAGCATGTCCTCAGCGACTTTCATGCGATTGAGTTTTTGGAGAAAATTCAGATCTTTTGGGACTAGCCGAGCAGCAACATGTTTCATACCCAAATGATTAGTTAAAATGGTACGGATCGACTCGTGAGGTACAGAAAGTTCGGCGGCTATCTCTCTCAGAGTTGAATAGGGATTTTCAGTCACTATTTTCTTCACTTTTGCGATGTTAACTTCAGTTGCAGACGTTGACGGCCTACCAGAGCGAGGCAAAACTTCCATCACATCTCGACCGCTTTTGAATGCTTTGAACCACTCATAAGCACGAGTTTTTGATAAAGTCGACTCACCGTAAGCCTTCTGTAACATTTTCAGTGACTCCGAACACGAAATTCCATTGGCGATGCAAAATTTAAGACAAACTTACTCTTTGTTCGATATTTTTGTCCATTATGAAATTCGCAATACACACTATATATGATATTACTAAAACCAGCACTGTATTTAATATAAATAACAGATGCAACTCAAACTCCGCGCCAAAATGGAAAACAGTTGTGCCAATCTAACAAAAATTTGAATTTGGAACCATAAACAAATCATCCATTCCCGATACTTTTTTGACTGAATGTATATTCTCTAAAAATCTAACCGTAAAAACTTAGGTGACCGGATTGCTCACGATGTTTTCTTTCACCGTTTTGAGAGCAGTGGTGATGTTTTTTTTTTACCGCTTTAAATTCGAATACAAATAAATACATTTTGTTTTATTCCCCTTTTCTTTTTACCATGCTAAAAACTAAGCTTACAGCAGAATGCAGATTTAATAGGACAACCACTCGTGAAAAGTTTACTTCCCGTTGTCCCCATTTGCCGAATGTCCCGCTGGCCCCGTGACGGGGACATGGCATACGGGGACAACGGGAATAAAGGTGAAATTATTTATAGAAAATGCCTGTCTGGTTTCGAACCCACGATCACAGATACACACGACGGAGCCGTTACCATTGGGCCACCACTCCAGCAGCTGCAGTGATGCACCAAATTTTTATTATACGTGGGTATTCATAGACAAGACCATTTTGATTCTGTGCAATTATAAAGGTGCCTGCGGAACCCAAAACTTGTTCCCCGTTGTAATGATCCAAACGGGTCGAAACTTATTCGCAAGTTATTCCGAAGGTACGAATTTTGTTGGAAATACTTTGCCGACGTAGTTGCCAAGTAACTTTGTTACAGATTCTATGACAACTTGTGACTTGTCGATTGTAATATTTTGATAGTTATGTCTTTTATTCGCTTGTTTTGAAATCAATTGAAAACATTCAAAAGTGACAGGTAGGTACTTACATAACTATTTTTATCGAAACAAAATAATCTTGGCTTCTGTTTCTATCAGAATAAGAACATCACATAGAAATATATCTATGGAATATCATCTAGCTACGTGGGGATCAGCTTCCAGTCTTACCGGTTGCAGTTGAATACCAGTATTTTACACGAAGCAACTCCCTGACCTCCACAACCTTATTACTGGGTAATACGGCACTCCTTTGGTAAGTCTGGTTGTCAGACTTTTGGACTTCTGACGACCCGAAATGACTACTGTTAAAGATCCACAAATTTTAAACAAAACTTTTTTTATAGAGTGTAAGTAACACTCAAAATATAACACAAAATGATTTTTTGGAAATCGAACTCACAAACGTAAAGACGACTGCATTGGTTGCGTTTGAAAATCCAAATCATAAATACCTACCTACCCACTTTTTATCACGTTGAAGTCTTTCTCAAATTTTTCGTTTAGTACGTTGAAATGATGAATTAACGGAAGGGTCTGCGGATAAAACAAGAGATTACCTTCAGAACGGCCATTAGGTGACGGTGCGGTATTTTTAAAACATTTTATTCAAGGGTAATGTGTTACGTCAGCAGGTAATGTTCAGGGGTAATTTGGGTTGATCTATTTTATATAGTCGGAGCTGAGGCTAAAGACTTGAAGACTAGAAACTAGAGGAGTTTCATAGGCTTAGGTTCTTTCTTTTTCGTGTGGGTAGTGATTAACCCAGTGTCAGAGTTTTATTGCTGCCCATTTTTTTTTTTTTTTTTTTTTTAAGGCTGGGAAATCATCCAATGACTGCTCCCGCTCTGGGTGGAGCGGAAGGGAGTGTCAGACTCTTACTGACTAAAACCCATCCATGTTCCTTCCGTAGCCCTTTATGTTCCGGGGTAGCGGTAACCCTTTCGGACAATCCCGCTTACCCGGCAGGCTTGGCCCTGAGGGGCCCCTTCATATGCTGACATCTCTTTGAGGCGCGCGTGGAACATATACGCGCCGTACGGCACGGGTCTGGCGCTGATCGGACGGTGAGTCACCCATTACTCACCGCCCGCAGGCCCGCGCCTACGGTGGCCGGGAGTCGTCACGTGGCTCCCGACGCCCGGAGCGTCTTCCGCGGCGGCTGGGACGGGAGGACCTTTCTCTCTCCCATCCCGCCACCTCCTTCGCGAGCATAACTTTTTCGCAGAAGGAGGTGACTGCCTCCCACTCCCTCTCGCCCCGGACCATGGCTTGCACCAGGGCCGGGCGTGAGAGGTCGCCGCCGCCGATCGCCTCTACGAGGACACGGCGGTGCTCCGCCCAAGCGGGGCAGGTTTGCACCGTGTGCTCCACCGTGTCCTCTGGGCGATCCTCGCAGTAGTGACACCCGGGCGTTTCCTCCCGCCTGATGATGTGCAGGAACCTCCCGAAACATCCATGTCCGGTGAGGACCTGCGTCAGGCGGAAGGTGAGGGCGCCGTGACGCCTCTCTAGCCACTCCTCAAAGAGGGGCCTTACCGCCACTATCGTGGCGTGCCCTTTATTGCTGCCCATGGGCCTCTGACTTAGCATCACATACTGTTCAGAAATATCTGTCAAGCATGCAGATTTCCTCACGATGTTTTCCTTCACCGATTTTTAAGCAAGTTATACAATACGCACATGAATCTGAAAAGTCAGAGGTCGTGTCGGCGTGTCTTGTGTTCGAACTCGAGACCTAAGACTTGGCAGTCCGACGGTCATACCACTATTGTAGGCTATCACTGCTGCTGATGGCTGGCTTAGGTTATATTATTAGGTATAGCCGACCCCAACATACTTGGGAAAAGGCTCTGCAGACTGATTGATTGATTGGTCAACGGTTGTACAGAGGCCAGCATATCAAGTTACCACAATCTGTCAAATTTCTTTGATACTATTTCAACTTTATTACAAAGATATAAGGTTCATTTTTAATTGAGAAAATTTGACAGTTAGGGATAGCTTGATGTGCTGGCGTCTGTACGTACCTACGACTGAAATTGTATGAAATAATCAATTCACAAAAAAGTTTGTTGTTTATTTGTTTGCTTTTGTTTTCGTAAACCAGAAGTTAAGATATATTGGATTGTGGTTGAATTAGGAATTAACCAGTATCTCAGGTGACTAGAGAAATAAACCTTACTCCAGTGCATCACACTTTGTTTCTCTGAAGGTATAGACAGAGGTGTACCCATAGAACAGTTAAAGAGGACCTCTTTATCTGTTCTGTGGGTGTAGCCATAGTAAGTATACCGACATTTCGCCAGTTATGATTAAGTCCTATGTGGGGGCGAGCCTATTGCCATCCATCGGGCACACATCCATACTTTGGGCTGCTACTGAGAAATTCTTAGAGGACTTTCGAGTGCTTATACATATGTGTTATCCTAGGACTCCAACAAATAGTAAATGATTTATCTATCATACATTATGGTTCGATTGAGTGGTTTTAAGTACAGAAGCCAGCACATCAAGTTACCACAATCTGTCAAATTTCTTTGATAGTATTTCAACTTTATTGCAAAGATATATGGTTCATTTTGAATTGAGAAAATTTGACAGTTAGGGATAGCTTGATGTGCTGGCGTCTGTACCTACGTAGGAAGCAGGCATCAGGATTCAAAATTTCCGTTTATAAATCAACAAAATTGTAGATTGATGGCTTTAATCCAAAGCACAAATGTGACGATAACACAAATTTTCAATTTCCGAACGAAATATTTGTGAACTACCTACAAAGGGAGCAAATAATAGTTATTTGTTATGCAAGGCTGGAAAGTTGATTTTTGGCGCGAGTACTTCTATTGAAACCTGAGTAAGCGAAGGATTCTAGGGTTGAACCATGAGCGAAGCGAGTGGTTCAAATATAGAATCCTGAGCGTAACGAAGGTTTCAAAGGTACGAGACGCAGAAAAGCTTTGCTGCCGAGCGCAACACACAATTTTTCACCTCACTACAGCGAGGAAACTGCTAGGTGCAAGAAAACAGGTGTTATATGTTGAGTTTTATTTTGTTCGAGCATCTCAGATACATTGACTCATGTGAAGAAAATAACAGATACATGGCAAATGTATCTTAAGAGTTACATAGAATATCTCCAAAATTAAATACCCTGTATTTTGTTCTATATCCTACTTATCCTCTAAGGAGAATGAAAGAAAAAAACTAATTTAATACAAATAACTAACTAATTTAATTTAATACATATTTATTTTTGCCAAGCAAAGGATTAAATAACATATTATATTATAATTTATTTTATTTAAAAAATTAAACTTAAATTACTACACAATTGGGTATTTGACAGGGTAGTATTTTTATGGCATATTTAAATGTGACGTCACAGATTTTTTTAATCAAATGGAATACTTATTAACATTAATTCCAATTTTACAATTATATACTAGCAAAATATTTAATTTCTGTTCTGTGATGGAAGTTTTTATGGTGAGCGGTATTATTTAATATTTTATTTTAGACCGTGTTATGCATTTTCAGTGGACTGGCAGTATAGAAAATTATTAAATAGAAAGGTTCGAATTTTAAAAACTCTTTCCACGCTAGAGAGCAAAAAGCGATTTTGGGCTCAGATTTCGAATGACAAACAGACTCTTTCCGAGCCTGTGAGGTGAAAATATATTTACTTCGAGGGAAATGGGATATTCTGTAAATGTCCAAAATGTGATTTTATAAAAACTTTTTTTCATTTGTAACTGATGCGATTTTCAACTTTTTGATTTATTGGCTTAAAAAGGTATAGTGAGCTATGATCGGAAATAAACGACATCATTTTGTTTGCTCAAATTTTTCATGACACATTTGTATCAATGTGTAGGTATATCCAATTATTATACCTATATATTATACACACCTACGTAACGTACCTAAGTACTGTAGGGCCTAGGTTGAACCCTTCGGTTGAACCTAACTGGTCGGTTAAAAAAAAAAGTGACAGCATTCGACCGTTCAAAATAATAGAATATTATGATAGGTTTTTTTAAGAGAAAAGAATAAAGGTCTGTCAGTAGTCGTGCAGCTGAACGCATGTATTCTTGAAAAGTAATATAATTTAGTAGCTCCTGCCCTGTTTGTTTCTATGTAGGATAGAAATCCCTACAACATAACACACTACACGAGCTCTACCTCTGAGAGCTCCCTAAGTGAAGGCCCATCTGGTCTTCACCGTATCTACTTCCTGAAGATAGGTAGGACCTACACAACATTAAGAATAGGTACGGTTTATTGAATGCTAGAACAATATTAAACACTCAATACTTTATTGTATTGCATAATGTGTACATCTTCGTTGGTATGTTCAAATATGTAAACAATTCTGGACCCTGTCGGGCACAGCAAAGCTAATTAAATTAATAGGACAGACGAGAGATGGTTGGATGAGAAAAAAATAAATTAAAATAAAATAGTATTATGATACGACACATTTTTGATACTACTATGGTAGTATCAAAAACCTGCCTAGCCTTTTCCCAACAATGCTAGGGACGGCAGGGTAGGCCAGTCTAACCTGATGCAGCTGAACACCAGTATTTTACATGGAACGACTACCTATCTGACCTCCCCGACCCAGTTACTGGGTAATACGATACCCCTTTGGTAAATGTACCTTTGGACTGAGACTGAATGTCAGACTTTCCGGCTTCTGACGACCCGTAACGACTGTCAAAGATTCACGAATAACAGCTGGGACTGATGGCTTAACGTGCTCTCCGAGATACGGACGAGCCTCGAGTATTAAAGTTGAAAAACTATCAAAGAAATTTGACTGATTGGGGTAACTTGATGTGCTGGCCTCTGTACCTATTCAATGAAAACAGACTGTAAAATCAAAAATATCAATTTAACTATTACTTACAAACGTACTGGCGGACGGGCTGATCCACAAATTCAAGGTCGCTCAGTGCGCGGATGCTCGGAGTCTCTTTGAAGGATACAATCAAAAATGAAATTATCCAGATAAGAATCGGAGTTACCGACATAGCTTATATAATAAGCAAAGTGAAATGGCAGTGGGCTGACCATGTTTGTCGAAGGACCCATGAATCAGACAAGTCCTGGAGTGGACACCGCGTATCGACAAGCGTAGTCTGGGACGCCCCTCAACTAGATGGACCGATGACCTTAAGAAGTGGCTGGGACAGGGTGTTGTGGTACAGCCTGGGAGAGGTCTATGCCCAGATGTGGACTACGATAGGCCGTGTGGCATGATCAGACCGATAAAGTAATTACACCAACATGATAATGAAGCGGAACTACATTTCAAACACAAGGAGTACGGCAGTGGGGGCCAAGTCGAGCAAATAACGCATTTTAGCGAGGCGAGGAACTTTGTAACACGTCTAATTGAAATGCGGCCGGCGGTGGCGACGGTGGGTAGGTCTGAAATGTCTGAATTTTTTACAAACTCGTCCGTTGCAGGACCATGGAGCAGGCATTCTGAATACATTTATATTTAGCGACGCAACTTTCGCGACGGCTGGTTTGTTTCGTATTTCGAGTTAAGGTTTTTGTTTTATGTCAAACCTTTTTGCTTTGGGACTTATGTGGCTTTTGATTTCGTTGATAGGCGATTCGATGCGTTTGTTTTTTTTTCAGGCGTCAACTGATTAAATTAATTGGGTGTGATCTGAAGTAAATGACAGGACGGCTGATGGAGATGGACCTAGAAAAAGTTATCCTGTACATTACATAATGATTTGAAATATGGACAGGAGACTAATCAAACAGCATTTCGGACAAACCAACCAAAGTTGCTGTATCCTACAATAATATAGTTTTCATGGACCAAACGAAAAACAAATCTAAAAGATGACAATAAATGGACGAAACGTTTCCTCAATTATTTTCTTTATCGCACCAATTTTAACACTGAAATTAGAAGTAGGTACCCTACCCTCGTAATGTTAAAAAAGGCGTTAAATTAAAATTCATACGGCGTACACAAAATTAAGGCTATAGAAAAATGCAGTGTACAGCGAGTCACTTTATTTAATTTGCCAGCGACCGACCAAATTGAATCCCACTTTGTCGCCATTTTTGTATAATTTTTCCTGTTTTCTAATTGGTTGAGGGTGTGTCACGTTAATTTGATTAGGCCACGGTGATGGTGCAATGTCTGGGTTGGGGACCTATCTGTGGCCTTCTTATAAAATGCTGGGAAACGCTTTCGTTTTTATTCATTTAAAAAAAAAACGGAGACAATTTTGTCTTTGTTTACGTTGATGTGCACTTAAAGTAATTTATTTTTAGGTTTAAAAATACGTAAAATATGACTGAAATATACACTACATTTTATGTAGTGTATATTTCAGTTATGAGATGAAATATACATAGAAAAATAAAATATGTATATACCTAGCACGTATGTTAGTAGCGTCCGTCAATTATATCGCACGCACAATCAAAATTGTAACGCCTGATTAAAAGTAAATAGCAAACTTGTAGATGCAAACCTTGTGGTGAGTGTTGCTTCTTTAGGCACATGTTTGTAACAGACTAAGGACTGTGCTAAATTCAATTGATTGGTCAGGTTAGTTGAAATAAAGTCATAAAATGGTAATTTTTGCAGCAATTTTCATCCATAATACTTCTTCTTGGCATTTACAGACTTCATCATTCTCCTGCCCTTATTCCAATTTATTTGGGGTCGGCGCAACATATACATATCTTCTTCTTCCATACTTCTCTATTAGGCGTCATCTCAGTAGTTACTCCCTTCCTTGCCATATCATCTTTCACACAATCCATCCATCGTTTCTGGTCACCCTCTACCTGTATAGCCATCCACATTCATACACACAACTTTCCTGACAACATTTTCCTCATTCCTCCGCATAACATGCTCATACCATGACAACCGATTTCCACACAACTTTTCAGTCACCGGTGTCACTTTCAGACTGCCTCATACTTATTCTATATATACTCATTACGTATTCTATCCATTCGCGTAACACCACACATCCGTCTTAGCATTCTCATCTCAGCTGCATGCAATTGTCTTTCATTCATTCCTTTTTGTGGCCCAACACTCTAATCCATACAAGACGGCTGGTCTAACCATGCTTTTATAAATCTTCCCCTTAAGTTTAATGGCATTTACAGACATTGGTAATTATTTATTTTACATAGATACCTCATTCAGTCGTGACAACTATGTTTGTCATAACATAGAACTTCATGTAGTGAATACATGAAATTCAATAAATCTTTTGAGCCTATACACTACTCCAAAACACTCACGGTACTTAATTAGGTAGCTAATTAAATACCATACTGTGGTTTTATTGTAAAGTTTCAATAGCTGTTCCAAAAGTAAGTATTCAAAACTATATAGACTTTAATAACAAGCTATTAAACCTTAGACCTTAAAACTTTATAATTGTTCTAGCAATAAAGGAATTTTCGAAATACTAATAGCGGAGTCAAATAAGTACCTAAGTACTTGAAGAAATTATTTAAGATGGTCTTAACTACAGAGCTCTCAAAGATTCTAAACTATTTCGTCTTGGGAATCTTTGAAATATAGGTACCTAGTTGATCAAAGTCTTTGATAGGGGATCCTCTAAAGACCAGAATTATTGTCCTTGAACTAACTTACGATTTTTAAAAAGTCTTTGCTTAGATGCTGAGACGATAACTAAAACTTTTTGTCAAGGATTGTATTCAGAGTAAGCACGCTTGAAAGGATTGTCACGTCCGGGTTATCATGATGGAGCTGGCGAAGTGTGATGTTCTTCCAATCAAAAAGGAAGGTTCTTCCGCTTAGATGGATAAAACCATGAAACTGTCCAGCTGTAGGTACAATAAAAATCAAAATTACATAGCTTTTGCGATATAACATTTTGTGACATCTGTGGTGGCGCCATCTACAATATTCGTAGTACACTAGCTGATTACTAAGTACTTCATGAGTACGTATAGATGTCGCTACAGTCCTAACTTTTAAACGTTAATAACGTGCGGCGCGATTTGATCGCCTCTCTTAAGCTGCAATAATACACTTGCCTAGGACAGTCTGTGGATGGGTGACCACAATTGTTCTTCATTGTGGTGTGCACTTGCTCATGAGTATAACCGCTATGATGTTGGTAAAACTAATAAGCGTATAACATTTACCGATGTTTATACTTACAATTTTACTCTCAAAACGGTGAAGGAAAACATTGTGAAGAAACCGTGTCACCGAATATAGAGCATAGAACCAAAGAATCCGAACATAATTAACCTTTGGAACACCAGAGCATAAACGCACACGCGTACCTTCCACGTCAAGCTATATTTCTTCTTGTCATCATGAATTTCCCAATATCCATGGTGTCTTTTAATTTGTTTCATGTCATTAGATACGCACGAGAGCTTAAATTTTTTAGATATCTACTAGCTGTCCCTGCGAACTTCGTTCCGCCTTGTAATTTTTTTTTATATCTAAACCATCCTCAAACCCACTGTAACACACACAACAAATTTCATTAAAATCGGTCCAGCCGTTTAGGAGGAGTTCAGTGACATACACACGCACAGAAGAATTATATATATAAGATATAAACAATTACAAAAGTAATGATTTAATTGTTTATTTCGTGTTATAGTGTTCGTGCCATTGTTGCCAAATATGTATGTGTCGTTGGCGTACAGGACATAATTTTGCTTGTCACGTATATGTGACAATGTCGTTCAAAAGGTTAAATGGATGCCCTATCTTTTACAGAAAGGAGGTTTTGTTATGTGTCCCAGCAGTGGGCAAGTTGTAGTCTGATAATGTTATTTTATTGTAGCTTTTCACCTAAGTTATTCGAAGACTAGGGACAAACTGAACATATTATTTGTTAGATTTTTACGCTTAAACGTGCGTAGGTCATGACTTGAGTCAGGACATATGATACTTTTTATCCCAGTTGTGTTAATTATAATGTTATTGTCGACTCCACGCGGGCGAAGTCGTCGTTAAAGTAGAAATAGGTAAATAAATATTTTTAGTAGCCAAGTTATAAGTACTATTGTTTAACAATGGGATGTAAATTTATTCAGAATAAAAAAACGAAATAATAAACGAATGTAACAAAAAAAAACTAGAATGAACAATCAAAAATGTTACAAAAATCCCGAACAAGAGACAAGTTTTAAACTGGTTTTTCTGGCACCTGTTTTGAAGCATACATAAACTTACATAATTATGTATGTTGGTAGCTAGATTGTCTGTACTAATAGTATACCTACAGGGTGCATTTGAATGCATGGGCACTATTTTAAGGGGTCATTGAACTCATCATATTCAGGTGTGTTCTCATAGTAAGTTATTACTTTTACTATGGGAACACACCTGAAATCGCGAAAAAAAAATCAGCTGTGCCCAACATTTTGACGAGTTATGCGACCATAATGTATGGAACAGATGATTTTTTTTTCGAAATTTAGATAGAGGTTTTTGAGATTTTAGCGGGTAATCTCTGGATCTACTGAACCGATGTTGGAAGTTCTTACACTTATGGGAAGCTACATTATCAGTTTGTGTTGTTGTAGGTTATAATTATATTTTAAAAAAATTACGGCACGAAGTCGCGGGCGACGTGTTAGCATAATGTAAGTATCAAAATACCCAATAAAAAAAATGACATGTATAACCTTCTACGGAATATTCGTCTGTGTTGTCCGCACTTGGCCGGTTCTTTTCTAATTCTGTGGGTATTAATGCATGCAAGTTTTGTCACTTCTAAATACAGAGTTGCACGTCCTTGTACAATAATAGGATTCAAGTATTACCTACCGCGTAGGCGTGCGGACAGTGAGTAATGGGTAGCCACAGAACAGATAAACCTCTTTAACTGTTCTGTGTGGGTAGCTCACCGTCCGATCAGCACCAGGCTCGTGCCGGATGGCGCATACGTGTTTCACGCGCGCCTCAACCAGATGTCAGCATTAGTGAAGGGGCCCGTTAGAGACGAAGCCTGTCGGGTAAGCGGGATTGTCCGAAAGGGTTACCGCTACCCCGGAACATAAAGGGCTACGGAAGGAACATGGATGGGTTTTAGTTAGTATGAGTCTGACACTCTCTCCCGTTCCACCCAGAGCGGGAGGAATCATTGGAAGATTTCCCACACTGAAAAAAAAAGAAGTACATATTACATACCCGTATTTGCGCTGCCAAATATGACATAAAACTTTATTGAAAGTCTTGTTTCGTTCGTTTTTATTAGAATGAAAACACACATTTACACGCCAGAATTGAATGCGATTTTTTATTATACGTTTGTTAATGGATGAATGGAATGTAGTAGAGTAAATTATACAAGCAGGCAAGCAGATATAAATGTAATATGTATTTATGTCATCGAGAACGAGGTTCATATTATATGGTTATTAACCTGCGGTTTATATAATTGTAAGTATCTTACCCACGTCATACAGTTAGTCACTTACGCACTTCGTATTTAATATTTAAATACCATGAATATTGCATTGCATTTATTGTGCAACTTGTTTTTTTTTTTGCAATGTTGGTAAAAATGTAACTGTCAAATTATTTGCCAGACAGTAACATTGTAACGGATCGTAAAGACGCCTGCACATCAAGTTATCCCAAACTGTTAAATTTTCCCTATTGAAAATGAACCTTATGTTTTGTAGTAAAGTTGAAAAACTATAAAAAAATTGACAGATTTGGGTAACTTGATGTGCTACCCTCTGTACAAAGTCAGTTCTGATGTATGTTTGGGCACCCACAGTAACACCCACATTTCGCTAGGAATCGCTTTCGCTTTTTTCTTAAAAGGGTGGATAGATAGATCAACGAAAGAATATACTTGTTTATACGAAAATCATCCCTGTTTACATGCGGTTCATTTCAAGGTTGGTTTAAACCAAACCAATCTTCTTCAGTAGGTAGTGGTAAGAATGTAAAAGTTGTTGCATCACCTCATGGACCTACCCAAATTTAAGCAAATAAATAATTTGATTTGTAAATCACGGAATGTGAACGAAATCGTCGTAGATATCAAGGACGGCTTGGGTCACATTGCCAGAGAGCATGAGATTGATGAGGGCTGTTAGCTCCTTTAAAAGAGACTTACCAACACATTTGATCTTTCAGTTGTTGAGATATCAGGCCGGCGGAGCCACTTCGAGCACACGGTCACACATACTTGTTGAGCTGTAATTTCAAGTGATTTTACCGGATCGTGCGGATCAAGTAAGGATAGGTCAATTGCGGAGTAGAGTGTTGGCTCTCCAGACCTTTTTGTTAGGTTAGGGCAAGAAATCATCAGATGATCCCTCCCGCTCTGGGTGGAGCAGAAGGGAGTGTCAGATTCTTATTGTCTAAAACCTATTCATGTATCTTCCTAAGCCCTTTGTGTTCTGGGGCAGTGGTAACCATTTCAGACAATCCCGCTGGCTCTCCAGACCTGTAAGTATCTCTGGAGCGCACGATGCAACCACATCGCTTCTAAAGATGATCCTAGCTGCACCTCACCTAGTTTTCTACTCCACTTTGGGAGAGGTGAGCTATTAATTTAGGGTCAAAACATCGGGACGAATTGTAAGCAATTATCCTTGATTTGTGCTGTTAACGTCTTTCAATTTGAGAAGATGATAAATTGCTCCGAAGCACTTTGAGAGTTCGCCGGGCGGCGAGGCAAACACGCGATAAACGTAAAGCCACGGTTGATCTCGCGTCTTGATTAATTCTCTTTAAATCGGGAGCTGACGCTTTTAATTTTGCAAGGGTTGAGCAGGTGAATCAGGTGTTAGGGAAGATGGTTTTGTTGCGAATGGTGAAAGTATATTCTGGGGTTTGTGTTTCTTACCCAAGTGTACCTTCAACCTTCAAAACCTGTTGGTACAATGATAGGATGGAATATCTCACTAGGACGTCCAGCGATATGGCAGGTTGACTGACGCTGCGGACGACGTGAGTACTGTTGTCATTAAGCGGGATTGTTCGAAAGGGTTATCGCTACCCCGGAACATAAAGGGCTAAGGAAGGAAATAGATGGGTTTTAGTCAGTAAGAGTCTGACTGCCTTCCGCTACACCCAGAGCAGGAGGAGTCAGTTGATGATTTCCCACCCTCAAAAGAAAAAAAAGCACTGCTGTCATGGTTAAATCTAAAAAACCCTACACCTTTGTCGAAGAAAATCTACTTACAGAGCTAAGATTTCATCATGTCAGCCGAGTCAGATTAAAAACTGGATGTATTAGGGTAACTTGGGAGAGCTCTTTATCTCCAGTAGACTGCAATATGCTACGTAACTGAATAATAATTTAATACGCAGAAGTATACAACTTTACTGATAAAAACAGGCAAACAACATAATTATACATATATACAGTGTGTTAGGTTAAAAGAGGGACATAGAGGGATTTTCAACAAGAGCTTTGTTTTTCAATTGAGGCAACACCAACAAAATGACAGTTTTGACACTTACGTTATAAATAAAGCCAAACTCGCCTGAACTAAGATCAATGAATCTATGCTTGAGGAACGTTCTAAAAACTTGACTTAAAACTAGTTTTAAACAGAGATCAACGCTTGAGTATTCTTCTGTAATACGGGCCTTAGTTTTTTGTCGCATTCGTAGTAGATTATTTGGCAATTGTAACAATGAATTCAATTACGCTCGAAAATCGAATTGAAACAATTAAACTTCACTAAGAAAATGGTGGTTCTGTTAAAGTTACATTTCGTAAAATTCGTGATAATTTTGGACAACATAATCGTCCTTCTGAGACCGCTATTAAGAATTTGTTCGCTTTTGAGTTGACGGGCTCGGTACAAAATGTGCCTACACCAACGCGTGTTCGACCGGGTTGTTCAACTGAAAATATCTCAGCCGTGAGCCACAGTGTTGAAGAAGAACTTTGATGAAAGAATCATTCATCATCAGCAGACATCTTTCAGCTTGGTCGTGGTGGACATTTGCCAGATATTATTTTTCATTCATAATTGCCAAACTTTTCACTTCGTAATACAATAAATTTGAATCATCTTCATCTAAATTCTTTGTTTTATATTGTTTTAGAAAACAAAGTTCTTGTTGAAAACCCCTTTCAGGTTGAATAGTAGTCATGCATGAAAATCAACAACTTTGTCCATGAGACCTTTGGGTTCTTTGTCCTGAAATACGAAAAAAATATCAGCTGTTCCAAACATTTTAACGAATTATGCGAACATAAATGTACTGAACAGCTGATTTTTTTTTCGTGATTTCAGGTATAGTTCCATGGTCGAAGTTGTTAATTTTCATGAATAATAGTAACCCCTGAAAGATGTCCCTCGTTTAACCTAACACCCTGTATATGAGCTTATTGACGTCACACCTTCAACTTTTGTTTTCATTTGCGGTATCGATGCACTGACCTATTTTCATATTTTTTTTCCTTAAAACACTATGCCCCTCTCTTTCTAATTTCTGATTAATAAGCGATTATACCAAAATCAAATCAGTCTTTTGTGGAGTGCATTCGTGTGGACGTGTGACATTGTACGTAGAGTGGTAATCTTGAACACGATAATTTCCAACGACTGTTCTAACAGAGTGAGAGACTCCAGCTTAGACATTCAGTGTTCCACTAAGAGGTACAGCGCCTCGGCATCTGTGTTTGCCGACAACTATATCTTCGAAGTTTTCGAATCTCGAGTGAGAATCTCGCCCGCATCATCGCTCTTCATCGAATTAACGCTAGCAGCTGCCCGTATCATCTCTTGATCTATTAGTTTGTGCCCAAAAACCCGTAACCAAATTGACCACTGTGCTCCTACTGACGACGCCATAGAAGCGGTGAAGTTTTGGGCTGACAAACTCCGCTGTGCCAACAACTGGAACAAAAATATCGGAATCAGATAGTGTTCCAAGGAGAAAAAGTTCCAACTTAAGTCAGAATCTCAACAACCATTAGACTCTCCAGGTCAGTACAACCTATCAACAATGTCTCAAGAAGAGACGCGCGTGGTCCATAATCTTGAAGCATTCCAGCCGCCTCTAGCATCCGACATCATTGAATACCTCGGCATAGTACTGGACCTTGCCGCGTTAATATACGGAGTGACGTCATGGTGCCTCATGAAGAAGTTCCGACACTTCAGAAACTTCACCTACCTCAATGCGATCATCACTAGTTTGTTACGTCTAATTATATTGTCAATTATTGTTCCTAATCTACATGAGAAGGTTCTTGACGATAGATTCACTCATGATATATATTACTTTCTGAGTTCATACTTCACGACTGTGCAACATTATTGGTTACTGGTGATATGTTATATAGTTTACGTGGATATTGTAAAAGTATTTGATGGATCATTACTAAGTAGAAATCAAAAAATATCTTCAACTGTTTTAGCTTGGGGTTTCCCCGTTATAACTAGTCTTATTTCTACATTTGTGTTACCGTTCCTGTTAGTATTAAAAGAAGGAGATTCAATAGCACCTGAAACAAGGATAAGAATCTTCGTTACACTTAGCACTGGTATTATTGTTTTACCTTTGTTCATAAACTTGATTATTTACATTAAGCTCGTCTGTTCTTTGTTTTGTTATAAAGGAAGTTCCAGTACCGCTATTAACAAATGGCGTCGCTTCTACTTGACCCTGTTGATATTTGTGCTAAGTAGTATCATTTTGTTATCTTCTTTTATTTGGGACATGCTCCTTCACATTCCAGTCACAATACAAACGATATTGATAAACTTACAACCAGTTACTATTTGTTTGTTTCTTCCCTTGGTAAGATGTAATCGGGAATTATGGCCAGAGTTTTGTGTAAAACGACAGGGAAGGAATAATTTTTGATTATAGTAGTGCAATTAAGCAGTAACTATATAACGTTAACTGTTACGATTCATACATATTCCTTTTTTTCAGTAAGTTAATTTATGTATGAAGTGTTTTAATTTAAGTACGTTATATTGTAAATTCCGGTCATCTTTAAGAATTTGGCTGTCGCTCCATGTATACTTGTATTTAACTGCGACCGGTTAGGTTAGGTTAGGTTGGAAACCGACTCATATTTAGGTAAAGACTTGGAAGATGATGAAGTGATTATAAAAATATCACCAAAAACATGTCTTGTAAAGTTGGTTGTCACGACTCACATCACATGTTTTCTTCATACAATGTTAAAAAGTTATCAGGTTGAATGTAGAGCCAAGCCGCCTATGAAGCCTAACTGTACAAGCCTTACATACAACCTTGTCAAAGTTTATGGCAGTGCTGCCATGGAAACCCTAATTATTATAAATCTATTTAAGTATTCATGGTTGCCCACCAGGGAACAATACTCAATGTTTCTTAGATATCATATCACTTATTTTGTAAAATATATTATTGTTAACGTCAATATCCTATTATAAAGAGATGCATGATCTTTGTTTGTTTAGTAGCCCTGGCTGGAGGCTACAATTCTTTTGTGGCAGCCACAGGCAAGCCCGGTTAAGCAGTAGACAACCCTTTGGTTGAACTGCGAGATGCCATCTTCAAAAAAAAAAAAAATTGTTTGTTTAGTTACCAATAAACCTCATAACCAACGGACGTATTTTATTTCGAAATTCATTTACACAGTGTAACCAAAAGTCAACCTAATCACCCTAAACATATGGTCGATTACGAGCCGGATCGAACCTCATTGGGAATTGACGGAGCGCCCGACGTGAGAACAAAAGAACTGCATTCCATAGCACGATAAGGGAACACCTGGGGGCCTACCATAAACTTTTAAAATATTTGCCAAGTGCAGGGCAGTTCAACGTGGCATGTTAACCTGGGGGCCTACCATAAACTTTTAAAATATTTGCCAAGTGCAGGGCAGTTCAACTGGGCATGTTAACCTGACAGGTTTTGTATTTGTACCATGAATATTTCCCGCTGACCTGCATCATGTCAACTTTTGACCTGCTACATAGTCTCTGGTCAGTGTGCTGGATTATAAATAAACGTTCTAAAATACTTTACCGGTTTTACGGTTTTAATAGAAATGAAATAAGTTTTTATAATAACAGTTTAAAATAAGAGAGTAGTCATAGAAACTTTGTTCCATGGCAAAAAAAGAATTTATCATTACTGATTATGAGAGCAAACGCCCTTCTTGCCACAAAAACTTGAAGTAAAAAGTTAATACTTCACATTTATTTTCGAACGAATTTAGTGCCTACATGTCAAAGGGTAATAAGTACAATTTTTAAATTTATTTTGTAATTCAAGTGGATTAGTTTTTGTTTACTTTAAACATAAAGGTACTTAGCCTTTTTTTTTTAAGGCTGGGAAATCATCCAATGACTTCTCCCGCTCTGGGTTGAGCGGGAGTGTCAGACTCTTACTGACTAAAACCCATCCATGTTCCTTCCTTAGCCCTTTATGTTCCGGGGTAGCGATAACCCTTTCGTACAATCCCGCTTACCCGGCAGGCTTGGGCCTGAGGGGCCCCTTCATATGCTGACATCTCTTTGAGGCGCACGTGGAACATATACGCGCGGCCCGGCACGGGCCTGGTGCTGATCGGACGGTGAGTCACTCACCGTCCGCAGGCCCGCGCCTGCGGTGGCCGGGGGTCGTCACGTGGCTCCCGACGCCCGGGGCGTCTCCCGCGGCGGCTGGGACGGGAAGACCTTTCTCTTTCCCATCCCGCCACCAAAGGTACTCAGCCTTAAAGTTTTAACTCAAATCAATACAGATATTTGTTTTGTGGCCGTGTCTGTGAGTGGTAGGCAAAGAGTGGCTTTTGTGACTATGGATTTAAGACAAGTTTCTAACGAACAATTGGAATATGTAAGATGTTTTGTGTATTAACAGGGGTACTGTAATAGGCTATAATAAAAGCTCGGAAAATGACTCAAAATGTGGATTGAGGTGGCTGAAAATCTAAATTCTGTGTTAGGTGTGCTGAAAAGGATTGAAAAACTTGGATAGCTGTAAGTTTTTAATTAATTAAAATTATCAAGGTAATATAATATTTCTCAACAGCATGTGATGCTAAGTCAGAGGCCCATGGGCAGCACTAAAACTCTGACACTGGTTAGTCACTAACCACACGAAGAAGAAGATCATCAAATAATTGCCTGACTTAATTATATTAATTATTAATTAAACCATAAATACTATTTAAATATCGATCTGCCCAGCCTTTTCTCAATTATGTTGGGGTTGGCTTTAATTCTAACCGGATACAGCTGAATACCAGTATTTTACATGGAGAGAGATTCTTTGGAGTATCATCCAGTTACTGGGTGGTGGAGGCGTGGGTTGTGGAAGACGACCCTTAAAACTATCAAAATCCATGAATAACGGGTATGGGGTTAAAACCTGAAATAAAGTAGGCACACATTCAAGAACTTATATTATTATGATAATTAAACGGATAAATAGAAGTGTAGAACCTTGACCTCAATCGACAAATCTGTTGATTTAGTAGGGCGTGGCATGAAAGATTGTAGCTCACAGAGCGCAGTGCAAGCGCTTTCGTGAGCCTATATCGTTTAATAAAAGCGTTGTCCAGCATGTCAAATGGTTAGATCGAGTTTCTCAAAATGTTTCTTTGAATTTTAGCCATTTGTTTAGCACTGTTGCCACGACTATCATCCTCAAGAAACTCGAAAATTTCATCTTCATCACACATCTAAAATAAATGGTAAACACATTGCTCATAGAGGTTTTCTATGTATTTCAATACTTTGAAATAACGACAGAATTATATTGTGTACACACTTTTAGGATAAATTAGCTTTTTCTATTTAAATTTAATTAAAACAGGTCAATAGTTGTTACTTTCACAAAGCTGGGGTCCTACCATAAACTCTTATAGCAGGTCAATTTTAGACGAAAAATAACCTGCCGTGTTAGTTTGTACCATGAACTCGACAAGCAGCAGGCCAGTCAGCGATCACGTGGTCTAAACCGGTGAGTGACTACGTGACAGCATTTCAGCAGGCTGGCCTGCAACATATCCTTACCATGTAGGCTTTTTGACATTTAAACATTCAACAATTGAACTGCCCTGCCGTCATAATTTGCAGCTTGCACTGCGCTCTGTGAGCTACAATCTTTCATGCCACGCCCTACTAAATCAACCGATTTGTCGATTGAGGTCAAGGTTCTACACTTCTATTTATCCGTTTAATTATCATAATAATATAAGTTCTTGAATGTGTGCCTACTTTATTTCAGGTTTTAACAGCATAGCATTATCTTTTTGCGCGAATAGTTCTTATTAAAGACCAACGGATGACATCGCAGTACATTCTATTGCGCAGCAAACAGTATTGAATCACATGCAGTAGCACAAGTAATAGAATGCTTAAATCTACCTACTACATTTTCGCTGAAAAGAGATAAAATTCTCAGCTAGTCTAGTGAAATTCTTTTGATTTTAGTAATCAGGTTTTAGTGGTTGGGCACGCACGGGGTTGATAGGTACTTGGAAATAATAACTCGTCACAAAGAATTGAATAACTGACTTTAACAGACTGCTTTAATTTCTAAAATACACTATTATATACAATAACAAATTTCACTGTCCAATCATTTTTGACCAATAGCGGCGCGCCGAAGGGCGGCAGGAAGGCATAAATAGGAGTCGCGCGTCGAGCGCGGTCCTTTTCCCCCAGGAATATGTTCCTTGCCCCCAGGTGCCGCCGTCGAGAGAAGACTGCCTGCCGATCCGCGGGACGCGTGTGTCGTCAGCGTCATGTGTCCATCTGCGAGGTCCCGTCGTGTGCAGTGAAGACGCGGAGGGTGCTTTCTGCTTGCTCTGCTTGCGCTTACAAACCGCTCCTTCCGAAGTAAACCGGCGAACGTGTGCGGCGCGGCGTTGTGATGACGCTCGTGCCGCATCGGTGTTTACATTTATAATTTCTTTATCATGATGATTGCTTCACTCTCACTGTTTCTTGCGGGGTTGTCAAAACGTGGTAAGGTACTGGTTCGGTGGTATGTGGTAAAAGGTGGTGAGGTAACTGGTTCGGAGGTATGTATGGTGGTATAATATGGTAACTGGTGATCATGTGACAGGTACTGCGTCACTCGGTATTCTGAATGTATAGATGTGACAGCACAACTGTCATTAACTTATTTCAGATTTTTTAAGAAGTTTGGTATACCTGAGGTTTTAGGCTGCATTCGTAGAACGGCGGCGTCCCATACCCGTTATTCATGGATTTTGATAGTTTTAAGGGTCGTCTTCCACAACTCACGCCTCCACCACCCAGTAACTGGATGATACTCCAAAGAATCTCTCTCCATGTAAAATACTGGTATTCAGCTGTATCCGGTTAGAATTAAAGCCAACCCCAACATAATTGAGAAAAGGCTGGGCAGATCGATATTTAAACAGTATTTATGGTTTAATTAATATAATTAAGTCAGGCAATTACCTTGATCTTCTTCTTCGTGTGGTTAGTGACTAACCAGTGTCAGAGTTTTAGTGCTGCCCATGGGCCTCTGACTTAGCATCACATGCTGTTGAGAAATATTATATTACCTTGATAATATTAATTAATTAAAAACTTATAGCTATCCAAGTTTTTCAATCCTTTTCAGCACACCTAACACAGAATTTAGATTTTCAGCCACCTCAATCCACATTTTTGAGTCATTTTCCGAGCTTTTATTATAGCCTATTACAGTATCCTTGTTAATATACAAACATCTTACATATTCCAATTGTTCGTAAGAAACTTGTCTTAAATCCATAGTCACAAAAGCCACTCTTTGCCTACCACTCACAGACACGGCCACAAAACAAATATCTGTATTGATTTGAGTTAAAACTTTAAGGCTGAGTACCTTTGGTGGCGGGATGGGAAAGAGAAAGGTCTTCCCGTCCCAGCCGCCGCGGGAGACGCCCCGGGCGTCGGGAGCCACGTGACGACCCCCGGCCACCGTAGGCGCGGGCCTGCGGCCGGTGAGTGACTCACCGTCCGATCAGCACCAGGCCCGTGCCGGACCGCGCGTATATGTTCTACGTGCGCCTCAAAGAGATGTCAGCATATGAAGGGGCCCCTCAGGGCCAAGCCTACCGGGTAAGCGGGATTGTACGAAAGGGTTATCGCTACCCCGGAACATAAAGGGCTAAGGAAGGAACATGGATGGGTTTTAGTCAGTAAGAGTCTGACCCTCCCTTCCGCTCCACCCAGAGCGGGAGAAGTCATTAGATGATTTCCCAGCCTTAAAAAAAAAAGGCTAAGTACCTTTATGTTTAAAGTAAACAAAAACTGATCCACTTGAATTTCAAAATAAATTGAAAAATTGTACTTATTACCCTTTGACATGTAGGCATTAAATTCGTTCGAAAATAAATGTGAAGTATTAACTTTTTACTTCAAGTTTTTGTGGCAAGAAGGGCGTTCGCTCTCATAATCAGTAATGATAAATTCTTTTTTTGCCATGGAACAAAGTTTCTATGACTACTCTCTTATTTTAAACTGTTATTATAAAAACTTATTTCATTTCTATTAAAACCGTAAAACCGGTAAAGTATTTTAGAACGTTTATTTATAATCCAGCACACTGACCAGAGACTATGTAGCAGGTCAAAAGTTGACATGATGCAGGTCAACGGGAAATATTCATGGTACAAACACAAAACCTGTCAGGTTAACATGCCCAGTTGAACTGCCCTGCACTTGGCAAATATTTTAAAAGTTTATGGTAGGCCCCCTGCAAATTATGACGGCAGGGCAGTTCAATTGTTGAATGTTTAAATGTCAAAAAGCCTACATGGTAAGGATATGTTGCAGCCGTTGCAGGCCAGCCTGCTGAAATGCTGTCACGTAGTCACTCACCGGTTTAGACCACGTGATCGCTGACTGGCCTGCTGCTTGTCGAGTTCATGGTACAAACTAACACGGCAGGTTATTTTTCGTCTAAAATTGACCTGCTATAAGAGTTTATGGTAGGACCCCAGGTGTTGTTTTGCACGAATTTCTTAGAACTCGTCAATTAGTGTGTGTGCAAGGTGTATCGGTGTATCATTTGAACATTAATAACATAGAAAATAGACTATTCTCGATTAGACATTGAACTAAGTTTTGAAGATTTTTGTGATTTACATATAAACAATGACTTCTGAAGCAGATCAAGCGTTATCTGTACTTGAAGATTTGGCGTCAATACTCAAAAAGACCCAAATAAACCTTAAAAAGTGCCCAAAAGAACGGTTATTGAAGCCTGGATATTTACGAACTCGTATTCAAACGATTGAAGATTACTGGGTATCTTTTAAGAAGGCGCACAACGACCTGTTGAAAAATACAACTCGGGAACAACGTGGAAATTTGCCGTACTACGTGAATGAAGAATTCCTTCTCCATGAAGACTTGTACCTATGCATGTTAGGAGACCTTAGAGAAATGTTGGATGCATGCACTTCGAAGACGACTGACCGTGACCAACCTTCATGCGACAATACATCGTGTGATGGAAAACCACGAGCTAAAGTGATGCTACCTAACATACAACTTCCTCCGTTTTCCGGTAACTACGAAGAATGGCCCACATTTAAAGACTTGCATGTATCATTAATTCATGAATGCCCGACGCTAAGTGAAGTTGAAAAATTACATTATTTGAAGACCAGTATCACAGGCGAAGCGGCATCTTTACTGAAACACATTCAGGTGACGGGTGCTAATTATGTTCAAGCATGGGGAACGCTTAACTACCGATACGATAATAGGCGCATCATAGTAAATGCATTAATGAAACGGTTATTCTATCAGAAAAAATGTACCAGTCAAACGGCGGTACACCTGAAGGCCCTCCTGGATTGTACCACAGAAGTTATTAATAGTCTAGAAAATGTGGGAGTGCCTACTGATTCCTGGGATCCAGTAATTATATTTCTGGTTGTGCAGAAGTTGGACCCGGAGTCACACAAAGAATGGGAACAAACTGCCTACTCGGTGAACTCCCAAGAACTGCCTACATGGAAGGAATTACGCGAGTTTTTAGAAGCTAAATTCCGGACGCTTGAAATGATTTCCCCGACAGCCACCAGTAAACTTAGCAAAGAGCGTGTTCTACATGTTACAGCAACAGATAATGATAAACAACAAAAACCATGTGCCTTATGTAAAGAAACGCACACACTGTGTCATTGCAGCACATTCAATAAAATGACAATTAATGAGAGAAGCGAACATGTCAAAGCAAACAAATTATGTTTCAACTGCCTTGGGGCGGGACATTCGGTGTTCAAGTGCCGTATGCCAATGTCTTGCCGCACTTGTAAGAGACGACATCACACACTTTTACATCAACCCAAGAAGATTGATGAAGCAGCACAGAACGTAGAAACCAAGCAACTGACTTCATCCAGCCAAGCAGATGTAGAAGAAAAGAAGGTTCACACAATGGTTGCGTCTCATTATACCGCGGGGCAGAAGATATCACTATTGGCTACAGCAGTAGTAATTTTGAAGAGTGAGCACGGACACACTACTGTTTTAAGAGCGCTGATAGATTCAGGATCTCAAGCATGTTTCATTAGCGAGAAGGTAACTCAGATCCTGAATCTAGAAAAAAAAACCAGTAAGTCTAATCGTCTCCGAAATGGAAGCAATGAAGATGAGAGTCAAGCACGAAAACCAATTCTACTTACCTATCAAAGCCTACGTGATGTCCAAGCCCTTGACTTCGAACATACCGATGAGCGCCATGAGGGGGACTGATTGGCCGCATATAGCAAACTTCCAACTAGCAGATGCAAATTATTATGAATCAGGACCCATTGATCTGTTGTTGGGCGTAAACGAATATGCAGCAATTCTCAAGCAAGGACTCATTAAGGGTCCACCAGACACACCATGTGCCCAAAATACTTATCTGGGATGGATATTAATGGGTGGAATAACAAGCAAGCTGAATGCACGAGAAAAATCATTGACGGCCATGAAGCAAGAAATTAACATAGAAGATTTACTGACCACAATATGGGAAGTTGACACGGACACGAAAAGAAAACCTACCCTAACTGAACAACTATGTGAAAAAATATACGAGAAGACACACAAGCGAGATAAACATGGAAAATACATAGTCAAACTACCATTTAAAATAGAACAACCAAAATCAGTTGAAGGCAACACAAGAGAAAAAGCAAAGCGAAGACTCCTTCAGCTGGAAAAAAGATTTAATCAAAATAAAGAACTTAAGCAAGAATACACAAGGGTGATCAATGAATACAAAGAATTAAAACATATAGAAGAGGTACCTAAGGAATAGGTACCTATGAAATAAACAATAAATCAGTGTACTTACCCCACCATGCGGTGATCCGTAATGACAAGGAAACGACGAAGACTCGGGTTGTGTTTGACGCCTCGTGCAAGGGCTACAATGGAATTTCGTTGAACGATGAACTCTTGTTAGGTCCAATGTTACAAGATGACTTGAGAAGCATTATCATTAGATGGAGAATGCATGCTATTTGTTATGTTTCTGACATTCACAAGATGTATAGAATGATTTGGATAAATAAAGAAGACAGCGATTATCAAAGAATTCTATGGAGAGATGATACATCGGAAAACATCAAAGACTACAGACTTTTGACTGTGACATTCGGAACAGCTTCCGCACCCTATCTCGCCGTGAAGACACTTATGCAATTGGCAGATGACGAGGGTGACAAATATCCCGTGCTTCGGGATATCCTCGCGCAAAGATATTGCGCGAGGACTTTTCGTCGATGATGTAATGTCAGGACACGATGAGCTGGAACAAGCTATACGAATTAGTCAAGATCTCAAAAAACTACTGCGTCTAGGTGGCTTCGAACTTAAAAAATGGTCTTCAAACAACCGTGATTTCATGGAGACTATCAAACCAAGTGAAAGATCATCAAATGCACATCTGGAACTAAAGATTGATGGAACTGTTAAAGCCCTGGGCATACAATGGAACTTGGGTAAAGACCAATTCGAGTATAATCTGAACTTACCAGCCACCGGCAAGGCAGTCACAAAGCGAAGCATTCTATCCGACATTCAAAAGTTATTCGATCCACTCGGATGGATTGCCCCTTGCCTTGTTATGGCAAAGATTTTAATTCAACAACTCTGGCAGGAAAAAATTTATTGGGATGAAGTTTTGAACACCACACTGGCTGCAAAATGGGCTACAATACGATCCGATATTGAAAATGCAAACGGAATCCACATAAATAGATGGATGGGAACATTGAGCTCAAGGAAAGATTCCATAGAAGTCCACGGATATTGCGATGCTTCTGTGCAAGCTTACGGTGCTGTGGCCTAATGCCGAGTCACAAACTCAGATGGCACAGTGAAAAGCACAATCATTGCTGCAAGAACGAGAGTAGCTCCTTTGAAAACCATTTCATTGCCTCGACTAGAACTGTGTGGAGCTTTGTTGTTATCCAAACTACTCAAGCAAATAAAGCAAGCAATGAACCAACAACACAAATATATGCTTGGACAGAGTCTTCTATTGTCATCTCCTGGCTAAATGGAGATCCGAACAGATGGAAGGCGTTTGTGGCAAACCGCGTTGTCGAAATCACAACCAATGTAAGTTCTAGTCAGTGGCATCACGTCCAATCCAACGATAATCCAGCTGATATTGCGTCAAGAGGCATGTTAGTGGCCAATTTGAAACATTGCGAGCTATGGTGGAACGGACCACAGTGGTTATCACACCAGAAGATACAGTTCACTAGACTAAATATAGCCCCAACAGAACTAGAAAGAAAGAAAAACACCTTACAAGTTCTGAAAGTAACAAAAAACGACAACGAAGAAAGTAATAAATTATCTACGCAATTCGATAGCTTTGACACACTGACTGAACTACTGCGAACTATCACCTACTGCCGAAGATTCCTGAAACAAAATAAATTAAAAGAAAGCATAGATAGTACAATCACCACTGAAGAACTCGAACTCTCCTTGCAAACCTGTATAAAATTAGAACAAGAGGAAGAATTTAAAGAAGAAATAGAAAGCTTAAAAAGAAAGAAAAGAGTAAAAAAATCAAGCAAATTAAAATCATTAAATCCTTACCTTGACGAGAATGGAGTCCTCAAGGTGGGCGGTCGGCTCAGGAACGCGGAGTTGACTGATGAATGCAAGCACCCAATAATTCTGGGTCGAAAAGGCAAACTTAGATCCAAGTATTGGACACTGCGAGTGAAAATGCTGGTCAAACAATACATCCATCGTTGTTTAGTATGCGCAAAGCTAAACGCAAGAGTGAGAACACAAGTAATGGGCGACTTACCAAGCGAACGGGTGAAACCAGCACGAGCATTCCTCAACTCAGGTGTCGACTTTGGAGTCAACATGGAGGAGTGATGGCCCCACTCCGCTTCCTCCAGGCGAACATCAACCACTGCGCCTGTGCACAGGACCTCTTGCTCCAGAGCATGGCGCAGTGGTCGATTAATATCGCCGTGGTCGCTGAGCCGTACTTTGTCCCGCCCAGGGATAACTGGGTGGAGGACCTGAGCGGCTCAGTGGCCATAACTTCGTCGGCCGCCGCCGGCACCCCGTCCCTCGAGGGCGTCTCGAAGGGACAGGGGTGCGTCGCAGCACGGTTCGGAGAGATTGTGGTAGTGGGAGTGTACTACTCTCCGAACCGAACTCTCGCCGAGTTCCACAACTCTCTCACAGAGTTGAGTGTCGTCGTCTCCAGAAGCCATCCCTTCCCCGTGCTAGTGCTCGGGGACTTCAACGCCAAAAGCCTGGCCTGGGGTTCCCGCTACACGGATGTGCGGGGTAGGATGGTGGAGGACTGGGCTCTGGAAGCAGGCCTAGCCGTCCTCAATCGGGGTTCTGTTCCCACGTGCGTGCGGATGCGGGGTGAGTCCGTTGTGGACATCTCGTTCGCGAGCCCCGCTCTGTCACAGTGCGTCCTTGACTGGCGCGTAGTAGAGGAGGTGGAGACCTACTCCGATCACCGGTATATCCGGTTCGACGTCTCCACCCAGACCTCAAGCGCGCCGGTCCGACAGGCCCCGAGTGGTCCGCGGTGGGCGCTGAAGCAGCTGGACCGGGAGCTCCTCCTGGAAGCCTCGATCGTGCAGGCCTGGGTGTCATCACCGGTCAGGCCTGCCGACATCAACGACGAGGCAGAGTGGTTCCGGGAGGCCATGTCCGAGATTTGGACGTGGCAATGCCCCGAGTCCGGCCAGGATGCGCCCGACGTCAGGTGTACTGGTGGTCGCAAGAGGTGGAAGAACTTCGCAAGGAGTGCGTCGAGGTGCGCCACCTGTACACCAGGCACCGCAGGCTCCGCATCCGCCCTCCGGATGCGGCAGCCACGGAGGCGGAGCTGTACGAGGGGTACAGAGTGGCGAAGACCGCCCTCCAAGAAGCTGTCCAGCGGGCCAAGGACTCGGCCCGCGAGGAGATGGTGGGGACTCTGGATAGAGATCCATGGGGGCGCCCATATAAAATGGTGCGGAACAAGCTCCGCACCTGGGCCCCCCCTCTGACGCAGAGTCTCCGCCCCCAGCTGGTGGAGGAGGTGGTGAGCGCTCTGTTCCCCTCACGGGGGGAGCATACTCCCCCGCCTATGGCTCCGCCCGAAGCGGACCACGAGGACGACGACGACATCCCCGAAGTGACCGAGGTAGATCTGAGAGCGGCGGTTGGAAGGCTCAAGGCCAAGAATACCGCCCCAGGACCCGACGGCTTGCCTGGTAAAGCCTGGGTCCTGGCCTCAGGGGCTCTCGGGCCCCGACTGGAGGCGCTCTTTAGCGCATGCATGGAAAGAGGCCAGTTTCCGCTCCGTTGGAAGACGGGGAAGCTGGTCCTTATACAGAAGCCAGGGCGCCCTGCGGACTCTCCGTCCGCATTCCGGCCCATAGTGCTGCTCGACGAGGTCGGCAAACTCTTCGAGAGAATTATTGCGGGCCGCCTCGTCGGGCACCTTGGAAGGACGGGGCCGGACCTTGCGGACTGCCAGTTTGGCTTCCGCAAGGGGCGCTCGACGGTGGACGCCATCATGCGCGTTAGAGCCCTCACGACGGGGGACGCGGTGTCCCAGGGTAGGGTCGTCGTGGCGGTGTCACTCGACATCGCCAACGCTTTCAACACCCTGCCCTGGAGTTGCATTGGGGAAGCACTCCGGTATCACCGGGTGCCGACCTACCTCCGTCGAATAGTCGGGGCGTACCTGACGGACAGAGCCGTCATCTACCCCGGTCGCGATGGGGAATGGAACCGGCGAGAGATGTCGTGCGGTGTCCCACAGGGATCGGTTCTGGGGCCGCACCTGTGGGACATCGGCTACGACTGGGTGCTGCGGGCCGACCTCCCTGACGGCGTCAGCGTAATTTGTTACGCTGACGACACGCTGGTCTTGGCGCAGGGAAGGTCGCATCAGGCGGCGGCCGACGCGATGACACGCGGTGTTGCGATAGTCGTTGAGAGGATCCGGCAGTTGGGTCTCGAGGTGGCATTGCACAAATCCGAGGCCATGTCCTTTCATGGGCCTCGGAATAGGCCACCATCGGGATCCCAACTTACGGTAGGAGGGGTTCACATCGGCGTCGAGACCACGATGAAATACCTGGGTCTGGTCCTCGACAGCCGATGGAATTTCGTGGAGCATTTCCGACGTTTGGCCCCCAAGCTGGAACGGACTGGGGCCGCCTTAAAGCGGCTCTTGCCCAATTTGAGGGGGCCAAACGCCTCCTGCCGGAGGCTTTACGCGGGAGTCGTGCGGTCCATGGCCCTTTACGGGGCCCCGGTGTGGGCGCGTTCATTGCGGCGGCGAGCCGCCCACTACCTGAACGCGCCCCAAAAGGTGGTAGCCATTCGGCTAATCCGGGGGTACCGCACGATCTCGGGCGAGGCGGCGAGCCTCCTTGCCGGACTGCCGCCGTGGGATCTGGAGGCGATAGTCCTCGCGCGCCTGTACGAGTGGCGCGCGGAGGTACTAAGCCGGGGGGAAACTCCGTTTCCGCAGCAAATTGCGGCGGAGCGGACGGACCTCCGGCGCGATCTCATGGCGGCCTGGAATCAGCGACTGTCGCAACCCAGCGCAGGGCACGCCACGATAGTGGCGGTAAGGCCCCTCTTTGAGGAGTGGCTAGAGAGGCGTCACGGCGCCCTCACCTTCCGCCTGACGCAGGTCCTCACCGGACATGGATGTTTCGGGAGGTTCCTGCACATCATCAGGCGGGAGGAAACGCCCGGGTGTCACCACTGCGAGGATCGCCCAGAAGACACGGTAGAGCACACGGTGCAAACCTGCCCCGCTTGGGCGGAGCACCGCCGTGTCCTCGTAGAGGCGATCGGCGGCGGCGACCTCTCGCGCCCGGCCCTGGTGCAAGCCATGGTCCGGGGCGAGAGGGAGTGGGAGGCAGTCACCTCCTTCTGCGAAAAAGTTATGCTCGCGAAGGAGGTGGCGGGATGGGAGAGAGAAAGGTCCTCCCGTCCCAGCCGCCGCGGGAGACGCTCCGGGCGTCGGGAGCCACGTGACGACTCCCGGCCACCGTAGGCGCGGGCCTGCGGACGGTGAGTAATGGGTGACTCACCGTCCGATCAGCACCAGACCCGTGCCGGACGGCGCGTATATGTTCCACGCGCGCCTCAAAGAGATGTCAGCATATGAAGGGGCCCCTCAGGGCCAAGCCTGCCGGGTAAGCGGGATTGTCCGAAAGGGTTACCGCTACCCCGGAACATAAAGGGCTACGGAAGGAACATGGATGGGTTTTAGTCAGTAAGAGTCTGACACTCCCTTCCGCTCCACCCAGAGCGGGAGCAGTCATTGGATGATTTCCCAGCCTTAAAAAAAAAAAAAAAAAAAAAGGTGTCGACTTTGCGGGACCATTCCAGTTATTGATGAGTAAGGGCAGAGGAGCCAGAACTACTAAGGCCTATATAGCAATATTTATTTGCAAGTCCACCAAGGCACTTCATTTGGAATTGGTTGGTGACCTTAGTACAGCAGCGTTCATAGGCGCCTTCAAAAGGTTTTGCGCCCGCAGCGGAAAATGCACAAATCTGTGGAGCGATCAAGGACGAAATTTTGTTGGCGCTAATAAGCAACTATATGAGGCCTGGAAAGAAGCTGGTTTACAATTTGATGGCAAAATCGCTGAGTTACTCGCAAACGACGGGACCCAATGGCATTTTATACCGGCTTATTCACCTAACTTCGGAGGATTGTGGGAGGCCGGAGTGAAATCAATAAAATATCACATGAAGAGAGTCCTTACTACGAATTTGACATTCGAAGAGATGATGACGGTTCTCTGCGAAATAGAAGCATGCCTCAACTCGCGTCCATTATGCCCAATGGACGACGACACTATGCAAGCACTGACACCTGGTCATTTTTTAATAACCGAAGCACCAGTCTCCGTCCCGAACCCAAACCTAAAGGACGCTAAAATTAGCAGCTTGACACGCTGGCAATACACACAAAAATTGTTGAGTGACTTCTGGTCGAGATGGCAGAGGGAATACCTCACTAGACTCCAGCAGAGACCCAAATGGTTAAAACGCGAAGAAGAGTTTAAGAAGGGATACATAGTGCTGATCAAGCAAGATAACCTCCCACCGGGGAAATGGTCCATGGGACGCATCACCGACAAGCACCCTGGCCCCGATGGTTTAACCAGGGTATATAGTGTAAAGAGTGGTGACACAATAACAAAGAGATGTGTGACAAAATTGTGTGCTCTTCCCATCGACACAGCATCAGATGAGATAATTGTTTAATTTTTGCATGCATCCTACGTCAATCATATAATTTGTCGATTACATTTTTTTTTTGGTTCATTATAGTTTTTAAAGGACTATCTGTAGTCCTTTGGTGGGCGGCCTATGTTAACGCCAATATCCTATTATAAAGAGATGCATGATCTTTGTTTGTTTAGTTACCAATAAACCTCATAACCAACGGACGTATTTTATTTCGAAATTCATTTACACAGTGTAACCAAAAGTCAACCTAATCACCCTAAACAATTATATATTATATCTTTGCGTGTATTTTATTTGTGAAGGCTTGTAATTAGCAACAGTTATATATAATTGTGATTAGCTTGTTATTAGTCTGTAAGCCTTCCGAAAATAAATAAATATTAAGAGAAGTAAAATAAGTTTTTAAAAGATTTATTTTAGTAAATCTTTTAAAAACTCTTTTATTTAAACTCACGCAGCTCAGCAGATCACTGACAACGTAAATGACGCCCTTGCAAACTCAAACTCAAAGCAATTTTCGGAACTACTGAACCGGAAATTCCTATACTAATGGGATGCTTATAATAATTATTATCCTTGAGTGTCAACTCCCTCTTCAGTCAGTCCCTCATGTCTGAGGACCGTGGTCAGCCTCGAAGTTGCATCTGGAGCGGATGATCACCTTTTGTGGTGTAGTGTTTTTATTCTGGGTGCATCGTCTTCACATATAATGTTATAATTCATGTATTCAAAACATCAGATATGCTGTGGATAACGGTGTGGGTTTCACATTTATATAATATCTTTGTTTATATTGTTTGTGCAGATATAATGTGTTACTGTTTGTTTGTCCCAAATGAATAAAATAAAACATTGTAAAACATTTCAAAAGAGTAACGGTGCAGTTTCTTGCCCATTCTTCTCCACACGAAACTACCTTTTGGAAGGGGCGACTAGAATCAATTCTATTTCTTGTACATTTTGACGTTCAAAAGTGCCCTAACTATACATATAATAAAACAGTAAAAAAACTGTGTCTGTACATTGAATATATTAAAAAATTTATGATTGAGGGGGGTTTAGAAACAGTAATAGAGCACGAATCCAAAAAAAAAAATTTGTCTGTTTGTCTGTTTGTTTGTACACGCTAATCTTCGGAACTACTGGACGGATTGGAATGTTTTTTTTTTGTTGTATAGGTATTAAGTCTGGGCAACATATAGGCTATAATTTATCTTGGAAACTTGAACACCTGATGCAGAACCGCAACAGACCAGCTAAACTATAAGAGATACAAAAATGATACTTAAGCAAAAATTGTTCCACGTGATTAGCATTTTCTGCTGAGAGAATAAATTTGAAGATCTGGAACACCTGATGTGGAACTCCAAGAGCCCAGCTACACTGTAACATATATAGGAATGACGTCTTAGCAAAAGTTGTTCAGCCTGATGAGCACTCTCTGTTGACGTATAAAAATTGAAGATCTAGAACACCTGTTGTGGAACTCCAAGAGCCTAGCTACACTATAACATTTATAGGAATGACGTCTTAGCAAAAGTTGTTCGGTCTGATGGGCATTTCCTGTTGACTTATAAAAATCGAAGATCTGGAACACCTGTTGTGGAACTCCAAGAGCCTAGCTACACCATAACACATATAGGAATGACGTCTTAGCGAAAGTTGTTCAGCCTGATGAGCACTCTCTGTTGACGTATAAAAATTGAAGATCTGGAACACCTGTTGTGGAACTCCAAGAGCCTAGCTACACTAAACACATATAGGAATGACGTCTTAGCAAAAGTTGTTCGGTCTGATGGGCATTTCCTGTTGATTTATAAAAATCGAAGATCTGGAACACCTGTTGTGGAACTCCAAGAGCCTAGCTACACCATAACACATATAGGAATGACGTCTTAGCAAAAGTTGTTCGGTCTGATGGGCATTTCCTGTTGATTTATAAAAATCGAAGATCTGGAACACCTGTTGTGGAACTCCAAGAGCCTAGCTACAACATAACACATATAAGAATGACGTCTTTGTTGTTCAATCTGATGGGCATTTCCTGTTGACTTATAAAAATCGAAGATCAGAAACATCTGATGTGGAAATCAAAGCTATCACTAATTTTACTGTGTAATTATAAAATAACATAAACTGGGAGTACCTGCACGCGGTGAAGGCGGTAACAGTTTAGGACTGATTTTTGATGACGATGGTATATCATTGAAAATTTGACTCTACTGACCAAAACTCCTATTTATTTTTTTATTTTATCGTATGAATATGCCTTCGGGCTTATGTTGTTTGAGTGTTTAATTTCTTTTTCCATTTATCTTCGTGACACGGTAGCCTACCCGGTAACGCAGGGAAGCAGTCATTTTAATTTAGATTTTTATTGATCAGGTATCTTCACAATAAAACTATGACCATGCCTAGAAAGAGGTCAAATCATTCCCAATGTTCCAAGAGAGCTAAAAGATTGAGGATCATAAGATCCCAAGAATCTACCGAGGAGCGTCAGGAGAGACTTGATGCTGTTCGTGAACATTGGGCTGCAACTCGCTCCGCGGAAACCTCTTCGGGTCGCGAAGCACGTCTGCGTTCTTAGCGTATTCATTAGGTCTCTAGAGACCAGTGAAGAATATGATGCGCGACTGACCGCTGATCGTGAACGTCATGTATTGCCTCGCGAGTCAGAGACGTTCACGGCAAGAGAATTCCGCTTGAGTTCCAAGCGTATCTACGCATTGACTTCTAGGTCTCTATAGACAAGTGGGGCACGTGATGTGCGACTGACCGCTGATCGTGAACGTCATGACTGTATTGTCTCGCGAGTCGGAGACGTTCACGGATAGAGAATTGTGCTTGAGTTCTAACCGTATCAACGCATTGTCTTCTAGGTCTCTAGAAGACAAGTGGGGAATATAATAATGCGGTTACCAAAATGAAATCGATGACAAATGGACTGTATGTTTTGGTGGTTGTTGGAATGAAATAAAACTAAAGCTCAGTGTGATAAAAGATTAAAATGGAAAAAATGATAAAAAATAACATAAATGGCGACCCCGTTGTTGCTGGCATAAGCTACAGGATCCGCGTACGAAGTCGCGGGCAGAAGCTAGTTTGAAATAAATGATTTGACTTTGGACTTTGATCAGCCTCCACCGGTTTCTATCTAGTCCATTCCTTACCACCGTGTAGAATTTGGAGGACATTCCGAGAAAATAGTTGGCTTGTTTAGGTGACAATGTATATGTTTTTATATTAAACTACATAGAGTCCGTTTGATACAACATTAGACAAATAAAGGTTATCACCGTTTCGTTATTTCTATGAAGACGTATATTAAACTCAGTTATTTCACATTACAAACAACTGTAAAATGCAGTTATTTTAACTATATTCAATTCAATTCATTTATTGCATCAAATATGGTAGGTCATGAAGTTCTTATAACATAAAATATTTCGTAACACACATTTGGCCAATATATGTATAGCATGCAATTAGTATACAAGTTTTAACACTTATGATACAGTCAAATATGTCTGTGCTTTAGAGTATAAAATTTACAGGGACACTTTTGAAAATAATCATCTATTGAATAAAAACACTCTTGCAACAACCACTTCCGCAACGCAACACAAAACTTATTAAAAGGTAGTTGAGTAATTGACCCCGGCAAAGCATTGTAGATTAGGGGAGCCATATAAACGCAGCTCCGCCGAAAAAGTTCTAATTTTGGAACGGGCATTTCGAAATCTAAATGTGTAGCTTTCCTTTTATTTGTGTTATCTTTCCGTTCAAATAATTCAAGATTGGACCTCACAAACCTGGCAACTTCATAAATATAAATGCATGGGACCGTCAATAGATTGTGCGACTTGAATATAGGCCTGCATGAGTCAGACCACTGCATTTTGAACATTGCACGAATACACTTTTTTTGGGCGATGAAGATCTTCGCAATTTCGGAAGAATTTCCCCATACAACTATACCGTATCGTATTACTGAGCAGACGTAAGCGTGATACACCATTATGGCGGTACGCAAAGATGTAATAGTTTTAATTCTTTTTAAAGCAAATACGAATTGATTGATTTTTTTTGAAATTATGTCGATGTGATTCTTCCAAGTAAAGTGTTCATCAAGTGTTACACCCAGGAACTTTGCATTACATACTTGTTCGATATTAATATTGTTAAGTGCAACATTAAGACGGATAGGTTTACTTTTAAATGTTTTGCAATGAAGCACTTTCGTTTTGGAAATATTTAATTTTAATTTATTAATATCTAACCATTGTATAATGTCATTTAGTGTTTGCTCGATGTCAATGTCAAAGTTTTGTACATTTTTACATTTTATAATAATTGTGGTATCATTAGCGAACAATACACACTGATGTTTTATTGACTGAGGCAAGTCATTTATGTACAGAAGGAACAATAATGGCCCCAAGATTGTGGTACACCATACCAATCCGTGCTTCAGAATCAAAATCTTCTAAAGTATTACTTAATTTGTTTAATTTTGTTAACCTCGTTATCTGTTTTCTGTCAGTTAGATAAGATTGAAACCATTTTTTTTGCTGGACCTCTGATACCGTATCTTTCCAGTTTTTCTAAAAGCCGCGCATGATCAACACGATCGAACGCCTTACTTACTTACTTAGGTCTAAGAGCAGTGCACAAGTAGGTATTTTGTTGTTAATATTCATCATCATAGCTTTCACTAGCGTAAATATTGCCAAAGTCGTCGATTTATTTTGTCTAAACCCGTATTGCTGATCAATAAGAATGCTGTGTTTATTAAGAAAATCACTCGCCTGAACATAACTTTTTCAAAAAATTTCGATATAATGGGAGTGAGAGCCATAGGTCGGTAATTATCAACGTCTGATTTTGACCCCTTTTTGTATAGTGGCTTTATCAAAGACAGTTTTAGCCCTATTTTAGTTTTATATTACACAATAACTGTCGTTATTTGTCTAGTGTTAAAATAAACGGAGTATAGCTACGGTCAAGAATTGCACTCCTCATGACGGAAGCTGGAGGCCGAAGGTTACAGATTTATGTCCCTTTTTTTTGTTGATTTGAGTGTAAATCATAGCCTGTTCAGTTTTCTGGGACCGAGGGAAGTGCTCACGAGGTTTTGAGCTCTGTACCACTATCTAGGTCGCGGAAGCAGGAAGCTATGAGGGTTTGCGAATAGGACGAGCGCTCCGAGAAAAGGTAAGTTGTGCCTTCTTGGTTACCCTGCCAGATAACTGTTTTCTATCACTGAATATACCCGTTCAACCAGTTTGATTTCGTGTAGCTAGATTGACCTATGCGGCCGGACTAGCAGGATTCCATCGCACCTATGTATAGATAATAAACTCATTTGTAGACCAGGTAATATACTTGCAAAAAAAGTGTGCTTTAAATAAAAGTCACTTGATGGGTTTCTTTTCTATATCGTGTTTAAATTTCGGTCCCCATCCTGTCAGTGAATTTTACAAAAATTGTTCTGAAAAATCTACCTTACGGCATGCAAATTATTAGGTTTGAATGAATGAATTAAATACTAATATATATTCGAGCCGTTTGGGGTTGAAACGCTAGGGCCATGGGGTCCGAGTACCCACTATGTTTATCGAGACATCGCCAAGCGATTGGTCGACTCTTCACGTGACCAGAGGGCTGGCCTATTTTTCGGTCAAAGAATCAGCATTGCCATACAACGTGGCAATGCTGCCAGCCTTTTGGGAACTTTTCCTGTTGACAGCGATGTGGACGAATTTTTTGATGCCCTTTGATTTATTTTATTTTGTTTCCCTCCTGTTATATACTTGTACATAATTATTAATAATGTTTTAGGTTTATAATATTGGTTAAAAGTTAGGATTATTATTTAGTTTTAGGGTGTAAATTATTGTATTGGACATTTGTGTTCAATTAATAATTATTTCTTTATAATACTACTATAGATACAGCTTTTACGTGTATTATTAGCCATAGTCGAATTTAATTGGAAGTTACAGATCAGACTAAAGAAACAAAAATAATTAACGATTTATTCATTAATTATTTTTGTTTTTTATATATATAAATCTCTTGCAAATCATACAATGAAGAATATTATGTAGTAATGTGTAATGTCAAAAAGCGCAATGTAAAAATATTCCAAAACATTAGCAACCATCACAATTATTATTAGGTATAAAATATTTTGGTAGTGTCAATATCGGTAATGGCAAATCCGTTATGTCAAATTATAATATTACAACAATCATAAAAAAAACACTAATAGATGAAAAACAATGTTATTTTTATAATCTAAAACAATCGAAATACCCAAATTCTGGATAAACACCATCATCACAAACAAAGAACAAAGAAAGTGTGAAACTTCTACAAACATTTAAAAATCTAATCAAAGTCCGTTGTTCAAACATTTGAAAATCGAGTAAAAAAAACGCTAGCTTGATGGGTTTACCCACTCATATCTATTATACAGAAAACAGCAACGCTGTTGCAATCAAACCTAACTTTAATGGTAGTATTTCCCCAAACAAGCTTGTTGGTATAATAATTTAACGTCATGGACATAGGTGATTCAGGCCTGCACTGTGAATCACAATTAAGTACTTTTAATAAGTTGATTCAAGTAACTTTACCGGTTTCATTACGCTGTGCGGCACGTGCAGGACTGGACGTGTGTCGAACTGCGCACTTGATGCTCACCATGGTAGAAAAAGGCACCAGTGCAGTCGACATGATTGAAAATGTCACCAGTGTAAATGACAACAGTGCAAATGATACCAGAGCAAGTGACACCAGTGCATACAATATTAGTGCAGATATTTTCGACATAACCTGTGTTCCGAGTGCTTATTATCTAGTGGTTGTCGCCTGTATTATTATTGTGCTAAGCCTGGCTGGTCTCACATACGGAGTGACATCGTGGTGCATCATCAAAAAGTTTCGTCACTTCAGAAACTATGTGCTTCTCAACTTGATGATAACTAACGTGATACGCTACTGTTTGTTTGTATATGTTGAAACGAATTGTTTCATTAATTATGTGAGCCTTGTACGAGTTCAGTTTTTTTTGTATTTATTTGAATTCTGGGCACTTACTTTTAACTGCTGGTTGCTCGTTTTGTGTTATATTTTTTACGTTGATTTTGTTAAAGTTTTCAACAATGACATTCGTAGGAGGTATTTTAAGAGTAACCTTTTTGCTTGGGGAGTGCCTTTCTTGGCAGTTCTCTTGTATTTTATTACTGGCAGGTTACTTTATGTTTATTACTCAATGGAAATATTAACAACACCTATCGGCATATCATTGTTATTATTACCTGTTACGATAAGTTTTGTAGTTTACGTGATGGTTGTATATTCTCTATTCCGCAGCAATGAAGCTGTCGTCACCAGCGCTTCTGACAAAAGGCGTCGTTTTTACATATCTACTTTAATTTTTGTAATTAGTAATGTTATGGTTCTGTACTGTTTGCGGGATTTATTTGAAAAAACTGATAAATATGTCAATGTATTGGGAGTGTTCGGAGAGTTCATGAATATAGTAGCTTTGGATATGTATTTTATTATAGGGAAGAGCAATCGGGAGTTATGGCAGTTTTACTTTAAAAAGAGGTCCATTCGAACATCCCTGCAAGTATAATGAAGTGAATAAATTACCGTATTATTGTCATAAGTATACTAACACTAACAGCATGTGTATACATATATCATAATTATTAAGACTGAATTTTGGTACTTATAGCTTCTAATGTATGGTCGCTAGCAAGTTACAGTAATTGTAAACCTTAAACCTTTGCGCGTTAAGTTCAAAATTAATCGAGAAAATTTGACAGTTTGTGGTAACATGATGTTGTACAGGCGCCAGCACATCAATCTATCCCTAACTGTCAAATTTTCTCAATTAAAAATGAACCTTATGTCTTTGCAATAAAGTTGAAATACTATCAAAGAAATTTGACAGATTGTGGTAACTTGATGTGCTGGCCTCTGTACTAGCGCCGTACACACAAATTACAGGCGTACATTAAACATTGTATAGCGTCTGTATTGTTAAACAACGCTTTGTCTTCTTCCTTCGAATGTCAAATTACTGACGACTGAAAGAGATAAATCGGTGTGTAACTATTCACCTGATATAATACGTTTGTTAGTAAGGAGGTTAATGTTTAAAGAAACATAGATACCTGAGACAGAAGATGCTAAGTAAAGTAGTAGTATAACTGGTTAACAAAATAATGGTAAAAACATACAGGTTAGTGAAGGGCATTGAGGACAAAAATGTCATAATAACATATACAGGGTGAAATTGAATTCATGGGCATTATTTTAAGGGGTTGTACTCAGCATGATGAACCACTTTAACCGCTGTTCCCTACATTTTTAACTCATCAAAATGTAGGGAACAGCTGTTCTTTTTATGATTTCATTCCCATAGTCTTCTTCTTTTCGTGTGGTTGGCGACTAACCTGGTGTCAGAGTCCCCATAGTGAAAGTTTTTCATAATGATGAGTACAATGACCCCTTAAAGTAATGCCCATGAATTCAATTTCACCCTGTATATTACATACTAGCCGCTCACGCGCGGTTTCACTCGCTACTCGGCTCCTTTTAGTCTTAGCGTGATGTTACATAGCCTATAGCCTTCCTCGATAAATGGACTATCCAACACAAAAATAATTTTTCAATTCGCACCAGTAGTTCCTGAGATTAGCGCGTTCAAACAAACAAACAAACAAACTCTTCAGCTTTATAATATTAGTATAGATAAATTAACAACTATACAAAAACACATACCTTAACAAAAAATCTCATACAGAAAAGGTACGAGCATCACTCGTGAGGCTTGCTCAAGATGAGGTTTGCGATTTAAGACTTATCCTAACAAAAACGGCTTGCCGGATTAGGATGAAATTAGGCATGTGGGTAGATAATGATATTAATATTATGTAAAACCTACGTTTTAAACAAACATTAAATTTTACTGTGTGCTGCCAGAGTCTACAAGGGCTTTCTTTGCTTTAAGCCTTTTGTCAACTACTGTTTTACCTTGTGGAACCCAAATACATAAATATGACCCGGAGAAAGACATAGACTAATATTTTATCAAGGACGGAGTCGGAGGAGAAACCCAGTATTAAAACGGCCAGATCGACGATGTCAGCAATGTCCTAGATAAACTTTGGTACTTGTCTGGACCTTTTAAGGCTGGGAAATCATCCAATGACTGCTCCCGCTCTGGGTGGAGCGGAAGGGAGTGTCAGACTCTTACTGACTAAAACCCATCCATGCTCCTTCCGTAGCCCTTTATGTTCCGGGGTAGCGGTAACCCTTTCGGACAATCCCGCTTAACTTGTCTGGACCTACCACCTCGTTTGTAAGACTGACAAATTTTCTCAATCGATTTTGAACTTAACTATAACCGTTTTAAGGTTTAAAATAATTTGGAGAAACTTGACAGTTATACCTAGATGTAATGGCGACCGTACATTCCTCATTTAAGGAAACTGAAGCTGGTTTGACCACTAATAATCCCATTGCGTGTGTGCAATGTTAGCCATTTGACCTTATACATATGTTAGATCTAAGTATAATTTGGTATATATTAGGTATAGTTAACTATGCTTTTGAGCCGTTTGGAGTCGACACGCTCAGGTAACGGGGCCCTGGTACTTACACGTATCCTTTTAGAAAGTTCCACGCCGACTGGTCCACGCTTCACTTGACTGGAGGCTGACTCGTTTTTCGGCTAAAGAATTAGTCAAATCTGCCGAGCCTTTTCCCAACTACGTTAGGGTCGGCTTCCAGTGTAACCGGATGCAGCTGAATACCAGTATTTTACATGGAGTGACTGCCTATCTGACCTCCACAACCCAGTAACAAGGTAATACGATACCCCTTGGTAAGACTGGTTGCCAGATTTTCGTGCTTCTGACGACCCGTAACGACTTTCAAAGATGCACAAATGACAGCCGGGACCAACGGCTTAACGTACTTAAGGCGGTACGTAAAGATGGTCACCCATCAACGGACCAACCCCGGCAAGCGTAGCTTAACCTGTTGGATTGACCCGTGCGGCTGTTATTACTTAGCCACGAGCTCCTCTGGCCAAAGAATTAGTATTGTTATTTAATAGCGACGTGGAGCAGTCCTTCGATGCTTAAGTGTCAATTTCACCAGTGAAACTGAACGCGATCAGCACATCTAAACTACGTTCAAGATCAGTGTTATTATTGTTATGGAATATTGAAACTGACAGCTCTTGTTAGTACGCTCTTGTATGTAATGTAAATCCGCCTTTAGTGTCCCTTTGTTTTAGTATTTAAATGTTTAATTAGTCATTTAATTTAGTATCTAGTGTAAATAATAAGTTGAGTAATAATTGTAAATGAGCAGTTTAATGTTTCTGAGAATAAATAAGTCATAATTGGTTGCGTGTTCACTTTGATTAGAAATAATAATAGTGGTAATTTTTTTACCGGATGAGGGCTTCGGATGGAGGAAAACTTGAAGTTTGCAAGCCAAGGCAATAAAGAGTATTTATTATCTATAGCTATTTGGAACTTAACCTCAGGTTTCCAAAACCCCAATTTCCCGATAACCTAACATTGTTCAATGTTCAGCCAGATGAATTGCATCAATGTTATTGTCCAATAATTCTTGTAAGGACTTGCTCTTCAAACCAATAATCCCATTCTCAAATCAATATTTTGCAACTTATTGCTCCAAAATATTGTATTATACAGGTTGTAAGGGAAACGCTTCTGAAAGCGAAGACAGGTGGTAGGGCTAAGAATTCTCGATACCATCAAAAAATCTGAAAAAAAATTGACAATGCAGGTAGCATTGTCAATTTTTTTTTGCATTTTTCGTACACCATTCTGTGAGAACAGTGAAATGAAACCATTATTTGCTATTAAACACATTTATTATTTACAACTTTAGCATGCAATGTCAACATCATCTGCCTAGCCTTTTCCCAACTAAGTTGGGGTTGGACCCAGTCTAACCGGATGCAGCTGAATACCAGTATTTAACATGGAGCGATTGCCTATCTGACCTCCACGACCCAGTAACTGGGCAATACGATACCCCTTGGTAAGACTGGCTGTCAAATTTTCAGCATGCAATGTATTCGTAAATAAATATCAGCTAACGCTCGCGTGTAACCTTGATTTCAAAGGGCGCGCGCGCTCGCCGAAAGCCACGGAAGAACAGTGTTTTTTTTTTTTTTGTAATGGCATCTCGCAGTTCAACCAAAGGGTTGTCTACTGCTTAACCGGGCTTGCCTGTGGCTGCCACAGAAGAATTGTAGCCTCCAGCCAGGGCTTAATAAAGAACAGTGTTGGCGCTGGCTACGTTTATATAAGGTGTTAAAAAATTAACTCTATTTTATTGAGTTACGTGTGCCTAAATGTATGGAACAGCTCATATTTTTTTCGCGATTTCAGGGTTCATCCCATAGTAAAAGTTGTTCATAACGACGAGTACAATGCTCCCACGAAATTCTTAGAGTTAATTTTTTAACACCTTATACAGGGTGGAATTTTGTAATGCCCCCTGGAGGGAAAGTACTCTTAATACTGTAGATAGAAAATTTTACTCAAAGGAAACATTCCTTTATTTTTGAATAGAAAGAAAACTGCATTCAAAGATTTCCAAAAAATCGCTTGCCACACCCGGAAATCGAACTGACTAAAATCTGCAAAAAGTACACACTGTACTTTTATTGCCGCGATCGTAAGTATCAATTATAAGGATGAAATCTCTGGAACAAACTTGATAAATTAAATGATAGGAAAACCATGAAATCTTTAATTATTTACAAAAAATTGTACACTAATTAATTAGTTGCTCGAAATGGGCTCCATTTTCTTGGATACCCAAATGTATTCTTCTAAATAAATACCTTTAATACCTGGATTGGTACAAACGGCACAATCAGATGGCTACTCCTCAAAGAGGGGCCTTACCGCCACAATCGTGGCGTGCCCTACAATCAGATGGCCTGCGAGATCACCAGATCTCACCCCTTTAGATTTTTTTTATGGGGATATGTTAGAAACCAAATTTACATTAAATCTTATGCGAATGTAAACGAGTTGAGAGTTGAAGTTCAGAATACGATTTATAATATTCACCACAACACGTTATTAAAGGTTACAAGAAATGAATTTGTTAGAAGAATACATTTGTGTATCCAAGAAAATGGACCCCATTTCGAGCAACTAATTAATTAGTTTACAATTTTTTGTAAATAATTAAAGATTTCATGGTTTTCCTATCATTTAATTTATCAAGTTTGTTCGAGAGATTTCATCCTTTTAATTGATACTAACGATCGCGCCAATAAAAGTACAGTGTGTACTTTTTGCAGATTTTAGTCAGTTCGATTCCCGGGTGTGGCAAGCGATTTTTTGGAAATCTTTGAATGCAGTTTTCTTTCTATTCAAAAATAAAGGAATGTTTCCTTTGAGTAAAATTTTCTATCTACAGTATTAAGAGTACTTTCCCTCCAGGGGGCATTACAAAATTCCACCCTGTATATGGACTTATATCGTGGTACGTCATCAAGATGTTTCGCCATATCAGAAACTATGTGCTGGTCAATGTGATGTTAGCGAATATGTTACGTAACTTTCTATTTGTAGTTTTTCACACAATTGCAGGTTTCTGTTTGACAATGTTTTGAGAAATGGATACCTTTAACGGCCATGGTTCTGACTATAGGGAATCAATGTATTGGTTGGCTTAAACATACTTTCTGGTACTTTATTCTTACTTTTGATAATTGGGTATTAGTGTTGAGTTACATATTTTATGTTGATTTTGTAAAAGTCTTTAACGGAGACATTCGTAGAAGGTACCTTAAGAGTTGTTTATTTGGTTGGAGAGGCCCGTTTGCGGGGTTGCTCTTATTTTTTCTTGCTTCATCGTCATATTATCTGTATGTCGACGATACAAGCATACTGACTGGTTCGGTTTCCACGGCGCTGCAGTTAGTACCTGTGACGATAAGTGCCATTATTTACGTTATAGTTGCATATTCTCTGTTCTTCGGTGGTGAAGCGGGTGCGACCACATTTACTAACAAATGGCGTCGCTTCTACATAGCTACGTTGATATTCATACTCAGCGATGTTTTGGTCTTGTACGCTGTTCAGGAAGTATTTCAAATAAGGAATAATTTAATTGTATTGATAGGTTCATGTGCAGAAATACTGAATTCGATAACATTGATTGTGTATTTCGTTGTAGGCAAGAGTAATCGCGAACTATGGAGAGAATATTTGAAAAAGAGATCGGTTCAAACGTCTCTAGAAATGAGATAAGATCATAAACAACAACCAGAACTTGTTTGACCGCTAATGAATCCAGTAAAAACATAAACTTATTATAAATTCATACGAATAATCTTGATACCTATTAGTAATTCATTAATAAACAAAATATTTTAAACCTTTTCCTTTCGTAGTTACTGTTTCCTGTTAAATAGTATAATTTAACTATAGTACGACATAAACGGTACTGAGATAATTTGCGTGGTACTTGTCCTTAATTATATGAATTACATAACTGGTATTGTAGCCATGTGAGACGCGCGGGTCGGTGTACACGCGTGTCACTGCTCAGTAGCAACCGACGAACTGCGCACGCGACCTTTACCATGGCCGACAACCACAATATATTGCAAAAAATAATTTGTGTTAGATTGACTAACTAACATCCATCTAAACCTTCGCATTTATAATATTACTATAGAAATACAGATTTATACTCAAAATTTAACCGGTTTCATTGCGCTGTGCGGTGCGTATCTATGTGGACGCGTGGTGGCACTACTCATCATCACGCAGCGCTCACTATGGCCGACAATAACACCCGTATAAGTGACAATAGTGGATATATCACCAGTGCCCCCGACAAGAGCATCGCTTTCGATAGCTCTGAAAAAGACGAGCTCCTAGCCGACAGTCTCGAGTCCCAATGCTCCCCCAGTGCCCTACCGGTCGACCCAAAGCACCTCGCCAAAGTCGACGCCGAGGTCGAACGTAGAGCCTCTTTCCCGCCCGTCGAAGACCCTGATGATCCTCTGCCCCCCGTCACCCCTGACGAGGTGCAAGACATCATCAAGGGTCTTCAGGCACGTAAAGCCCCCGGCTCAGATGGAATTACCAATAGGGTATTCAAACTCTTCCCCGCCCAACTGATCATGCTCATGACCGCCATCTTCAATGACGCCATGAGTAATAACATGTTCCCACAAGCCTGGGAAGAGGCCTCTGTTATAGGTATCCCCAAACCCGGCAAACCCAAATCCGACCCCACCAGCTATCGCCCCATCAGTCTGCTCAACGTGCTCGGCAAAATCTACGAGAGGCTTATTTATAAGCGTCTCAAGGACTATGCCGAGGCGAAGAGCCTGATTCCGGACGAGCAGTTCGGGTTCCGTACCCAACACTCGTGCGTCCAGCAAGCGCACCGCATAGTCGAGCACATCAGTGCCGGCTTCCAGCGTGGCGCTATGACTGGCGCCCTGTTCTTCGACATAGCGAAGGCTTTCGACAAAGTCTGGCACAATGGCTTAATATATAAGCTATACCATCTCGGCGTGCTCGACCGTCTCGTGCTCATCTTACGGGACTTTTTGTCGAACCGCACCTTCCGCTACCGCATCGAGGGCGCTCTCTCCTCCCCCCACCCGATTCGTGCCGGAGTCCCCCAGGGCTCCGTTCTCTCCCCCCTAATCTTTACCCTGTTCACTAGCGACATACTTAAGAGTAAAAAGGCCCAATTGGCGTTATTCGCCGATGACACGGCCATTTACTACACGGGGATCAGTCCGCCAGCTATAGCTCAGACTCTCCAGAACTCGGCCAACGTCCTAGGCGCTTGGTTCCGGAAATGGAGAATCGAGGTCAACCCCGACAAAAGCCAGGCTGTTCTCTTTAGGAGAATTCGTAGGGCCTTCCCCAACCCCCCTAATCCGATCACCATGTACGGCAAGCCGATTCCTTGGGCGAAGCATGCCAAGTACCTGGGTGTCACTCTCGACCAGCACCTCAGTTTCGCAGAGCACATAAAGCAGGTCCGTTCGCGGGCCGCTTTCGCTCTCGGTAGGCTCCAATTCATGCTTACAGAACGCAGCAAATTGTCACTCCGGTGCAAACTGCGTCTCTATAAGGCTGTAATCCGTCCCATCATGACATACGCTTGCGTCGTCTTTGCGCACGCAAAACCCAAGTATCTGCATCGAATGCAGACACTCCAAAATCGGTTCCTCCGTAAGGTCTCAGGAGCTCCCTTTTACGTCCGTAACTTGGACCTTCATGTAGACTTTAAACTCCCCACAGTTCAGCAGTTCATGAAACGCCTCTCGAAGCGGTTCTTTGACACTGCTTCAAAGCACCGCAATCCCCTGATTGCGGCCGCCTCCCGATACACCCCGTCCCGCATCAGTAAGGTTCGCCGTCCACGGCATACCCTCATTGCCCCCGACGATGCCACCACTCTCCTCCAGGAGAGCAGCCCGGCTACTAGCACTGTTAGAATAGCACACAGATACAAATTTCCGTCGTTCCGTCCTCGCCGCCGAGGCCCGTCGCGACGACCCTGTCCATTCCCATCCCCACGACCCTTGCTCGAGCCAGCCCGCGTTGCCGCTGAGCCAGTAGCTTTAAATACCCCCGATCCAGCTGTCCCTTGCTGTCCCCCCCAGCGACGCCCTAAGCCGAGGTCCGAACCCCGCAGGGGGTGCCCTTAGCTTGTAGTCGCTTAGTTTTGAAAGTTAGCTTTAGTTTTTATTAAGCCCTGGCTGGAGGCTACAATTCCCCTTGTGGCAGCCACAGGCAAGCCCGGTTAAGCAGTAGACAACCCTTTGGTTGAACTGCGAGATGCCTTTAACAAAAAAAAAATATCACCAGTGCAAGCAACTCCAGTGCAGATGACAATGGTGCATACAACAATAATGCGTATGATGCCAGTGCATACAACTCCAGTGCTGCTCGTTGCTGTTTAACATAAATAATCGTTTCTCAAATTATTTAATGCACGGAGCTCGTTTACGTTGATGTTCACGAGACAAAAGCGCCATCTATCCTCAAGTTTTGATTACGATACCTCTAAAAAACAACGTCTCGGTTAAACTTGTATTTAGCCCAACCACCACTAAAGAGGTTTCAAAAATTATAGACCAATTGAAAACTAATACGAGCACAGGCATCGACGGCATCAGTACTAAAATAATAAAACATGTTAAAGATCTACTCCTGGAAGATCTCACAAAATGTATTAACAAAAGCCTTCGGGAAGGAATATTTCCTGATACATTAAAAATTGCCAAAGTCACACCGATACATAAAACCGGAAATAATGCGGATGTGAGTAATTATCGTCCAATATCTGTCTTACCGATTATTTCTAAAATATACGAAAAAATTATACATAATAGGTTACAGGCTTACTTAAATTCTATTAATTTTATTTCCAAAAACCAATATGGTTTCCGGCAGAAATCAAACACGTTATCCGCGACTATTGATCGTATTACTAACTTGAAAACTAATATTGATAAAAAACAAATAGCTCTTGGGATCTTCATTGATTTAAAAAAGGCATTTGACACCATAAGTCACAAACTTCTTCTTCAAAAACTAGAAAGTATCGGTATTACTGGTCTTGCATTAAAAATATTAAATTCTTACATTACTAATAGGTACCTACCAAATAGTCGGCATTGGTGAACATCGAAGCGAACCCAAACCTATTACCTGCGGAGTACCACAAGGTTCCATACTAGGCCCTCTATTATTCCTTATTTACATCAACAATATTAATGAAATCGGGCTTAAGGGAGTTATTTCACTATATGCCGATGACATTAGTCTTTTTTATTCTGGCAGTAACATAGAAGGAATTGTTAAAAAAGCTCAAAGTGATCTTAATAGACTATCCATCTGGTTCCAATGCAATCTGCTTACCATTAATGCCAGTAAAACCAAATTCATGATATTTAGAGCTAAAAATAAAAAACTTCACACACAAGTTCAATTAAAAATTAACGGTCAAACCTTGTTACAAACAAATACTGAAAAATATCTAGGTCTTACTCTTGATGCAATGAAACCTCACATTGATAAAGTAAGAAATAAGATACTATCACTGACTGGTGCACTTAGAGGAATTGTCCGATGTCTCCCACTACGGGTAAAATATATTATTTACAACTCGATGGTTAAACCTCATCTCGATTAACTAGTTGAAATATGGGGAAATGCTGCCAAAATACATCTTAAAAAACTACAAATATCTCAAAATAAAATTATTAAAGTCTTATTCAATTATAATGATCTAACATCTTCCCAAAAGGTTTTTAAAGAAACAAAACTAATGAATATTGATCAAATTTATAAATATAACACCTGCATACTTGTACGAAAAATAATTCATAGAGACATACATACACAAATAACATTCACAAAAAGAATGCAAATTCAAAAACGCATGACGAGGCAAGCTAACCATATAATTTTAAGAGCACCAAGGACAAACTGCGGGAAAAAGACTATTGTATATGAGGGGGCTGAACTATTGTATATGAGGGGGCTGAACTCTATAACTCTATACCTAAAGAAATTAAGGAATCAAAATCACTTCCAACTTTTAAAAGATTATTAAAGCACCACCTGACTAATTTTTTATCACTGTAAGTTTTTTATTTTTTTTATTTTTGGCCGATTTTGTTATAATCTAATTTTAGTTTATTCGAAGCGAAACCGTCGCTTATCTTAATTGTGATGTTTTCCCTCAAAGAAGTGAATAATTGTATTCTTTTTGAGCGAAATAAATTTTCTTAAACCGTAAACCGTTTAGTGAGGACTATTTATAAATGGTATCATAGCGCTTCGCGGCGCAGGGCAGTGGAGACGTGTTCCTACCACCATGGTCAACAACGATTCTAGTACAAGCACCACTGTTGTTTACGTTTCCAGTGTATACAACAGAGAATATGAGACAAACGATACAAGTGAATACGACCCTAACGCCGAATATGAAAAAGTGCTGGATATTTTTCGCATTCTTTGCTGGATTTGTTTGGTTTCGGCGCTGGCTGCGTTTATATACGGAGTGATATCGTGGTGCGTCATCAAGAAGTTTCGCCATATCAGAAACTATGTGCTGGTCAATGTGATGTTAGCGGATGTGCTACGTAACTTTTTGTTTTTGATTGTTCATGTGTTTCAACGTTTCTGTGTAAATTTTGTCCTGGGAACGGATGCCTTCAATGACGATACTTCAGAGATAAACTGTCTACATTTCTTTCAATATCCTTTCATGTTCTGCGACGTTATTTTTGATTTCTGGCTACTCGTGTTAAGTTATATATTTTATGCTGATTTTGTTAAAGTCTTCAGCGGTGACATTCGTAGGAGGTACCTTAAGAGTAGTTTATTTGGATGGGGAGTCCTCTTTGTTATATTACTCTTAATTTGTATAACTTCATGGTTATATTATCTGTATGTTGATAGGATAAACATACTTACAGAGCATGTAATTATGTTTCTAGAAGTTTTGCCTGTGGCAATAAGTTTAGTTATTTATATAATAGTGTTATATTCTCTATTTCGCAGCCGTGATACGGGACTCAGTGTATCTACTAACAAATGGCGTCGCTTCTACATAGCTACGTTGATAGTGACTGAGTAGAAATTACTCAGTAATATAATGGCCTTGTTGGTTATAATGGCCTTGGTTATTCAGGAAATATTTGAAATAAGAAATAATTTATTTGTTCTGTTAGAAGTATTCACAGATGTGTTGAATTCAGTAGCACTGATTGTTTATTTCGTTGTAGGTAGGAGTAATCGGGCATTATGGGGAGCATATTTAAAATAACGTTTGACAAAAACATCGCAAGAAATTAATTGAGGTCAAAAACAACAACTCTGAGGATATCGAAACTTGCTGGACCGCTAATGGATTCAATAAAAAATACAAATTAAAATGTACATCTAGCACGCTGACGCTTTGATGACGTCCCCCACAGGCGAGAGTGTGGCACTCCCTTCCGATCCACCTAGCGCTCCACCTAGAGCGGGAGGAGTCTTTTGACGATTTCCCCCCCAAAACCAAGGCGTTAATTAGCGGTCTATTATTATTTAATTAATCAATAATTATGTACTTAATGTCGAATTTCATAGTGCCCTAAACTTTGCCCTTTCAGAACCTTATTATGTGTCCTGTGCCCGTAACTACGATCCATACAGTCATACCTCATTATGAGCATAGTATGTACAGAGGCCAGCACATCAGGCTTTCCCAGTCTGTCAAATTTCTGTGATAGATTTTCAACTTTATTACCAAAGTATAAGGTTCATGTTTAATTGGGAATATTTGACAGTTCAGGATAGCTTGATGTGTTGGCGTCTGTATGTCACTCTTTTTACAATTGGTAATAAACTTATGTAAAAAATAAAGAATAAGCAGTTTTAATAGTGTATGATTTTGCATAGAAAACACAGAGCATGTCTTTACTAAACCCCTACTAAACTAAAGAGGTATAAAAACTAAAGTATCATGGAAAAATGGGCGCACGAAGGTGGTTCTCGGTCTATACTCTTGAAACCGCGGGCAGAAGCTAGTTAACAATAATTTTACCGTTTCATAGCACAGTGCGAATTGGGATGGCGTGAACGCGTGTTACTGCTAAAGTAGCTGTATTTCGTTAAAGGTAAGAGTAGTCGGGCGCAAGTATTACTTTATTAGGACTTGTTTAAGACGTTTGGGGTTCGCCCAGCAGTCACTCGACTCTACACGTGACCAGAGGACTGGGAAGGTGGAATAGGTCAAAGAATCAGCATTGCAGTCCAACAAGGAAACGATGTTTTTCTAAGGATGGGAAATCATCAAATGACTCCTCCCGCTCTAGGTGGAAGGGAAGAGAGTGTCAGACTCTGACTAACTAAAACCCATCCATGTTCCTTCCTTAGCCCTTTATGTTTAGGGGCAGCGGTAACCTTTTCAGACAATCAGGGCTAAGGAAGGAACATGGCGAATGGATTAGCACCATTCAGCTCAACCATTTTGAAGGGAGCTAAATGATCGAACACACACGCCACCATCAGCGAAACATTAAAGTGAGCATGGCATACTCTCAGCCGCCAGGGCACATTTAAAGGGCACGCCACGATAGTGGCCGTAAGGCCCCTCTTTGAGGAGTGGCTAGAGAGGCGTCACGGTGCCCTCACCTACCGCCTGACGCAGGTCCTCACTGGACATGGATGATCCGGGAGGTTCCTGCACATCATCAGGCGGGAGGAAACGCCCGGGTGTCACCACTGCAAGGATCGCCCAGAGGACACGGTAGAACACACGGTGCAAACCTGCCCCGCTTGGGCGGAGCACCGCCGTGTCCTCGTAGAGGCGATCGGCGGCGGCGACCTCTCGCGCCCGGCCCTGGTGCAAGCCATGGTCCGGGGCGAGAGGGAGTGGGAGGCAGTCACCTCCTTCTGCGAAAAAGTCATGCTCGCGAAGGAGGTGGCGGGATGGGAGAGAGAAAGGTCCTCCCGTCCCAGCCGCCGCGGGAGACGCCCCTGGCGTCGGGAGCCACGTGACGTCTCCCGGCCACCGTAGGCGCGGGCCTGCGGACGGTGAGTAATGGGTGACTCACCGTCCGATCAGCACCAGACCCGTGCCGGACGGCGCGTATATGTTCCACGCGCGCCTCAAAGAGATGTCAGCATATGAAGGGGCCCTTCAGGGCCAATCCTGCCGGGTAAGCGGGATTGTCCGAAAGGGTTACCGCTACCCCGGAACATAAAGGGCTTCGGAAAGAACATGGATGGGTTTTAGTCAGTAAGAGTCTGACATTCCCTTCCGCTCCACCCAGAGCGGGAGCAGTCATTGGATGATTTCCCAGCCTTAAAAAAAAAAAGGGCACATTCAAGTCAATGAAAGACGTTCCCAGTAAATGGTGATTCCGCGATGAAACCTGCCTCGCGATCCGGTTTTCGTCTGCACATTTCCTGTTGCCAGTGATGCGGATGAAGTTTTAGATGTGGGATGATTCTTTATTCTTTTTTTTATATGCATGTTCTCGAGTTCGGACCTCTGATTTTCGGATTCATGTGCGTATTTTATAATTACCACTTGCTTAAAAATCGAAGGAAAACATCGTGAGGAAACCAGCATTGCCAGAGAGATATTATTTCTCATCAGCATGTGAAGCTAAGTAAAAAAGGGACTTAAAGACTACCTACAATCTCTCTATCTGCCGTTCAGAAAAGAAAAGCAGTGTGCTACGCGATGGCTACGCGCTACGGCGTAGCTCGTATTGCGCTACGAATACAACTGTTACTTTGAGGAAAGCATTATTCGAGTGGTCGATTTACGTTTTAGGTAAAATCCTATCTTCACTTAGTCAGTATGTTAAACCATGGGAGAAAGGATACTTGTAGTTCAGAACATTATTAAGACACAAGAAAATCTATTTATTACATTATCTTCCCACTCTCTGGAACGACGTAAAGCAATTACAACAACAGAGCAAAAAACAATTTATGAGTTATTTAACAGTTATATTTATTTTATTCATCCTTTATTTTTTTATATTATAAAGAATTAGTTTCTGCCTGCGGCTTAACGCGGGAACGAACCTTGGTGAATAAGTCTATGCGGCTTTCGAAGGACCGTATGCGAGTAATTAATTTTTGCTTGGATGTAGATTTTAGCGTGGTGAACTGTTGGACGACACACAGAATTGAGCTTGAGGGATATGAGGTTATGAAAAATAGGAATGGATGGACTTACTTGTGAACCTTCTGGACAAAACACGTGGATTCAAGGACAGCTAGCTCAGCAGACGTCCCACGTGCTATCTGGTTTTCTTCCTTTTCAATATGATCACTTTCACTTGTTTAAATGTCACACTTGTGTCGGCCAACACTTATTTATTAATAGTTATACAGTTTTTGATGCGGATGCGGGTTAAGTAAGCGGTATGATTATGAAGCGGTGCGGTTTGAGTCTTCACACTTGACTTGTTGAATTTAGACTGTTGTCTAGAGCATTTTTAAATCATAGCTGAAGTGGGCTGCGATTGATTCGCAGCGGCAGAAAAAGCGCGCCTCTGATTGGTCGTGCGCGATGATCTTCCAATCTCGTTCAGTCGTTCCGTTTGATAAGGAATGTATGGGTAGGAAGAAGGAACGATTAGCTCAATTCTGCGTTTTGAAATTGTAAGCGAAAAATAACTTATAAATAAAAACTTGCGCGAGCATCCTGCCCGGCTTTGAGGATATGTAATATTCTCAAAAGGAAAGAAATTATATTAAAGCGGACTTATAAAAAAAAAAGATATTCTAAGCATATTAACTACAGATAAATTATGGTTTTAATAACGCGGTGATGTTATTGAGAAGGTAAAGGACATAGTTTGACAACGGGTCTCTTAAAAGAGCCACTGCATGTCTTCACCATAGCAACGCGGGTTGTCCCATCCTTGCCGGGATAAACTTCGGTGATTATACCCATTGGCCAACGTAAAGGAGGAACATCATCCTGATGTATGAGAACCACTGTACCAATCTTAATATCGTCTGCGGCATTCAAACATTTTTGTCTAACTTGAAGATTATGTAAATATTCTATACGCCACCTCTTCCAGAAGCTACAAACCATCTGGTCAAGCAATTTCTTGCGGCAAGTCAGAGACTTCGTCGTTTCGGGAACATTCACGACAGGCAACGAAGTTAACGGAGAAGCCATTATAAAATGAGCGGGAGTAAGCGGTTCTGGGTACGGATCCTCATTCAGGACACAAAGCGGTCTGGAATTTAGAACTGCCTCATTTTCAGTGAGAACAGTCGAAAGCTCCTCGTAGGTAAGAAGCTGAGAACCGATAACACGGTATAAATGCGTTTTAATAGATTTAATATTAGATTCCCACAACCCTCCAAAGTGGGGTGCGCGGGTTGGAATCATTTTCCACTCTATGCGGTAGCGGTTAACAAGTAGTTCTTGTTGTTGAGCCTTGGCTTTAACGAAATTTGTTCCGTTGTCGGAATATAATATATTATTATTAATAGCGGTACGAGAATGGTAAGTGTCATAAACTAATTTAATTAATTTAGACAAAAGAACAGCGGCACAGAGCTCTAAACGAGCTAGAGATATGACCTTAACAGGTGCAACTTTGGATTTAGCACACACCAAATTTACGTGTGTGTTACCATTTGTATCAGTGACATGTAAGTATATGACGCAGCCATATGCATTCAAGCTGGCATCAGCAAAACCCACGATATCCGTCACGCAACCCATAGTAACGGCTACATGACGAGGCAATTTTAAAGAAGAGAGTATAGGTAATTGCTCTTTAAATTTTTGAAAGAGAAGTATAATAGAATCGGGTGGAGTTTCATCCCAATCTATATTTAATTTCCATAATTCTTTTATGAGTAATTTCACGAATAAAACTACAGGAGCCACAAGACCGAGAACATCCCACAGACGGGCAATAGTTGATAGCATGGAGCGTTTGGCACAACAACTATCCAAATTAGATGTAGTTAAGGTGAAACAGTCCTCGGAAGGAATCCATTTGAGTCCAAGAATCTTTAAATTATCCCTATCAGAGAAATGAATAGAAGAGCGGTTGGAATGTGGGATGGCCTCTAGTAATTCCAAGGAATTACTTGCCCATTTAGTAAGGTCAAAGCCCCCAGCCTTAAATAAGGCGATAAGTTCAGCGGTATTAAAACGAAACAATATTTTTTGGTATTTTCGATGCTCGTCAATAACAGCAATTCGAAGATACATCTGTTTTATGTCAGCTGTAACTGCAATAGGGAACAAGCGGAAGTTTAAAAGTAATAAAAATATGTCAGCCTGTAAATTCGGCCCTGTGTGTAACAAGTCATTCAATGAAACGCCATTATGAGACTTAGCGCTTGCATCAAGAACGATGCGAACTTTAGTGGTTTGTTTATCATTCCTAATAACAGGGTGATGCGGTATGTAATAACCTACAGTCTGACTAACAAAACTAGGTGTAGTTTCAGTTAAATAATTTTGATCGATATACTCTTGGATTATTACATTATAACTAGCGCGCAAAACCGGGTCGCGAAGCTTAGTTTTTTCTAAGTTAATTAAACGTCGATAAGCGACAGCATAAGAATTTCCAAGTGAATCTGGATTTTTACAGAATGGTAACGCGGTACAATACCTACCACTGGAGTCACGTGACACAGTAGAAGCGTATAGCCGTTCACACTCCAGTTCAGCAGGGCTCATAAAATGTTTTGAAGGTATTTCTTCGATGTTCCAAAATTTATGTAAGGATTCGTCTAAAGACAGAAAACAATGAAAATTATCTATATTTAGCGCGGTAGAAAAATATGAAGCGGTATTTAATTCAGCGGGACTATAATTGTTATTAGATAAACTAGCGGGTACCTCACCCATAAGAATGTAACCGAACACGGTTTCAATAGCGGATGGAGCGGTAGGTGAGATAATTTTATTGTGAAGTAATAAATACGGGAACAGTTTTGCCCCTAGAAGCAATTCAACCTCACCGGGTACGTGTCACAGTGGGTCAGCGAGCGGTAAATCAAACAAATGTTGCACTGCAGTAGTGTCAACAAAGTGAGATGGTAAGTTATCCGTAATACAATCGATAACCAGAGCGATAATGTTAAAAGAATTATTTTTAATTTTAGCAGTAACTTTTATCTCCACGTAACCTAGGATCGGCCGCGAAGAGGTTCCGACCCCTTTTATAACTGAGTTTGAAAGCGGTATAATGTTTAATTGAAGTTTTTTACAACAAGCAGAAGTAATTATATTATTATTATTTTGCGAAGCGTTATCTATTAAACATCTCACAGAAACGTGTTTGTTATATTTGTTATCAACATAAACTTGAGCGGTAGACAGCAGTACCGTGGTACGCGGTTTGTTTACACCGAGACGAGCGGACGCACACAGCGCCACCTGTTGCGAACTCGCGGAGCTAGTGACAGCGTCAGTCGAGACCGGCTGCGACAAACTGTGTTCCAGATGCAAAAGCGAATGATGTCTTTTGTTACACGTCCTACAGGTATGTATCGATTTACACTGTGAAGCAGTGTGCGATACACTAAGTCAGTTTACACATCCACGTTTGTTTTTAATAAAATCCAGACGTAAATTGGCTCAGAGCGATTGAAAGATTGGACAAGTGTAAAGTTTACAATGATCAACTTTACTGCAATACAAACAACTTTGATTACTATCGCAAGCAACAAAAGTATGTGCTGTACTATCACGTGACTGATTACGAGAAGGATTATTTTTATTAGGATTGTTTCTCACTAACGCGGTTCGAGATGAAATAGTGCGATCCAACATTTTAACTTGCGATTTTATAAATTTTACGAAATCCGTATAAGTAGGAATTTCCTCATCTCTCATATGGGCTTCGAATAAATTTACGATTGCGGGGTCTAATTTTTTCAAAGCTAAATTAAGCAAAATGAAATCCTTTAAATCTTTAATTTGTAATATTGTTCTAAAGCAGAAACGGACGCGTGAAAACTTTCAATGAAATTATTTAAAGATGCGGAGTTATTAATTGCGGGTTTAATATTTAGTATGTGAGACATGTAATGTGAGCCTAGTGCTCGTTTATCTTGGTACTTTTGAACTAAACTGTTCCAGATAGCGGTATAGTTATCACCTGAGGGAATAATTCCGGCGGTAATTTGCAATGCGTTTCCCTTTAAATTACCTATCAAATACTGCACACGTTGAGAATCTATAAGGTTTAAATTACTATGGATATTTGATTTAAATGATTCATAGAAAACAGGCCAGTTGTCAATTCTACCATCAAAGAACGGAATATGAAAGGTGGCAGTTTGACGGTACTTATAAATTGTTTAGCGTTATCATTAGAAGCGCATGAATGTTCTAATGACCTTGAACGGTTCGCGGCGATTAAAGAACGCACTCTCTCTATACGAGAATAAACTTCGTAGTAAGATTCCTGACTGCTATAATCAATATTATGATTAGGATTTAATTGCAAGGAATATGTATTTATTTTATCTAAATTGGTACTAAATTCTTGACGAGTTACTGAGAGAGTCTCCGTGTCCGCCATTAATGCTTCCACCGAACGAAGCTCGATATTGGTGGTATTTATTTTCTTAGAAGTTTCGTATAGCGATGTTAAATATTTGAGGATTGAATTATTTTTAGCTTGAAGTAATTTAACTTTCATTTTAAGATCTTCCATGTTGGAATAGTTCTAGAAAATATAGCGTACAAAATAATAGGTATAGCGGGTAGACTTAGAATAATTATTTTATTCTAAGCGGTTAAACAAAGGAATGCGGTTGAATATACGTTGTAAATAAGTTAGACGAGACTAACTCACGATAATTAGCGGTTTGAATATTTACCTATGCTATTTCAATGCAACAGGCGAAATATTAAATTGATACAGTAATTCTCAATGAATAATGTACCTAGCGGGAATGTACGAACGCAAGTACGCGTTCAATATGGCGGTTTCACGAACTTTGTATTTTAGGTATTTTAACCTAAATCCTGGGTATGAGACCTATATTAGGATCGTTGATTCTTTGAATCCGGCTCGAAGGACCAAATAACTTATGGTGAATAAGTCTATGCGGCTTTCGAAGGACCGTATGCGAGTAATTAATTTTTGCTTGGATGTAGATTTTAGCGTGGTGAACTGTTGGACGACACACAGAAGTGAGCTTGAGGGATATGAGGTTATGAGAAATAGGAATGGATGGACTTACTTGAGAACCTTCTGGACAAAACACGTGGATTCAAGGACAGCTAGCTTAGCAGACGTCGCACGTGCTATCTGGTTTTCTTCCTTTTCAATGTGGTGCACTTTCACTTGTTTAAATGTCACACTTGTGTCGGCCAACACTTATTTATTAATAGTTATACAGTTTTTGATGCGATTGCGGTTTGAGTAAGCGGTTTGTAAGCGGGATGAGTATGGAGCGGTGCGGCTGAGTGTTCACAATGCACTGTTGAACTTAGACTAATAAAACTCTTGCGGGCGGAAACGTTTCTGATTGGTCGTGCGTGACTATCCTCCATTGGTCCGTTGGATAGGGAATAATTGATAGGATAGGTAACTCAATTCTGCGTTCGGAAATTGTAAGTAGCAAAAACTTATAAATAAAAAACTTGCGCGAGCAAACCTTAACGGGAACGAACTATTGGGATAAAAAGTATCCTATTCCGGACAATAATTTAATCTCTGTGCCAAACTACATTCAGATTCGTTCGGCAATTCTGGCGCGTTTAAGTAAAAAACATTCATTCAAAGTTTCGTATTTATAATATTAGTATAGAAATAAATGAAATAAAATGAATGCGTGAATGTGATACTTCTGTGTACATACTCGTTCATAACATTTAACCGGTTTCATAGCGCTGTGCGGCGCGAGGCTGTGTGGACGCGTGGCGGCACTACTCACCATCACACAGCGCTCACTATGGCCGGCAATAACACCCGTATTAGTGACAATAGTGCAAGCAACACTAGTACATACTACAACACGGCATACAACACAAGTTCATATGATTCCAGTGCAGACGACACCAGTGCATACAACATCAGTGCATACAATTCCAGTGCAGACGACACCAGTGCATACAACATCAGTGCATACAATTCCAGTGCAGATGACACTAGTGCATATAACAACAGTGCGTATGATACCAGTGCATACAACTCTAGTGCAAACGACACCAGTGCATACGACGCTGAAGCCGAATTTAAAGCTTTGGATAGTATTTTTGAAAAAATTGCCCACGTTGTTACAGTGTTGGCGCTGGCGGCGTTTATATATGGACTAATATCGTGGTGCCTCATTAAGAAGTTTCGCCATATCAGAAACTATGTGCTGGTCAATGTGATGTTAGCGAATATGTTACGTAACTTTGTATTTGTAGTTTTTCACACAATTGCAGGATTCTGTTTGACGATGTATCGAGAAATGGATACCTTTAACGGCCATGGTTATGATTATAAGGATCAATGTATTGGTTGGCTTAAATATACTTTCTGGTACTTTATCCTTACTTTCGATTATTGGGTATTAGTGTTGAGTTATATATTTTATGTTGATTTTGTAATAGTCTTTAAGGGAGACATTCGTAAAAGGTTCCTTAAGAGTTGTTTATTTGGTTGGGGAGGCCCGTTTGCGGGGTTGCTCTTATTTTTTCTTGCTTCATCGGTATATTATCTGTATGTCGACGATACAAGCATATTGACTGGTTTTGTTTCCACGGCGACGCAGTTAGTACCTGTGACGATAAGTTCCATTATTTACGTTATAGTTGCATATTCTCTGTTCTTCGGTGGTGAAGCGGGTGCTGGCTATGTTGATATTCATACTCAGCGATGTTTTGGTCTTGTACGCTGTTCAGGGAGTATTTAAAATAAGGATTAATTTAATTGTATTGATAGGTTCATGTCGCTCGCGAAGGAGGTGGCGGGATGGGAGAGAGAAACGTCCTCCCGTCCCAGCCGCCGCGGGCGACGCCCCGCGCGTCGGGAGCCACGTGACGACTCCCGGCCACCGTAGGCGCGGGCCTGCGGACGGTGAGTAATGGGTGACTCACCGTCCGATCAGCCCCAGGCCCGTGCCGGACGGCGCGTGTATGTTCCACGCGCGACTCAAAGAGATGTCAGCATATGAAGGGGCCCCTCAGGGCCAAGCCTGCCGGGTAAGCGGGTTTGTCCGAAAGGGTTACCGCTACCCCGGAACACAAAGGGCTAAAGGAGGAACATGGATGGGTTTTAGTCAGTAAGAGTCTAACACTCCCTTCCGCTCCACCCAGAGCGGGAGAAGTCATTGGATGATTTCCCAGACTTAAAAAAAAAAAGGTTCATGTGCAGAAATACTGAATTCCATAACATTTATTGTGTATTTCGTTGTAGGTAAGAGTAATCGCGAACTCTGGGCAGAATATTTGAAAAAGAGATCGGATTAAACGTCTCTAGAAATGAGGTATGATAATAAACTAAAACCAGAACTTGTTTGACCGCTAATGAATCCAGCAAAAATATAAATTCATACGGTCTTGATACATATTAGTGATTCATTAATAAATAAAAGTTACCTTATATACCAGTCATAGAATATCTACGTATTCAATACTAGTACAAGTTATTATGATGAATAATTTGAAAAGTTTAGAAATACAATAATAAATAGATAAATAAAATATCGTAATCATACAACAGTCTTTGTAAAAAAAAATTAAATACTTTTCGTTGGTAAATGCATCTCTTGAGAACGGCTTTTTTTTTTTTTTTTTTTTTTTTAAGGCTGGGAAATCATCCAATGACTGCTCCCGCTCTGGGTGGAGCGGAAGGGAGTGTCAGACTCTTACTGACTAAAACCCATCCATGTTCCTTCCGTAGCCCTTTATGTTCCGGGGTAGCGGTAACCCTTTCGGACAATCCCGCTTACTTGAGAACGGCTGGACTGATGTAAACATGTTTGTTTTTTAATTTCAAATTGTTATTTTCAAATATTAGTAATTATCCGAAATGGAAAAAAATATGGAAAAGTTGCCCGGATTTTTTCCAAATTCGTGAAAAAAACTTAACAGAAGTTTTATTTTTCTATCGCAATTTTGTTTTTTTTCTTTACGACAGAACAACGTCTGTAGAATTAGTGTATTCTGTACTTGTGATTTTCTTTAAAAAAGTGGTTATTACGAATTTATTATGTTTCCTCTATTTGATTTACTGCTAGGCTGTGTCCTCACCTTGTGTCTTAAACGTCAATTAAACAGTTTGCAATAGTACTGAGTCGTTTCATTTCTCTTCCATAACGTACTGTAGAACCTGAGTGAAACCTTATGTTGATCATGGCTGGTAATAATCTGACAGCATTCGAACCTTCGAATCTTTGAAAACGGGTTGCTAGGCGCGATGATGTAATTGTAAACATGGTTCATAATTATATTAAATTATTAACTAATACGATTTTATAGTGTTTTATATAAACACGCCCGTAGTATAATTATATCGAGCGCTCCTATGATCAAGTGTGAGGATTTCCTACTTAAAAAACAAGAAACAGAAATACATCCACAATTTTAAAGTGTCACGGGTCGTAAAAATTGTCAGCATACAACAGAACCATGGACTAACATACTAACAAATTGAATCGCATTGAAATATAGACAAATTTATTTATTTATTTATTTATTTAGTATATGGAGGACTTACAGCTAACAAAATCATAACAAAAAGGAGGAAATAGTCACCAGAGAGCCAATTACAGGTCCTCACGTTTAGAGTTAGAAATTATAAAAAGTGATGATAAGAGCACACAAACAGCAGCACACGACTTAAATTGAAGTTATCAAGTTAAACATTTAAACATTACACATTTACTAGCAAGCACAAAAAAAAAGAAAATAATGAAAAGAAAACTGCTTAAAATAACCGCTGTCACTTAAAAAATTGGAGGCTTAAGCACCTTCTGGCTGAGTTCACACTAGTTGCGAAAGGATCCAGATCATGCCACTTGCATATCTCATAAAACTTTCTACTTGCACGCACAATATAGCTGTTCAAATGATTATTAGCGACCGAGCGGCTACAAAACGATAGGGAAATGAGATGGCGACCTGTGCGCTCGGGGATGTAGTCTCGGACGCGACGCTGTCTCACGGCAACGGTTGCCAGGGGCTGGTCCAACTGACATGCGGCGGCAAGGTGCCCCAGGCCGCCAGCGCAACTGCGCCGCTGTCATCGCACGAAGCTTTAATCGTTCCTGTCAAATTGTTTTTATCTTTTTGTTATTTTAGTTTATAAAAATTCATTGTGTGTGTTTCATTAAAAATTGTGTGTAAAAACCTGTACGTAGTCTTTTTTAATTTATGTTTAACCTTGTTGACACTAGTGACGCTGTGTGAAGCGCCAGTCAACCTGCAACATCGCTGGATGCCCTAGTGAGATGCCCTCAATGCTCCCAAGCACGCTTCGTTAAAGGTGAACGAGGCCTGAAGATACATTTGGTAAGAAGCACAAACCCCACAATGTACCTTCATCGTGCCCGACAATTTCCCAAACACCTAGTTCACCCGCTCAACCTTTTTGGAAAACCCTTGCAAAATTGAAAAGTTCAACTCCAGTATTAAAGAGAGTTCCTCGTGGCGTGAGACCATCCGTGGCTTCAAGTTTAGCGCGTTGTATCCATCTCGCCGCCAGAGAGAACTCTCAACTGGCTTGGGAGCAACTACTCACCTTCCCTTTTAGAATCCTACATGTGCAAAAAAATTTGGCCAGTAAAAAAACTTTAACAACACAAATATTATAATTGATATAATTGTAATATTTCGGCCCACAGTTTTGACCTAAATTCACAGCACATCTCCCTCAAAGAGATCTATTGCACTATGTGGAGTCTAAACTAGAGGTGCAGCTAGGATCATCTTTAGTAGCGATTTGGTTGCGCCGTACTCTCCAGAGACTCTTACGGCTCTGGAAAGTAAACACCCTGCCCCGGCAGATGACCTCTCCTTCCCTGACGCACCCGATCCTGATTGTAACTCACTCCAAATTACAGCTCATCAAGTACGTGCGGCCGTGTGCTCTTTTCGAAGCCGCTCCGCCGGCGGCCTCGACGGCCTGACTCCTCAACACCTGAAGGACTTAACGTGTTCAGGCGATAAGGTCCCTGGGGAGGCTGGTGAGTCCCTTGTGAAGGAGCTGACGGCCCTCATCAATTTCATGCTCTTCGGTAATGTGAACGAAGCCGTCATTGATATCTTGTATGGTGCAAAGAGGAATGCCCGATTTTGGCCATGAAACGCCCAACAATTTGCATTTGTTAAAAAAAAACATCCTTTTTTATGGTTATTAATCGCGGTATTCATTTATCCAAACAAGATTGCAACATTTTTGCACAAAAAAGAAGTACCGAAAAGATATGTACTGAAATGAGGTAAATCCGCAATTCATTAGTTTGTGGGAAAAAATAAAAAGTGTTGCCAATTACTCGTCTCGTCAAAATACAATCGATTCTCTTTTTATGGATCGATGTTGCAATCATAATGTTTTTATTATAAGGGACAGCTAAGTTAATGTTTTATTAAGCAACATAGGAAAGTTACATATTTATTTTAAATCTAAATATTCATAATATTTGTATATGTACAGAAATAATATGTATAATAAATCAGAGAGCATAAAAAAATTCGTCCACATCGCTGTCAACAGGAAAAGTTCCCAAAAGGCTGGCAGCATTGCCGCGTTGTATGGCAATGCTGATTCTTTGACCAAAAAATAGGCCAGCCCTCTGGGCACTCGGACCCCATGGCCCTAGAGTTTCAACCCGAAACGGCTCGAACATGTAAGTCCCAACAAGGTTGGAGTATTTTCGCCGTTTGAGGTTTTCTGCACCAGCAGCGGCTGCTCCAGCGCAGCCCGCCGTACTAGGAAGATGGGATGGCGCAAGGGTGTCGACACACGGTTCATCCCACAACAAAGGCCTACCCACCTTCCAAGGCATCAGTGTATAGATAGATAGATATTTAAAAACCTCCGTACGTAATCTTTACGTAGCCAAACCGTAGCCTGCCGCGTAGTCATTCCGTAGCGTATCGGACACACGAGTGCTTTCACCTTTTCCGAACGATGAAGTGCAAAGAGTGGTTATAATTATAGTCTTTTATCTTGCTCTCTAATCTATTTGAAGTAGTCCAAAAGTTTAATTTAACTGTACTTCTTCTTCTTCTTTCTACTTTTCGTGTGGTTAGTGACTAACCTGGTGTCAGAGTTTTAATGCTGCCCATGGGCCGCTGACTTGATGCGCATCACATGCTGTTGAGAAATATCTCTCAGACATGCTGGTTTCTTCACGATGTTTTCCTTCACCGATTTTTAAGTAAGTGTAGTTATACAATACGCACATGTATCTGAAAATTCAGAGGTGCGTGCCTTGGGTTCGAACTCGAGCCCTAAGACTTGGCAGTCCGACGGTCATACTACTGCTTTTTTTTTTCTTAATTAATCCGACCGGGGCGGTTAAAATGTAAAACTTTTTTTTTTATTAACTAAGAGGTCGATCCATCGGCTTAAGCCACGCTTGCCGGGGTTGGCCGTGGATGTGTGTTCATCTTTACATACCGAGATTCCTCCGTGCCTCGGAAAGCACGTTAAGCCGTTGGTCCCGGCTGTCATTTGTGAACACAACATCAGTCGTTACGGGTCGTCAGAAGCCCGAAAATCTGACAGCCAATCTTACCAAGGGGTATCGTTTTGCTCAGTTACTGGGTTGTGGAGGTCAGGTAGACGGTCACTCCATGTAAAATACTGCTATTCAGCTGCATCCGATTAGACTGGAAGCCGACCCCAACATAGTTAGGAAAAGGCTAGGCAGATGATGAGTATAGACCGAGATGCACCTTCATGCACTCATTTTCTCATGATACTGTAGTATTTCTCCTTCTTCTCCCGGCCTAAGTAAAAACACGCGAATTAGCTCTGTGTTTTCTGTGAAAATCATACACCATAATACAGCTTATTCTTTATTTTTTACATAAGTTTTTTATCAATTGTAACAAGAGTGACATACAGACGCCAGCACATCAAGCTATCCCGAACTGTCAAATATTTCCAATTGAACATGAACCTCATACTTTGGTAATAAAGTTGAAAATTTATCACAGAAATTTGTCAGATTGGAGATGCCTGATGTGCTGGCCTCTGTACATACTATGCTCATAATGAGGTATGACTGTATGGATCGTAGTTACGGGCACAGGACACATAATAAGGTTGTTCTGAAACGGCATAGTTTAGGGCACTACCGAAATTCGACATTAAGTACATATTTATATTGATTAATTAAATAATAATAGACCGCTTATTAACGCCCTTTTTTTGGGCGAAAATCAGCAAAAGACTCCTCCCGCTCTAGGTGGAGCGCTGGGTGGGGCGGAAGGGAGTGCCACACTCTCGCCTGTGGGGGCCGTCAGCAAAGCGTCAGCGTGCTAGATGTACATTTTTATTTGTATATTTTGCTGCATCCGTTAGCGGTTCAGCAAGTTTCGATATCCTCAAAGAGGTTGTTTATTTTATTTATAACCTCATTTAATTTCTTGCGATGTTTTTGTCAAACATTATTTTAAATATGCTCCCCATAATGTCCGATTACTCCTACCTACAACGAAATACACAGTCAGTGCTACTGAATTCAATATTTCTGTGCATTCTGCTAACAGTGTAGCTAAAGTATTTATTTCAAATATTTCCTGAATAGCGTACAAGGCCATTATATTATTACTGAGTACAAATATCAACGTAGCTATGTAGAAGGGTCGCCATTTGTTAGTAGATATACTGAGCCCCGTATCACGGCTGCGAAATAGAGAATGTAACACTATAATATAAATAACCAAACTTATTGCCACAGGCAAAACTTCTAGAATCAGCATAACATCCGATGTAAATATGTCTATCCTATCAACATACAGATAATATAACCATGAAGTTATACAAATTAAGAGTAATATAACAAAGGGGACTCCCCATCCAAATAAACTACTCTTAAGGTACCTCCTACGAATGTCACCGCTGAAGACTTTAACAAAATCAACATAAAATATATAACTTAACACGAGTAGCCAGAAATTAAAACAAAGGGCGCAGAACATGAAAGGATAGTTAAAGAAATGTAGACACTTTAACTCTGAAGTATCGTCATTGATGGCATCCGTTCCCAAGACAAAATTTACACAGAAACGTAGAAACACATCAATAATCAAAACCATGGAGTTACGTAGCACATCCGCTAACATCACATTGACCAGCACATAGTTTCTGATATGGCGAAACTTCTTGATGACGCACCACGATATCACTCCGTATATAAACGCAGCCAGCGCCGGAAACAAACAAATCCAGCAAAGAATAGGAAAAATATCCAGCACCTTCACTAATTCGGCCTTAAGGTCGTATTCACTTGTATCGTTTGTTTCATATTCTCTGTTGTATACACTGGAAACGTACGCAACAGTGGTGCTTGTACTAGAATCGTTGTTGACCATGGTGGTAGGAACACGTCTCCACTGCCCTGCGCTGCGCAGCGCTATGATACCATTTATAATATAGTCATCACTATATACAAGTTTAACCGTGGCGTTGTTTTTTAGAGGTTTCGTAATCAAAACTTGAAACTTGTTTTTTATTATACTCTCAGACAGGTTACTCCGCGAGAGGATAGATGGCGCTTTTGTCTCGTGAACATCAACGTAAACGAGCTCCGTGCATTAAATAATTTGAGAAACGTTTATTTATGTTAAACAGCAACGAGCAGCAATCTACTTCGCAGAAGTTGTTGAAATCATCAAATGGGGGTCATTTCAGTTCAATCCCACTCTGGGTGGCACGGAAGGGAGTGTTATACTCTTACTGACTAAAACCTATCCATGTTCCTACATGGAACATGTAGTGTATGTAGTGATTTATGTTCCAGGGTAGCTGTAACCCTTTCGAACAATCCCGATTATCTGGCACGGATATCGGGCTTAAGCCACTTCTCATGCAGAGAAGGAATGAGCTTGATCACCACACCTGGCTCCATGCACGTTGGTGATTTCAGACCGAAGGTCCACGGGTTTCCTCACGATGTTTCCTTTCACCGTCAGTCGTCAGTGTTTAACTATATGGAACAACTTAGAAAGTACGTATAACTTTGAAAAAGTCACATTGGTACTAGCTTTTTTTTTGAGGGTGGGAAATCATCCAATCACTTCACCCGCCCTAGTTGGGGCGAAAGGAAGTGTCAGACTCTTACTGACTAAAACCCATCCATGTTCCTTTCTTAGCCCTTTATGTTCCGGGGTAGCGGTAACTCTTTCGGACAATCCCGCTTAAGCTATGGGGTAACACCACGACAATTACGAAGAAAAGGTAAAAAAAAATTTTTTTTTAGTATCATACATATATCATATATTTTTCTATTTAAAAGCGGATTTTATTATTTTCAAACAAGATAATATTTACATAATAATAGGGGTTAAAGTATGAAATTGCCGTTTTATTGTATTAGGTACAGAGGCCAGCACATCAAGTTACCACAATCTGTCAAATTTCTTTGATAGTATTTCAACTTTATTGCAAAGACATAAGGTTCGTTTTTAATTGAGAAAATTTGACAGTTAGGGATAGCTTGATGTGTTGGCGTCTGTACTTCGAATTGACATGGAACCTTCATGGTTTGAGATTTTTGAGTGAAACTTTATTCAAATGTTACCTACGAAGCTCGTCTTTTAAAAAAATGTGCAACATTCGATTATAGACTTTCAGCTGTTTTTTTATTCAGCTTGGACAAGAAAGATGGATACTTCGAAAATTTGAGTTATTTTTTAATACGAGTTCCGACGCGCAACTTACGCGGTAGAAACAGCTCGCAATACTCGTATCAATGTTGCGTTTGGAGAGAGTAATATGTATCAAGATTAACCGTATGAGTTTATAGTTTTTGGTGGATTTATTAGCGGTCAAACAAGTTCTGGTCGTAGTTTCCCAGATAGCATTTGCGGCAAGTTTGTTTTTTATTTGATATTTAGTTGTTACGGCAAACTTGTTGTGGCAAATTTATTTCAAATTAGCTGTAAACTAGGAAATGTTAAAATACTACTCTGTCAAGAAAGTATCGGGAAAAGATCAATAATACACAAAATGTCTGTTATTCATCCAAATTTATTTTATCACCTTCAAAGTATGCTCCTTTAGAAACGATACACTTGCGCCAACGAAAAATCCATTCATCAAAACATTTTTTAAACGCTGCTTCCGGAATTGAGTTCAGTTCTCGCCGCGAATTCTCCTTTATGTCTTCTATCGATTGAAAACGGGTGCCACGAAGTGGTAATTTGAGTTTAGGAAAAAGAAAAATGTCAGCAGGAGCCATATCTGGTGAAAATGGTGGTTGCTGTATGGTATTTGTTGAGTGTCTGGTCAAAAATTCGTTCACAATGATAGCCTTGTGCGAAGGCGCATTGTCGTGGTGCAAAATCCAAGAATTTTCTTTCCACAAATCTGGCCTTTTTCGTCGAATTTGCTCTCTTAAGCGCCGCATAACGCTCAAATAATATTCTTTATTTACCGTTAGACCTTCCGGTAAGAATTCAGAGTGCACAACACCGCGATAGTCAAAGAAAACAGTCAACATGACTTTGACTTTTGATCGACTTTGGCGTAGTTTTTTCGGTTTCGGTTCAGTTGGAAGGCGCCACTCCGAAGCTTGTTGACTAGTTTGCATGTCAAACTCGTAAACCCACGTCTCGTCACCAGTAACAATGCGTTTCATGAATGTTGCGCCCGAACTGACTCGTTCTAGCATGTCCTCAGCGACTTTCATGCGATTGAGTTTTTGGAGAAAATTCAGATCTTTTGGGACTAGCCGAGCAGCAACATGTTTCATACCCAAGTGATTAGTTAAAATGGTACGGATCGACTCGTGAGATACAGAAAGTTCGGCGGCTATCTCTCTCAGAGTTGAATGGGGATTTTCAGTCACTATTTTCTTCACTTTTGCGATGTTAACTTCAGTTGCAGACGTTGACGGCCTACCAGAGCGAGGCAAATCTTCCATCACATCTCGACCGCTTTTGAATGCTTTGAACCACTCATAAGCACGAGTTTTTGATAAAGTCGATTTACCGTAAGCCTTCTGTAACATTTTCAGTGACTCCGAACACGAAATTCCATTGGCGATGCAAAATTTAAGACAAACTCTTTGTTCGATATTTTTGTCCATTATGAAATTCGCAATACACACTATATATGATATTACTAAAACCAGCACTGTATTTAATATAAATAACAGATGCAACTCAAACTCCGCGCCAAAATGGAAAACAGTTGTGCCAATCTAACAACTACAAAAAAAACAAAAATTTGAATTTGGAACCATAAACGAATCATCCATTCCCGATACTTTTTTGACTGAATGAATATGGCAAGTTTGTTTCGATGCTGTTGCTATCTTGTTAATGTAAGCATGATCTGTCAAGTTTGATCCATTAATACTGTAAACATGACACGTTCAACGATCTCGAATACCATTATAAAAGATCTCACTGAAGTGACGTAGGTATCTGTTAAAATATTTATTATTAAAACAATATTAACAAGATAACAATAGGAGTAATACTGTACTGTAAATAAAATATGCTTCGAATCAGTTACGTCACGACCAGTCACGACGTTATAATAAGTCCATGGCTAGCAGCCGGTGGCTAAACGTCAACTGTCAGTATGAAATATGAAGAAACTAAACGTAGCTGTCAAAGGCTGTAATCCGTCCCATTATGACATATGCTTGCGTCGTCTTCGCGCACGCCAAACCCAAGTATCTGCATCGAATGCAGACACTTCAAAACCGGTTCCTCCGTAGGGTCTCAGGAGCTCCCTTTTACGTCCGTAACATGGACCTTCATGTAGATTTTAAACTCCCCACAGTTCAGCAGTTCATGAAACGCCTCTCGAAGCGTTTCTTTGACACTGCCATAAAGCACCGCAATCCCCTGATTGCGGCCGCCTCCCGATACACCCCGTCCCGCATCAGTAAGGTTCGCCGTCCACGGCATACCCTCGTTGCCCCCGACGATGCCACCACTCTCCTCCAGGAGAGCAGCCCGGCTACTAGCACTGTTAGATTAACACACAGATACAAATTTCCGTCGTTCCGTCCTCGCCGACGAGGCCCGTCGCGACGACCCTGTCCATTACCATCCCCCCGACCCTTGCTCGAGCCAGCCCGCGTTGCCGCTGAGCCAGTAGCTTTAAAAACCCCTGATCCAGCTGTCCCTTGCTGTCCCCCCCCAGCGACGCCCTAAGCCGAGGTCCGAACCCCGCAGGGGGTGCCCTTAGCGTGTAGTCGCTTAGTTTTGTAAGTTAGGTTTAGTTTTTATTAAGCCCTGGCTGGAGGCTACAATTCTTTTGTGGCAGCCACAGGCAAGCCCGGTTAAGCAGTAGACAACCCTTTGGTTGAACTGCGAGATGCCATTACCAAAAAAAAAAAAACGTAGCTGTCAAAAATTGCTTCTTTCCGTTTCTTTCTTTGATTTGTGAATGTGCTTCTCCGTGTTGTTTCATTGTTTGTGATTACGATTTATCGACGACTCTGGCTGTGTCTTTGGACTGTTTTTGGATTTCTCTTACGTTTGACTTTGGCTGTGTTACTGGACTCGATTGGATTGCACTCTTGTTAGACTAATTAAATCGTCTTGATAAAATATCTCTACTGACTGATGGTAAGTTTGGTTTGGTTCTCTTCCGTTGCGCCTGCGGCATGTTTCGTATATTGCTAACACGGAACACTGTGTTATTATCGAAGGTCGTTTTTTTTTGTTCGCCGTTTTGTTTGCCGAGTCGAATGGTTAACATGTTATGTGCTAGCAAAACACGAAAACATACCGCAGCGGACCCCCCTTTAAAGTGTGGTGATCATTTTAATCAATTAGAGCTACTGCAGACAAGAACATTCTATTGCAAATAACATTCTAAAAAGTCTCATAACCTCAAAAAATTCCCTACTTAAAATAATCTAATAACAATTTATTTCACCAGTGGCTGCTAATTTAAAAAAATAATAAAAAAAATATAAATCACCCACACAAAACCGGAGAGCTGGTGGACCTCGGCTCCAGGCTGCAGGCAGGCAGGGTTGACCAGGCGCTTACTCCGCCGGGACAGAACCGGCCTGCGCCTGATGACAAGGACCATCACCGGACACTGCTCATTAAACAAACGACACAATAGACATAACGGACAGTATGGAGGCTGAGGAAAACATCGCGCACGTGCTTTATGAGTGCATGGACGTCACATTGATCAGGACACAGACCCTCGGAATACCCAGATCTTTCACAGATGTACTATACAGGCCAGGAGACGTGATCAACTTCTGGAGGAAGGTGGGCTGGCTGGAATAACCACCAAAGGCCGCCATGACCCAGAATCGCAAGTCACATCAGTCGTAAAGTATATTTCATTTATATTTTAATCAGTGGCAATGATTCTGGTAGAAGTGCAGTTAAAATGTATTGTTGCAATTGTATTGTCACCCGTCAAACGGTAGGATGCTGTGCCCATGTTATGACGGTAATATGGTATTTGGGTTGGGCACGGCATCAGGCTAATATTTTTCCTCCTGCTAGATTCCTGGATGATGTACTGATTGTGTATGATACAAATGACGTATAAGATCATAAAATAATTAATTGTAAAAAATGTATTTGTAAAAAATATAAACCTTGATATCTTAAAAATCCGGACCTTTTTTAAACCAATTCCTTAGTTATTTCATTCTTATACTTTCATATTATCATTTCCATATGCTCTTATGGGCACCCATGGCCAAAGTGTCTATGAACGGTGGGCATTGCTCTTTATGTACCTTACGCAAGAAGGATGGCGGCATTCGTCCCATTGCCGTAGGGTTCATTTACCGAAGTATCGCAGTCAAAATTTGTTGCCCTTTCTACAGAGAAACACTAGCCAGCAAATTCCAGCCCCTACACTTTCGGTCTAAAGGGGGCTGTGAGGCTGCGGTACATGCATTATCCACCTACCTCAATAGTGGTAAAGGTGAGGTCATCCATAAGGTTGATATTAAAAATGCATTCAATTCCGTAAACAGGGATACTTTGCTGACAGAAGTTCAAAAAGAAATAGCCAAAATTTACAGTCTTCTCTATCAATGTTATAGAAACCCCACTAAATTACTTTATAAGGACAATCTTTTTGAATCAGCTGTTGGATGTCAACAGGGTGACCCTCTTGGGCTAGTCATTTTCAGTTTGGCAATAAATCCAATTATTCGACAACTAAATTCTAAATTCAACGTATGGTATTTAGATAACGGAACCCTGGGAGGTGATGTAGACACTGTTTTAAAAGATTTAACTTTTTTAAAAGAAAACTTGAATTACATTGGCCTAGACCTTCACCTGTCTAAATATGAAATTTATCTTCCTCAAACTTCTGACAGACAGGCTATTATAACAAAATTTAATACTGTAGCTTCAAATATTAAAATTACGGAAAAAAACTCTCTTCATCTCCTGGGGTCCCCGATTTTTGACGAATCTTTTCCAACACACATTGAAGAGAAAATTCAAAATTTTAATAACATGTCGGGAAGACTTTTCAAAGTAACATTCAGGTTTTTGTATTTATTTGTATACAGTTAATTAGATCGTCATTTAATTTAAGTATAGTTTAAGTTGTTAGCTTTTAAATTTTATTATTATTATTGAAATATTGCGTGATAGGTACTTGTCCTTCATTATATTATTAGATACGTAACCGGTATTGTAGTCATGTGAGACGCGCAGGTCGGTGTGGACGCGTGTCACTGCTCAGTAGCAAGCAACGAACTGCGCACGCGACCCTTACTGTGGCCGTTACTGTTTACGTAGGCCCTTACTGTTTACGTAAAAGTGTGTCGTGGTGCACGCAATCAAAAGCTTTGGAGAGATCACAGAAAATTCCAATAGCATTTTGCGAGTTCTCCCATGCGCTAAATATGTATTTCAGCAGAGCAACACCTGCATCAGTAGTCGAACGACCTTTTGTAAAGCCATATTGTTCATCATGAAGGAGGCTATTTAAATTAAAATGTCTTAGTAACTGCTTGAGTATTCATTTTTCAAATATTTTGCTAAATGCAGGTAAGATTGAAATAGGCCTGAAATTGCCAACGTTACTTTTATTACCTGATTTAAATAAAGGAATGACTTTACTACTTTTCATGAGGTCAGGAAAGGTTCCTAAATCAACACATTTATTAAAAGTAACAGCTAGATATAGGGGGCTACGATATCTATTATATTACTTAAAAGTTTAATGGAGATGCCCCAGTAATCACCAGTGTTTTTGGACTTAACTGTATTAAAAACTTTAACTACATCACGAGGCGTTACATGTTCGAAGCTAAATAAGCGACTACATTTAGGCACACTACTATGGAGCTTCAATTATTTTATGCACGGAGCTCGTTTACGTTGATGTTCACGAGACAAAAGCGCCATCTATCTTCTCGCGGAGTAACCTGTCTGAGAGTATAATAAAAAACAAGTTTCAAGTTTTGATCACGCAAACTCTAAAAAACAACGTCACGGTTAAACTTGTTTAAATTGATGACTACATTATAAATGGTATCATAGCGTTTCGCGGCGCAGGGCAGTGGAGACGTGTTCCCACCACCATGGTTAACAACGATTCTAGTACAAGCACAACTGTTGTGTACGTTTCTAGTGTATACAACAGAGAATATGAAACAAACGATACAAGTGAATACGACCCTAAAGCTGAATATGAAAAAGTGCTGGATGTTTTTCGTATTCTTGCCTGGATTTGTTTGGTTTCGGCGCTGGCTGCGTTTATATACGGAGTGATATCGTGGTGCGTCATCAAGAAGTTTCGCCATATCAGAAACTATGTGCTGGTCAATGTGATGTTAGCGAATGTGCTACGTAACTTTTTGTTTTTGATTGTTCATGTGTTTCAACGTTTCTGTGTCAATTTTGTACTGGGAACGGATGCCGTCAATGACGATACTTCAGAGATAAAGTGTCTACATTTCTTTCAATATCCTTTCATGTTCTGCGCCCTTAGTTTTGATTTCTGGCTACTCGTGTTAAGTTATATATTTTATGCTGATTTTGTTAAAGTCTTCAGCGGTGACATTCGTAGGAGGTACCTTAAGAGTAGTTTATTTGGATGGGGAGTCCCCTTTGTTATATTACTCTTAATTTGTATAACTTCATGGTTATATTATCTGTATGTTGATAGGATAAACATACTTACAGTGCATGTCATTATGTTTCTGGAAGTTTTGCCTGTGGCAATAAGTTTAGTTATTTATATAATAGTGTTATATTCTCTATTTCGCAGCCGTGATACGGGACTCAGTGTATCTACTAACAAATGGCGTCGCTTCTACATAGCTACGTTGATATTTGTACTCAGTAATATAATGGCCTTGTACGCTATTCAGGAAATATTTGAAATAAGGAATAATTTAGTTGCACTGTTAGGAGCATTCACAGAAGTGTTGAATTCAGTAGCGCTGATCGTTTATTTCGTTGTAGGTAGGAGTAATCGGGCATTATGGGGAGCATATTTAAAATAACGTTTGACAAAAACATCGCAAGAAATTAATTGAGGTCATAAACAACAACTCTGAGGATATCGAAACTTGATGGGCCGCTGGTGGATTCAGCAAAAAATACAAATTAAAATGTACATCTAGCACGCTGACGCTTTGATGACGTCCCCCACAGGCGAGAGTGTGGCACTCCCTTCCGATCCACCTAGCGCTCCACCTAGAGCGGGAGGATTCTTTTGATGATTTCCCCTCCAAAACCAAGGCGTTAATTAGCGGTCTATTATTATTTAATTAATCAATATTTATGTACTTAATGTCGAATTTCGGTAGTGCACTAAACTTTGCCGTTCCAGAACCTTATTATGTGTCCTGTGCCTGTAACTACGATCCATACAGTCATACCTCATTATGAGCATAGTATGTACAGAGGCCAGCACATCAGGCTTATCCAATCTGTCAAATTTCTGTGATAGATTTTCAACTTTATTACCAAAGTATGAGGTTCATGTTCAATTGGGAATATTTGACAGTTCGGGATAGCTTGATGTGCTGGCGTCAGTATGTCACTCTTTTTACAATTGGTAATAAACTTATGTAAAAAATAAAGAATAAGCAGTTTTAATAGTGTATGATTTTCATAGAAAACACAGAGCATGTCTTTACTAAACCCCTACTAAACTAAAGAGGTACAGTAAAACGGGGTGAATAGGGTTGCAGGGGTGAACAGGGTCGAAACTTTAAAGGCGATTTAAGCATTAAATAATATATTTTGGTGCCAACCAGAACAATTGATCATTAATTATTATACAATAAACACATTAGGAGTCCTTTTTGGCCACAAACTACAGTAGAATCCGGATATAACGACCTTCAAGGGACCGGCGATACTATGTCGTACTAACCGGACGACGCACAAAACGGACGGATTATTTCTTAAGTACATACATAACTTACGAATATGTATGTATGTACTTACATATTATTATAATATAATTTTGGTTTTCCGAAATTTCGTTAAATAAAACATTTCATAGAAATCACAAATGCTTTATTTTGATAGTTCTTAAACATTACAAATTACAAACATAGGCACATAATGTTCTGTCATACAAATATGTTGTATGACAGTACATTATGTAGCTGTATGTGTAGCTTTAAGAACTTGTCATAACAGGTGACAAACACGAACTGTGATTTACGCGCGCCAATAAGGAGGTGAAGCTCGCGGGGCGGGGGTGCGAGTGCGTAGGTAAACAAAACATTGCGCGTGTGTCGTTTTAACCGGACGTATTATCATAAATAATGGTCGCTATAAGCAGTTGGTCGCTTAAACCGGAGTCGCACTAAACGGATATATTTTCTTAGTACCTATCTACGAAACCAAACTTGAGTAAAGATTATCGTCGTTATAACCGATTAGTTGTTATAAGCGAAGTCGTTATAAATGAATTCTACTGTATATTATTTAATGCTTAAATCGCCTTTAAAGTTTCGACCCTGTTCACCCCTGCAACCCTATTCACCCCGTTTTACGGTACATATAAAAACTATAGTATCATGGAAAAATGGGCACACGAAGGTGGTTCTCGGTCTATACTCTTGAAACCGCGGGCAGAAGCTAGTTAACAATAATTTTACCGTTTCATAGCACAGTGCGACTTGGGATGGCGTGAACGCGTGTTACTGCTAAAGTAGCTGTATTTCGTTAAAGGTAAGAGTAGTCGGGCGCAAGTATTACTTTATTAGGACTTGTTTAAGACGTTTGGGGTTCGCCCAGCAGTCACTCGACTCTACACGTGACCAGAGGACTGGGAAGGTGGAATAGGTCAAAGAATCAGCATTGCAGTCCAATAAGGAAACGATGTTTTTCTAAGGATGGGAAATCATCAAATGACTCCTACCGCTCTAGGTGGAAGGGAAGAGAGTGTCAGACTCTGACTAACTAAAACCCATCCATGTTCCTTCCTTAGCCCTTTATGTTTAGGGGCAGCGGTAACCTTTTCAGACAATCCCGCTGACTCGGCAGGCATCGGCACTAACGAACCCCTTCTCTAGTTTTAGGTAGTATATTATATATGGCTTGCTGCGGTTGGTCCGTGGATGAGACTCCTCCGTGCCTCGAAAAGTATGTATGTATCGCTGTAACATCTGTTGGTAAACCATAATAAATAAATAAAAACATAAAAAGCACGTTAAGCCGTTGGTCCCATTCAAATTATTATTATACATGTAAGAACGCTGCAGAACGTTAAAAGCATCGGTTATAAAATATGTAAAACATTTCAAAAAATAACTTAAAACATGCCGCTTATAGGTGACCAGTCCCTACTGACAGGGCCCGTTCACGAACATGGCGAATGGATTAGCACCATTCAGCTCGACCATTTTGAAGGGAGCTAAATGATCGAACACACACGCCACCATCAGCGAAACATTAAAGTGAGCATGGCATACTCTCGGCCGCCAGGGCACATTTAAAGGGCACGCCACGATAGTGGCCGTAAGGCCCCTCTTTGAGGAGTGGCTAGAGAGGCGTCACAGTGCCCTCACCTACCGCCTGACGCAGGTCCTCACTGGACATGGATGATCCGGGAGGTTCCTGCACATCATCAGGCGGGAGGAAACGCCCGGGTGTCACCACTGCAAGGATCGCCCAGAGGACACGGTAGAACACACAGTGCAAACCTGCCCCGCTTGGGCGGAGCACCGCCGTGTCCTCGTAGAGGCGATCGGCGGCGGCGACCTCTCGCGCCCGGCCCTGGTGCAAGCCATGGTCCGGGGCGAGAGGGAGTGGGAGGCAGTCACCTCCTTCTGCGAAAAAGTCATGCTCGCGAAGGAGGTGGCGGGATGAGAGAGAGAAAGGTCCTCCCGTCCCAGCCGCCGCGGGAGACGCCCCTGGCGTCGGAAGCCACGTGACGTCTCCCGGCCACCGTAGGCGCGGGCCTGCGGACGGTGAGTAATGAGTGACTCACCGTCCGATCAGCACCAGATCCGTGCCGGACGGCGCGTATATGTTCCACGAGCGCCTCAAAGAGATGTCAGCATATGAAGGGGCCCTTCAGGGCCAATCCTGCCGGGTAAGCGGGATTGTCCGAAAGGGTTACCGCTACCCCGGAACATAAAGGGCTTCGGAAGGAACATGGATGGGTTTTAGTCAGTAAGAGTCTGACATTCCCTTCCGCTCCACCCAGAGCGGGAGCAGTCATTGGATGATTTCCCAGCCTTAAAAAAAAAAGGGCACATTCAAGTCAATGAAAGACGTTCCCAGTAAATGGTGATTCCGCGATGAAACCTGCCTCGCGATCCGGTTTTCGTCTGCACATTTCCTGTTGCCAGTGATGCGGATGAAGTTTTAGATGTCCGATGATTCTTTTTTCTTTTTTTTTATATGCATGTTCTCGAGTTCGGACCTCTGATTTTCGGATTCATGTGCGTATTTTATAATTATCACTTGCTTATAAATCGAAGGAAAACATCGTGAGGAAACCAGCATTGCCAGAGAGATATTATTTCTCATCAGCATGTGAAGCTAAGTAAAAAAGGGACTTAAAGACTACAATCTCTCTATCTGCGTAACCGTTCAGAAAAGAAAAGCAGTGTGCTACGCGATGGCTACGCGCTACGGCGTAGCTCGTATTGCGCTACGAATACAACTGTTACTTTGAGGAAAGCATTATTCGAGTGGTCGATTTACGTTTAAGGTAAAATCCTATCTTCACTTAGTCAGTATGTTAAACCATGAGAGAAAGGATACTTGTAGTTCAGAACATTATTAAGACACAAGAAAATCTATTTATTACATTATCTTCCCACTCTCTGGAACGACGTAAAGCAATTACAACAACAGAGCAAAAAACAATTTATGAGTTATTTAACAGTTATATTTATTTTAATCATCCTTTATTTTTTTATATTATAAAGAATTAGTTTCTGCCTGCGGCTTAACGCGGGAACGAACCTTAACGGGAACGAACTATTGGGATAATAAGTATCCTATTCCGAACAATAATTTAATCTCTGTGCCAAACTACATTCAGATTCGTTCGGCCATTCTGGCGCGTTTAAGTAAAAAACATCCATTCAAAGTTTCGTATTTATAATATTAGTATAGAAATAAATGAAATAAAATAAATGCGTGAATGTGATACTTCTGTGTACATACTCGTTCATAACATTTAACCGGTTTCATAGCGCTGTGCGGCGCGAGGCTGTGTGGACGCGTGGCGGCACTACTCACCATCACACAGCGCTCACTATGGCCGGCAATAACACCCGTATTAGTAACAATAGTGCAAGCAACACTAGTACATACTACAACACGGCATACAACACAAGTTCATATGATTCCAGTGCAGACGACACCAGTGCATACAACATCAGTGCATACAATTCCAGTGCAGACGACACCAGTGCATACAACATCAGTGCATACAATTCCAGTGCAGACGACACTAGTGCATATAACAACAGTGCGTATGATACCAGTGCATACAACTCTAGTGCAAACGACACCAGTGCATACGACGCTGAAGCGGAATTTAAAGCTTTGGATAGTATTTTTGAAAAAATTGCCCACGTTGTTACAGTGTTGGCGCTGGCGGCGTTTATATATGGACTAATATCGTGGTGCCTCATTAAGAAGTTTCGCCATATCAGAAACTATGTGCTGGTCAATGTGATGTTAGCGAATATGTTACGTAACTTTGTATTTGTAGTTTTTTACACAATAGCAGATTTCTGTTTTAATACGTTTCTAAAAATTGATATTGTCCATGGTTATGATTATAAGAATCAATGTATTGGTTGGCTTAAATATACTTTCTTGTACTTTATCCTTACTTTCGATTATTGGGTATTAGTGTTGAGTTATATATTTTATGTTGATTTAGTAAGAGTCTTCAGCGGAGACATTCGTAGAAGGTACCTTAAGAGTTGTTTATTTGGTTGGGGAGGCCCGTTTGCGGGGTTGCTCTTATTTTTTCTTGCTTCATCGGTATATTATCTGTATGTCGACGATACAAGCATATTGACTGGTTCGGTTACCACGGCGCTGCAGTTAGTGCCTGTGACGATAAGTGCCATTATTTACGTTATAGTTGCATATTCTCTGTTCTTCGGTGGAGAAGCGGGTGCGACCACATTTACTAACAAATGGCGTCGCTTCTACATAGCTACGTTGATATTCATCAGCGATGTTTTGGTCTTGTACGCTGTCCAGGTAGTATTTCAAATAAAGAATTATTTAATTGTATTGATAGGTTCATGTGCAGAAATACTGAACTCGATAACATTGATTGTGTATTTCGTTGGAGGCAAGAGTAATCGCGAACTATGGGGAGAATATTTGAAAAAGAGATCGGTTCAAACGTCTCTAGAAATGAGGTAACATTATAAACAACAATCAAAACTTGTTTGACCGCTAATAAATCCAGTAAAAATATAAACCAATTATAAATTCATACGGATAATGTTGGTACCTATTAGTAATTCATTAATAAAAAAAATATTTTAAACCATTTTCCTTTCCATAGTTATTGTTTCCTGTTAAATAGTATAATATACCTATAGTAAGACACAAACGGTACTGAGATAATTTGAGTGGTACTTGTCCATAATTATGTTAATTACATAACTGGTATTGTAGCCACGTGAGACGCGCGGGTCGGTGTACACGCGTGACACTGCTCAGTAGCAACCGACGAACTGTGTACGCGACCTTTACCATGGCCGACAACCACAACATATTGTAAAAAACAATTATTGTTAGATTGACGATCTAACAACCACATAAACCTTCGCATTTTTAATATGACTATAGATGTATAGATTTATACACAGAATTTAACCGGTTTCATTGCGCTGTGCGGCGCGTGTTTATGTGGACGTGAGGCGGCACTACTCATCATCACGCGGCGCTCACTATGGCTGGCAATAACACCCGTATTAATGACAATAGTGGATATATCACCAGTGCAAGCAACACCAAAGTATACAACTCCAGTGCAGACGACAATAGTGCATACAACAACAGTGCGTATGATACCAGTGCATACAACATCAGTGCATACAACTCCAGTGCAGACGACACTAGGGCATACAACAACAGTGCGTATGATACCAGTGCATACAACATCAGTGCATACAACTCCAGTGCAGACGACACTAGGGCATACAACAACAGTGCGTATGATACCAGTGCATTCAACACCAGTGCAGATGACACCAGCGCATACGACGCTGAAGCCGAGAATATAATTCATATTTTTGAAATTATTGCCAACATTGTTATAGTGTTGGCACTGGCTGCGTTTTTATACGGAGTGATATCGTGGTGCGTCATCAAGAAGTTCCGCCATATCAGAAACTATGCGCTGATCAATGTGATGTTAGCGAATGCGCTACGTAACTTTCTATTTGTAGTTTATGACTTATGGGAAGGTTTCTGTTTGGCAACCTTTACTAACGATGGTTATGATAATGGGAATCCATGTATTGGTTTCCTTAGATATACTTACTGGTACTTTATTTTAACTTTTGATTATTGGGTATTAGTCATGAGTTACATATTTTATGTTGATTTTGTAAAAGTCTTTAGCGGTGACATTCGTAGGAAGTACCTTAAGAGTAGCTTATTTGGTTGGGGTGTCCCTTTTGCGGGCTTGCTCTTATTTTTTCTTGTTTCATCGGTATATTATTTGTATATCGACAATTCAAGAAATTTCAGAGTTCCAGTTTTCACGGCGCTGCAGTTATTACCTTTGCCGATAAGTTCCATTATTTACGTTATAGTTGTATATTCTCTGTTCTTTCGTTGTGGAGCGGGCGGGAGTACATTTACTAAGAAATGGCCTCGCTTCTACATATCTACGTTGATATTCACACTCAGCGATGTTTTGATATTGGCCGCTATTCTGGAAGTATTTAAAATGAAAAGTAATTCAGTTCTACTGATAGGGTCATGTGCAGAGATACTGAATTCCATTGCATTGATTGTGTATTTCGTTGTAGGCAAGAGTAATCGCGAACTATGGGGAGAATATTTGAAAAAGAGATCGGTCCAAACGTCTCTAGAAATGAGATAAAATCATAAACATCAACTCTGATGATATTGAAACTTGTTGGACCGCTAATGAATCTAGAAAACATGTGTATACCAATTTAAAAATATATCATGATGTATAATTTGACGGTTTTAGAAATAAAACATTAGAACTTGCATCATCATCATTTGCCTAGCCTTTGTCCAACTGCGTTGGGGTCGGCTTCCACTCGAACCGGATGCAGTAGACTAGAAAAAAAAATAGAATTAACAATCTAGAAATTATAAATGAAATACTTTTCGTTGGAATCTCTTGAGAACGGCTGGACCCATTTGAACATTTTATTTTACTTTAATTTGAAGATGTTTGTAATAAGCCAAATCTGGGTTTTAATGAAAAGAAAATTTTAAAAAGTTTCGTGGAATATTTTGGAATTCGTAAGAAAACTTTTAAAAAAAATTGCGGGATTTTTGTAAGTTTAGACAGGACAACGTCTGTCGATTCAATATTTGTAATTTTATATTAAAAAAATGGTTATTATGAATTTATTATATTTCCTCTACTTAATTAATGAGGTGTATGAGAGTATACATGTGTGGGATGTGCCCTCACCTGGTGCCTTTAACGTCAATTAAACTGTTTTCAAATAAGTCAGTGGTCTCTCTTTCTATTCTAAGACGTACCATACAATTTGTTTCTACTTTATCTTCAACTCCATTGCACACATTCACGAAAGTTTCAAAAATAAGTAATTAAATTAATATAATTATGTCCTAATCTTATAGTGGATGACCAAAGGTAACCTGCGAAATTTAAATATTCTGGCAGTTTTTGTCAGGGTCAGTTAGTGTCATGTTGTATCTTGATCAAAATATGATTCGTGACTGACGAATCGTATTCTACATAAACTGACCTGCAATAGCATACAAAACTACAACTCCTGAGTATGAACTGATAGAACCCAGTCACAAGTTTAAACATACGAGATAAACGATCATCATCATCATCTGCCTAGCCTTTTACCAACTATGTTGGGGTCGGCTTCCAGTCTAACCGGATGCAGCTGAATAGCAGTATTTTTACATGGAGCGACTGCCTATCTGACCTCAACAACCCAGCAACTGGGCAATACGATACCCCTTGGTAAGAATGGCTATCAGATTTTCGATACGAGATAAACGATGCTTAAGGAAAATACCGTGGAACTTGTTCTTAATAATATAGACTACATAACCGGTATTCTAGCCAGGTGAGATGCTCAGGTCACTGTAGACGCGTCTCACTGCTCAGTAGCGAGGGACGGACTGTGCACGCGATCCTCACCATGGCTGACAACCACAACAGTTTAGGCAACAATAGTACATATATCACCAGTGTATACAACATTAACGACTACAACACCAGCGCATACAACACCAGCACATACAACAACAACATCGGAGCAGACGATTCTGAAAAGTCCATAAGTGATTCCATGAGAGATGTTTTCAAATCGTTCGCCTGGATTATTTTTGTGCTGAGTCTGGCTGCGCTCATATACGGAGTGACATCGTGGTGCATCATCAAGAAGTTTCGTCATTTCAGAAATTACGTGCTTCTCAACGTTATGTTCACAAACGTGATACGGAACTTTGCATTTTTGTTTTTTTATGTGTATTTACGTTTCTGTAGTGCCTTTGAGAATAGTGACGCGTGTGTTAATATTTATGTGTATTTTTCTATGTATTTTTTTCTTACATTTGATTATTGGCTGCTCGTATTGTGCTATATATTTTATGTTGATTTTGTCAAAGTTTTTAACAGTGACATTCGTCGGAGGTACCTTAAAAGTAATTTATTTAGTTGGGGTGTACCTTTTATAGCAATTTTATTTTTTTTGATTGCTTCTTTGTTATTTTATCTGTATGATTCGAGAGATATACTTACAATTAATGTCTCTATGGCACTTGAGTTAATGCCTGTGGTGTTAAGTTTGGTTCTCTATATTATAGTTGTGTATTCGTTGTTTCGCAGTAGTGATGTTGGCATGAGTACATCTCCTAGCAAATGGCGTCGCTTCTATATAGCTACGTTGATATTTGTACTCAGTGATATTGCGGTACTTTATTCCTTTCAGGAAGTATTGGGACTAAGGAATAATTTAGTTGCTCTTATAGGATCATCTTTAGAACTAGTGAATTCAATTGCATTGATTGTGTATTTTATTGTAGGTAAGAGTAATAGATTATTATGGCGAGAATATTTAAAAAAAAGATTGATTCAAACTGCTCGAGCTTAGGTGATGTGATAGACAAAATCTCTAAGTATATCGAAACTGGATTGATCGCTAACGAATCCAGCATTAGTTCAAATCGAAACATACCGTAAGTGAATGTTGCTTTTTCTGTGTGCCGGTGGTAAAGCGTTCTTCTACTAAAGTACTTATAATTTTGAGAATTTATTCCAAACGAAAACGATTAGGTTTTTTAATATGTAACTTAGATGACCATCATCTGCCTAGCTTTTTCGAAAACGTGTTAAGGATGGCTTCCAATCTAATCGGAAGCAGCTGAATACCAGTATTTTATATGGAGAGACTACCTATCTTTTTTTTTTTTTTTTTAAGGCTGGTAAATCATCCAATGACTTCTCCCGCTCTGGGTGGAGCGGAAGGGAGTGTCAGACTCTTACTGACTAAAACCCATCCATGTTCCTTCCGTAGCCCTTTATGTTCCGGGGTAGCGGTAACCCTTTCGGACAATCCCGCTTACCTGGCAGGCTTGGCCCTGGGGGGCCCCTTCATATGCTGAAATCTCTTTGAGGCGCGCGTGGAACATATACGCGCCGTACGGCACGGGTCTGGTGCTGATCGGACGGTGAGTCACCCATTACTCACCGTCCGCAGGCCCGCGCCTACGGTGGCCGGGAGTCGTCACGTGGCTCCCGACGCCCGGGGCGTCTCCTGCGGTGGCTGGGACGGGAGGACCTTTCTCTCTCCCATCCCGCCACCTCCTTCGCGAGCATAACTTTTTCGCAGAAGGAGGTGACTGCCTCCCACTCCCTCTCGCCCCGGACCATGGCTTACACCAGGGCCGGGCGCGAGAGGTCCCCGCCGCCGATCGCCTCTACGAGGACACGGCGGTGCTCCGGCCATGCGGGGCAGGTTTGCACCGTGTGCTCTACCGTGTCCTCTGGGCGATCCTCGCAGTGGTGACACCCGGGCGTTTCCTCCCGCCTGATGATGTGCAGGAACCTCCCGAAACATCCATGTCCGGTGAGGACCTGCGTCAGGCAGTAGGTGAGGGCCCCGTGACGCCTCTCTAGCCACTCCTCAAAGAGGGGCCTTACCGCCACTATCGTGGCGTGCCCTGCGCTGGGTTGCGACAGTCGCTGCTTCGAGACTACCTGTCTGATTTTCACATTCCTGTTACTGGGTAACACGATAACCTTAATACCAGTACGACGGGATTTTGTACTTTCGGGGTTTGTGACGACCCGTAAAGACTTTCAAAGATATACGATTGACACATCGGACTTTGCAAGGCACGGATTATGTAAAGGTTACAGCTATGTTCAGATGGCCACCCATCCAAGAACTGGTCTCCTGCGTGCGTCTGTTATTGGTTAACTACGAGGTTTCTAATATGTAACTTAGATATAAGTAGCACAAAAATCTTTATGTATTGATGATTTAGAATAACAATTTGTGTTGAATAGATAAACATTTTTGTATTTTGTAAACATCATTTAGGTAATGATTAAACCTGATTTACATATATCATTTTTTGTAGCGTACTTAATCTTATTTCCTAGTATAACTAGTTTATAAAGATAAAGATATAAATTAAATACAAAGTTTTGTAACGTATTATACTATGTAAATCTTATCTTGTTTGAAATTAATAAAATCCGCTTTCAAATAAAAAAAAAGATAGATTATGATACTAAGAATGAAACATGTTTTTTTTTTACCTTTCTTTAGAATAGAATAGAATAGAATATTTTTTTTTTTTTTCTTTTTTATATTTTTTTTTTTTCTTTGTAATTGTCGTGGTGTTACCCCATAGCTTAAGCGGGATTGTCCGAAAGGGTTACCGCTACACCGGAACATAAAGGGCTAAGGAAGGAACATGGATGGGTTTTAGTCAGTAAGAGTCTGACACTCCCTTTCGCCCCAACCAGGGCGGAGGAGTCATTTGATGATTTCCCACCCTCAAAAACCCTTTATTTTTTCTTTTTTTGTTTCAGTTATAATGTCCGAAGAAGTTATGTCAGTGTTATGAATATTTATGAGAAAGAATTAAAATAAAATAAAATGTTATATGTTTACTAAAGTAATTATTATTATATTAAAATATGAAAAAAAATCTTAAAAGGTTTACGATACAAAGGTTAAATTATTATGTAGTACACTTTACCATAGTTATTTCCATATTTGTTGAAACTGGTGTAACGGCTTGCGATGCGAACAGGAGTGGTCGGACACGTTCACTGATCACCAGCGCTCACTAAACAGCGCACGCGACGCTTAACATGCCCAAGAACGACAGTAGTACCATCAATATCAGTGCATACGACATCAGTGCATACGACATCAGTGCATGCGAGATCAGTGCATACGACATCAGTGCATACGACTTCAGTGCATACGACTACAGTGCATACGACATCAGTGCAAACGACTTCAGTGCATACAACTTCATTGTACTTACGAATCGATACCAACTGAAAATGGTTCATCTGATGAAATCAGCGAATTTATTATCTGGATTATGTTCGCGCTATCTCTGACTGTGTTCACCTACGGACTAATATCATGGAGTATCATCAAAAAGTTTTGACATTTCAGAAGTTATGTGCCTCTCAACTTGATTATAGTGAATGCGGTACGAACTCGAGACTAAGGGAGGAGATCGTGGCTAAGTAATAACAGCCGCAGGGATCGATCCATCACGTTAAGCTACGCTTGCCGGGGTTGGTCCGTGGATGGGTGACCATCCTCACATATCAAGACTCCTCCGTGCCTCAGAAAGCACGTTAAGCTGTTATTTACGTTATTGAATGTATTAGCGCTGGCCGTGTATTTTATTGTAGGAAGGAGTTTTACGGGGAGAATGTTTGAAAAAGAGATCTATACAAACATCGTTTGAAATAAGGTGATATTTTAGAATGTTTCCTAAAATATCAATAAAGAAAAAGCTACTGCGCAACTTTTTTTTTTTTTACATAGATGCGCTTCATTTTTACGATCAACATTGGATACCGGTTTTGGCAGTCAGTCATTCATGTCGGAAATAATGTCAATATTACATTCCAAGATGGCGGCCGCCAATGTTTTGCGTCAAGGGTGTTATTACCAGAGCGGGATGAGGTTTCGATCAATGATTTTACAGCCTTAAAAAAATATTGTGTTATATACAATGTGGAGAAAACTATACAACCATAAATGAAAACGTTGACAATACTAATGAATAGTCCAGTGGTATTTTGGAACTATTAAATAAATACTAACATCGAAATTTTTATTGACACTTTTATTGACAAAAATACAAAGTATTTTTGTCAATAAAAGTGTTGGGCCAACTATGGGTTTTACAGATCTTTGACAAGCTGTAGTGATTACACCTTTTTTTTTTTTTTTTTTTTTTTTTTTAAGGCTGGGAAATCATCCAATGACTGCTCCCGCTCTGGGTGGAGCGGAAGGGAGTGTCAGACTCTTACTGACTAAAACCCATCCATGTTCCTTCCGTAGCCCTTTATGTACCGGGGTAGCGGTAACCCTTTCGGACAATCCCGCTTACCCGGCAGGCTTAGCCCTGAGGGGCCCCTTCATATGCTGACATCTCTTTGAGGCGCGCGTGGAACATATACGCGCCGTACGGCACGGGTCTGGTGCTGATCGGACGGTGAGTCACCCATTACTCACCGTCCGCAGGCCCGCGCCTACGGTGGCCGGGAGTCGTCACGTGGCTCCCGACGCCCGGAGCGTCTCCCGCGGCGGCTGGGACGGGAGGACCTTTCTCTCTCCCATCCCGCCACCTCCTTCGCGAGCATAACTTTTTCGCAGAAGGAGGTGACTGCCTCCCACTCCCTCTCGCCCCGGACCATGGCTTGCACCAGGGCCGGGCGCGAGAGGTCGCCGCCGCCGATCGCCTCTACGAGGACACGGCGGTGCTCCGCCCAAGCGGGGCAGGTTTGCACCGTGTGCTCTACCGTGTCCTCTGGGCGATCCTCGCAGTGGTGACACCCGGGCGTTTCCTCCCGCCTGATGATGTGCAGGAACCTCCCGAAACATCCATGTCCGGTGAGGACCTGCGTCAGGCGGAAGGTGAGGGCGCCGTGACGCCTCTCTAGCCACTCCTCAAAGAGGGGCCTTACCGCCACTATCGTGGCGTGCCCTGCGCTGGGTTGCGACAGTCGCTGATTCCAGGCCGCCATGAGATCGCGCCGGAGGTCCGTCCGCTCCGCCGCAATTTGCTGCGGAAACGGAGTTTCCCCCCGGCTTAGTACCTCCGCGCGCCACTCGTACAGGCGCGCGAGGACCATCGCCTCCAGATCCCACGGCGGCAGTCCGGCAAGGAGGCTCGCCGCCTCGCCCGAGATCGTGCGGTACCCCCGGATAAGCCGTATGGCTACCACCTTTTGGGGCGCGTTCAGATAATGGGCGGCTCGCCGCCGCAGTGAACGCGCCCACACCGGGGCCCCGTAAAGGGCCATGGACCGCACGACTCCCGCGTAAAGCCTCCGGCAGGAGGCGTTTGGCCCCCTCAAATTGGGCAAGAGCCGCTTGAGGGCGGCCCCAGTCCGTTCCAGCTTGGGGGCCAAACGTCGGAAATGCTCCACGAAATTCCATCGGCTGTCGAGGACCAGACCCAGGTATTTCATCGTGGTCTCGACGCCGATGTGAACCCCTCCTACCGTAAGTTGGGATCCCGATGGTGGCCTATTCCGAGGCCCATGAAAGGACATGGCCTCGGATTTGTGCAATGCCACCTCGAGACCCAACTGCCGGATCCTCTCAGTGATTACACCTATTGGACATATTTCATTGAATTTTCGTACGCAGGCTGGGGACAGCAATACATATACGCAGTTTGATTTATGATCGTATTGTCGTCTCCACTGTGTATATTTAGCCTAGCCTTCAAGGTATAGTATATGTAGGTCAATCAGCTTTCAAGTGTCGATAATTTTTGGTTAAAATTCGATAAATTCACAAATAAGACCTGACAAAAATAAAAAATCTGGCAAACATGCTAACTTTTTAAGTCACATTGACGATTAAATTGATAGTTCCTATGTTGATCGGAATCCTGCTTGCACCGCTAGTCTGCTAATTATACGGCATTTAAAACTAAGTGTCGCATCACTGATATCTTGGTAAGTACTCTCATATTATTCCCGTAAACTGCAGGCAATGAATGAACAAAATAACTTAAAACTAGAGAATGGGTTAGTCCACCCTTCAGGGTCAGCAGAGCCACCCTAGAAGGGTGACCACCCTTCTAGGGTGGGAAATCATCAAATGACTCCTCCCGCTTTGGGTGGAACGGAAGGGAGTGTTCCTTTCCTTTTATGTTCCAGGGTAGCGGTAACCTTTCCAGACAATCCCGTTTACCCGGCAGGCTTCGGTCCTAACGGGCCCTTTCACATGCTGACATCTCTGTGAGGCGCGCGTGGAACACGCTGGTACGCGCCGTCCGGAACGGGCCTAGTTCTGATCGGACGGTGAGCTACCCATTGTTAGTCCACCCTGTATGACACTAACAAATAAAAAATCAACCTATTCTTGGAAAACTTGCGCTTAGTTTGGTAAAATCTTATTTAAATGATAGACAACAGCAAGTTCAAATAAAAGGTGTCAATTCACTCGGTTTAAAAGTAAAAATGGGTGTGCCACAAGGTTCAATATTGGGTCCTTTCCTCTTTTTAGTATATGTTAATGATCTTCTCCATTTATTAAAAATCAACCACAAATGAGCATAATGAGATTTGCTGACGACACTTCTTTAATTTTTAAGATAGACGTGCATAACTAGAATTTGTCGATAAAACTGTTTTCCTAGGGATCACGCTCGACTCAAGGCTACAATGGGGTCCTCATTTCACATCTCTTGCAGGACGGCTAAGTTCTGCAGCATATGCTGTCAGAAAGATCCGTCAATATACTGATGTAGATACCGCGAGGCTGGTCTATTTTAGCTATTTTCATAGTATTATGTCTTACGGTATTTTACTTTGGGGACGTGCTACAGACATCGAGTCTATTTTTATTCTGCAGAATAGAGCTATCAGAGCCATTTATAATCTTCGTAGGCACGATTCTCTAAGGGAACGGTTTAAGCTTATTAACATCATGACTGTACCTTGTCAATATATCTATGAAAACATCATGTATGCAAGGAAAAATCTACATCTTTTTAGTAAAAGAGGTGAAAGACACAATTATTTCACTAGAAATAGGGACCAATTAGTTCAACCAGGTAGATTCATCTTTCATGGGGTACTGTTTAAAATGTTACAATAAAATACCTCCCAACATTCTTGAACTTAATGAAACAAAATTTAAATGCTGTATAAAACGCACACTATGCAGCCAAGCATATTATAAATTGGGAGATTACATCGCTGATAAAAACGCTTGGGTCAATGCTAGTCCTGCTCCACAAGGGCGTATCACCTAATTCATTAGACTTCTTAAAAAAACTGTTGGAGCTGCGGAAGATCAACAACAACAAAAACTATATTTGCATTGTATAAATTCAATCTCTTAATATTGTATAATTGCTTAGCACATATGTGAGTACTATGTACCGACTATAAAGCGACCATTTACTGGGTACGTCTTTCATTGACTTGAATGTGCCCTGGCGGCTGAGAGTATGCCATGCTCACTTTAATGTCTCGCTGATGGTGGCGTGTGTCTTGGATCATTTAGCTCCCTTCAAAATGGTTGAACTAAATGGTGCTAATATATGCGTCATGTTCGTGAACGGGCGCTGTCAGTAGGGACTGGTCATCTCTTAGCGGCTAAGGCTTGTTTTAATGTAATTATTTAATTGTTTTTACATATTTTATAACTGATGCTTTTAACGTTCTGCATCGTTCTCACATGTATAATATTAAAATATGAACTATGTAACCAATATTTTGTAACCATATTTTGTTTAAAAGAGTGTCCATGGAGTTTCTTGCCCGTTCTTCTCCATAGGTACCTACTGCTTTGGAATGGGCAACTAGCTTCATCTCTCTGACTGACCGACACCTTGACAATTCAAAAGTGCCTGTAATTGGTTTATTTGAAATAAATACTTTGAGTTGAGAGTTTGAAAAACTGCGTTCAAAGATTAAATCTCTCAGCCAGATTCCACAAATAAGTTAGCAGGTTTTATAAGGCTTTTTTTTGAGGGTGTGAAATCATCAAATGACTCCTCCCGCTTTAGGTGGAGCGGATGGGAGTGTCAGACTCTTACTGACTAAAACCGATCCATGTTCCTTCCTTAGCCCTTTATGTTCCGGGGTACCGGTATCCCTTTCGGACAAACCTGTTTAAGGTTTCATACGACTTAGTCTGAAACTTCAGATTCTACAAGGGAATGACAGACATGAATAAAGTTTGACACCCAAACCCATTTATAAATGATATCATATTAAAACAGGACAGGACCTACTTGTGATTAACATACTTGCCTTATAACTTAACGATTAACTTAACCGGTGTGCGAAGCGGTGCGTGGAAGCATGGTGGCACTACACATCAGGGCGTTTTGAATTGCGCACGCGACGGTCATCATGGCCGACAATGATAACAATATAAGCGACACTAGTGCGTACAACCCTTATGACGTCAGTGTATACTACGCCAGTGCATACCACGCCAGTACATACGAGAACAGTGAATTCCTAACTACCCCGTCCGATGACGTTTCATCGATCGATATATTTAAAAAGTTTGCCTGGATTATTATAACATTGAGTTTCGCTGCTCTTATTTACGGAGTGACATCGTGGTGTCTCATGGAGAAATTTCGACATGTCAGGAACTTTGTGCTTCTAAACGTAATGCTAGCAAACGTGTTGCGTAGCTTCGCGTTTTTATTTTACAAACTACTTCTAAAACGTTTCTGTTTATATCTGTTATGTGAAACGTTTATCTTCAATGGCGATGGTTACGAACATCGTTTTCAGTGTATTAATTTCTTCAAATATCTTTTTTTGTACTGTATACTTACTTTCGACTGTTGGTTGCTAGTGTTGAGCTACATTTTTTACGTTGATTTTGTGAAAATTTTCTACTTTGACATTCGTAGAAGGTACCTTAAAAGTAGTCTGTTTGCTTGGGGTGTACCTTTCATATTAGTGTTTTTATATTATCTTGCTGGCTGGTTGCTTGATTTGTTGGACACGAAAGAAACACTTACAATTCCTATTGGCATGTCACTGTTATTAATACCTGTTACGATAAGTTTAATTATTTACGTTATTGTTGTGTATTCTCTGTTCCGTATTAGAGAACCTGGTACGAGTATATCTACTAACAAATGGCGTCGTTTCTATATAGCAACCTTGATATTTATACTCAGTGATATAATAGTTTTGTACGCTGCTAAAGAAATATTTGATATAAAGCATATATTAGTTGATTTTATAGGAGCCTTTGGCGAACTACTAAATTCGATAGTTTTAGTTGTTTATTTCGTAATAGGTAGAAGTAATCGGGAATTATGGCGTCAATTTTTTAATAAGAGATTTTTACAAAAGTCACAAGAAATTAATTGATATAGAATTATTTTTATACTTCTATGAGGAAAATGAAACTGGTTAGAATTTTAATGAGTCTTTGTTCTTTTAATGAGACTTGTTTATTCCAAGTAGGAAAACATAAACTTTACACTTGGTTTAGGTTTAGCCAGAGGTGTTTCTACCCATATGATAGTACACTTACATCTTGCCCGTTATTTTAGAAGACTTTTTAATGATGACAATCATCTAAATCATTTTTAACTTTATTTATTTTAAATCGTGCTATTACTCATATTTAATTAGGTTGTTTTGCCCGATTGTTGTGTCCATGTGAAGTGTATGATAATTATTAAGACCTTGTAAACATGTGTGTTATGCCATAAAGATTTGAATTTAAAGACAAGAACTTTAATAAAGTAGACTTTTTAACAACATTGCTTTTATCAACATCATGGTTTTTCCCCCAAAGGGTAGTTGAACAACATTGTTATTTGACACTGTTACTTTAGAATTATTATTTTATAAGATCGATTTATTGATTGTATTGTACAGTGAAAGATTTTTACACAAAAGCAAATATCTATTAAAAAGACAAATAAAAACCATGATTTTTATTCAAACAAAAGCATCAACGACTCCCAATAGTGAAACCACACCACACTAGACAACTAAACACATTAATCATACCAGTTTCCTACTTCTTATAAATTAAGGTAACAGCTTATTAGAGCCACCCAGCACCCACTCCGCACCGACCTTTGTGACCTTTATTTTGCTACTTCCTGTGTAGGTACAGTCACCAGCGCATCGTCATACCAAACTGTCAAATTTCTTCAAATGATTTTAAACCGTAAAACGTTGAGAGTTAAGTTCAAAATCCATTGCGAAAATCTGACAGTTTGTGGTAACTTGATGTGTTGGCGACTGTACCTACGTGCACGGACCTATTATTAGATACATTTATATTAATAATAACAGCCGCACGGATCTTTCGATCAAGTTAAGCTACGTTTGTCGCAGTAGGTCCGTGCATGGGTGACCATCTTTACAAACCAAGAGTCCTCCGTGCCTCGGAAAGCACATAAAGCTGTATGTCGCGACTGTCATTTGAATATCTTTGATAGTTGTTACGGGTGGCACATGCCCGAAATTTTGCATGTCGTGGGTTCGATCCCCGCACGCAACAAATATTTGTACGACCTGCAAGTATTTGTTCCGGGTCTGGGTGTTTTTTTATCTACAATATGAATGTATTTACAAAAAAAATGTAAATAGGTAGTTTATCAGTCATCTCGTTACCATAACACAAGCATTAGGTTGCTTACCTTGGTACTGTATTGCGTTGTGTGAAATGTCCAAGGATATTATATTATTATTATTATATGTCTTGTTAGTCGTCTATCTTCATCCTCCCAACGTTACCAAAAAACCTAAGCCAAGTACTCTTTTTCATTTTTGGCAGTATATATAGACGTCTCTTAAACGTCTAAAGCAAAGAGACGTACATGCATACAATCGATGTGTCTGACGCGGGGGTTGCAAGTATAATTTATTCATACTTATCACTTAAAGAGTTACTACTACATTGCTTACGTCATCGATAACGCGGCGCGGGCACCTCGCTGCTAACAGCTGATCGGCGCGAAGTTCATTGAACGTTGCGCGCGCCCGTTGTATTGTTATTGTGATAAAAATAAAACTATTGAGTATACAAAAAAAGTCTCTTTGGGAAAGTTGATAGTAATCATGAGTACAATCACGTGTTTAAATATGGGTCACTAATTACCAGTCACCCTATATAAATACGATTAAAAACCTGGGCGTGACATGGTCTCCTATTTATCGTGGACTGCTCAGGTCACTCAAATCAGTCGCAAAGTGCACGTTTCACTCGTTGAAATGCTTCCACAGCTTCTTGCCTTTAAACACCAAAATCTCTCTTGCACAAACTCTCATACAGACTACCATAGACTACGCATATGCCTGTTATTTGGATACCACCGAGGAGCTTTTAAATAAACTTGAGCGTTTGCAAAATTTACTTTAAAAAGTATGATCACGTTTATATAACTTTCGCAAGATTCTCAAGTGGCTCCCTATTCGACTTCGCAGGAACTCTCGGATTTTGTGTCTTGTTTAATATCCTTCAAAATCCTAGAACGCCATCCTATCTGCGGGAAGGCTTTTCCTACGCACGTTTTTTTGATGTACCTTGCAGGCCGCATCAGGGAAATCTCCTTAAATCCCTCCACCCCACTCAACCGACTTCTATTTCTATTCCTTCTCCGTGCACGCGATTCGGTTGTGGAACTTGCTCCCGGCTGACATTAGAGACTGTCAAACAGTTGCACTTTTAAAAGTAGAGTGACAGAACTCTATCTGCCCACTTTGTCATAGTTGCATGTACTTATTATCTTAATTCTTAGAGCATTTAACCTATAAATGCTCTAAGCTTAAATTACATTTTAATTTAGTATATAATGTACATTATATTGATATTTATTTTAGTAACTGAAAGGCTATACATACAAAAGGATATGCAACAGACCACCAAACTGAACAACTATTCCTTTTTTTTTTGCGATTTCTGAGTTCCATAGTAAAAGTTGTTCAGTTTGGTGGTCTGTAGCATATGCTTTTGTATGTATATACCCTTTTGGTTACATCCTGTATTCTCTTAGTGTATTTTTATATTTAAATAAGTGAATTATTTGTTTATATTTTATATTATGTTTTTCTCTTTTAATCTTACACACGTTGTCTACATCTCTTTTATTTACTTTCCTATCGCAGGTATGCTGGAACAGATTTCTTTAGAAATAAGCATCACTTTTGTACCTACGTATTTTCGGTTCCTTTCTTCTTGTCTGTTTTTATGTGTGTACTGTAGAAGTTTGAAGACCTTCCACTGAGGGGGCTCAGCGGTAGAGCGTGTTGTCTGTGTGAATTGGGAATTTGCTACGCTATGAAAGCAAACACACAGGACGAGAAACACCACATAATATATTATAACGAATACATCTACCAAGCCCCGCGGCCTAAGTCGGTCTGTCATTTGTACAAACAACTATCAACTACTTTAAACATAATTTAAAGGTTCGAATGCCGTCAGATTATTACCAGCCATGTTAAACATAAGGTTTCACACAGGCTCTACAGCTACAGTACATAAATGTTTAAATAAATGAATAAAAACGAAAGAGATCCCACTTCTCAAAGGGCTGCGCGCTGAGCGAAGCGTACCGGTGTGTGGACGTGAGTCAGTAGTCGCGCCCGCCAACCTGCGCACGCGAATCTCGCTATGTCCGACACACACCAATACAAGACCAGCGACTCCGAACAAATCGAACAAATATTTTCAACTGAAAACGTCGTCATTATTGGATGGATATTGTTTGTGCCGACGCTATTAGCGTTCATATACGGAGTGACATCGTGGGCCATCATCAAGAAGTTTCGCAATTTCAGAAACTATGTGATTATCAGTGCTATCCTAGCGAATGTGATTCGTTTGTTAGTGTTTGAGTTGTGTATGGCTCTGATCAGTGAGGATGCGGTGATACGGTACGCAGAATTGCGCGTTATACCTATATCTCTAATAATGTATTGTACATTATCATTTAACTGTTGGTTATTAGTGTTGTGTTATTATTTTTACATAGATTTAGTACAAGTTTTCCGTGTAGAAATCCGTAGGAGGTATCTAAAGAGTGGTCTGTTTGCCTGGGGGTTGCCTTTGGTATCATCAGTGATATACTTCGTTGCTGCTTTATGTTGTTATGTTTATAATTCGAGTGAAATAATTACAGAATTCATGTTTCAAGCTTTGACCAAGGCAATATTAATAATTCCTGTGATGATTAATTTTATTATTTATGTATCTGTTGTGGTTTCTCTGTTCCGTGGTTGTGAAGCTGCCGTGAGTACGTGTAGTAACAAATGGTGTCGCTTCTACATAGCCACGTTAATATTTGTACTCAGCAATGTTTTACAATTAACTGTTCTATTAGAAATATTGGATATGAAGATATTTGTAATCGTTGCTATTGGAGAGTTGGGAATATACTTGAATACAATATCATTAGACGTGTTTATAATCATAGTGAAAAGCAATCGGGAATTGTGGCGAGATTTTTTTAATAAAAGATCATTACAAAACTGGCAAGAAGTATGACGTCGTTGACGTCAGGTTTGAGGATAAATAAACTAGTCAGAACACGTATGAATCAGATCAATTACGCAAAACAGAAACGTCTGTAACCAGTTTTGTTAGAAGGTAATTTACCTTGACGCCACAAGTCAAAGATGAACAGTAAATAATAAATGAAACAAAAAATAGAATATTAACTAACTATTTAAGGAAATAATATGAGCAAAGCTTGAAAAATATTGGTGTCAAGTTGTGCGCTAAAATCCGGTTTCTGAATTGAGATCTTGTCAAGCTCTACTCCAGCATTGCTTATACTAAAACACGAAAAATATGTATTGTTTGAATTCCACACGCTACATTCAAAAAATTAGAAAGGATTGACGTCAATTCAGAAGCCGGGTTTTTTCAACAAATGTTAATTTTAAGTATTTTTATTTAAACTTGGCAGGTTTTTGATAGATTACTTTAGTTTTTTAAAATTTTAATTAAAGAAAAATCCCACCAGATGTTGTATATTAAAGGGGGAAACGCCAGGATAGCTCCCGAAATTTAAATTTTCTTATTTTTTTTGCAATATGCAGATCAGTGCCAGGTTGTATATTGAACAAAATATGTTTTTTTTAATATGAAAATTTGAATTTCACGTCTTACCCCGTAGCTTTCAAGGAAGAGATCGGTATAAATTAAAATTGTCAAAAATGACTTGATTTCAACTTATGACCTCGTATATTTCGCCGTAAAAGCTTCTAGATTATAACATAATAGAATGTGTAACCATATATTATTATTTGCCAATAAACACTTTGATGCTGCCCTCTATGGGGGTGTAAGTGAGTATTTATTTCTGTACGATCAACGCCATCTATTGGCCAGTTTGTGAAGTGCTTCTTACAACCTATGACTACGAAAAGTGACGATTACGGACGAAAATCGCGAAAGTGATCTTATCTCCAGTGACGTTTAAAATAAAAGAAAATATTGATAATTATTATTATTTATTTATTTCCAAAATACTTAACCTATTTTACAGTTGTATTTAGCTACACATGAGTCCCTCTTAGGGTTATCTGTGCGATGGCGATAATTTAAAAAAAATATCATTTGTGTAGCTTTGACTGTCGTTACGGGTCGTCAGAAGCCCGGAAGACTTACAGCGAGTTTTACCAAGGGTTATCGTTGTAGTTGTGGAGGTCAGATAGGCAGTCGCTCCTTGTAAAACACTGGTATTCAGCTGCATCCGGTTAGACTGAAAGCCGACCCCAACATAGTTGGGAAAAGGCTAGGCAGATTTAGTAGTGCCTAAGTGTAAGATTTGTAGGTACATAAAAAGAAAATTAATAATAAAAGGAAAATTTAAACAAATATTTTGTTTCTTTGTACGAATAGTTACTCTACTACAGACCTAATTATTCGCACTGCTCACACATACAAAGTGTCTCATACACACACACACACCTGCTACTATGCTATGATATCTATGATTTAGCTTCTCATTGCGCTACGGCCGCGTAGCCTTACCCGGCGCTACGGCGTAGCATTACACGGTTCTACGGCGTAGCGTCTGCTTTTCATCTGGACCTTTCATTCATTTTACTTTTTTAGTAAAGAATTGAACATACCCCTATTTATTGTAACCACATCCTTCATTAAAGTGATAATATGAAAAATGTATAATTACGTACGCAAAATACGGACACCAGCGGTTATGAAAAATAAATCTATGTTTCGTCATTGCATGGGGTACCGGGGGTTGCAGCTGTCAAGATGCGGGGGTCGCTGGAACACGTAAATCGCGTGTATATTTGATGCAATTATATTAGTTTTCTTATATGAGTGAGGACTATTTCATATTATTGTGGCACATAAATATTTATATTGTAATTGCAATTTTGGCCCTCCATGTTTTTTCACAGGCATCATTTCATTATCATCATTATTTTTTATCATTTCGTGTTCTAATTAAGTTATTTTCGGCTCTGCCTAAATGATTTACTGTATCTCCTACACACACTTATAACATCGCGATATTTCAGAGATAAAATAAGTAAATAATTTCAAATAAGAACATTATTTGGCTATATCTTCTATGTATTGGCAACCCCATGTCCCATATGTCACTTGTTTTAGAGTTCCCATAAATTCACTAAGTTCTCCTGAAAGGATACGTGAATCGGAGGGTCTAATTATTGCAGGTCTGGGGCTTTTACCTAGTGGTGGGTGGGTAATTATATTTCAGATCTCTGTTCATTAAATTAGAATCAAGACTTCGCTTAACAGGTAAGCTCGTTTGATTCCCAATTTTATTTCACATAGATCTGAAATATAATTGGTAAACAGAGTAGATGTAAGTTAATTTAAGATTTACCGTCTAACGTTATAGGCTGATAATTAAGGATAATCAGCCTATAACTTTTCCACTGCTGGGTCTGGGTCTCCTCTCGTTGGGAGGGAGTGGGCCCTAATCCACGCTTGGCCGTGCGGGTTGGTAAATGTTCCATTACTTCAAACTTTTGGTTCTAGGATACGCAGTTTCCTCATGATTTCTGAAGAGTAGAAGTAGGAGTAGTAGATGAAGCAGTGATGAAAAAAATGTATAAAAAGTGAAGCGCCTGCTTGGGTTCGAACCCACGACCTACAACTGGGGCCGTTGCTACTGGGCTAACCTGCTCTTCTTCCATTAAATAGTCAACAAATATGGAATAATCTTATATAAATAAAAGAAAGTCGTGTTAGTTACACTATCTATAACTCAGAAACGGCTGAACCGATTTGGCTGAAAATTTGTTGGGAGGTAGCTTAGAACCAGGAGACGGTCATAGGGTAGGTAGGGTAGGTAGGGTAGGTAGGGTAGGTAGGGTAGGTAGGGTAGGTAGGGTAGGTAGGGTAGGTAGGGTAGGTAGGGTAGGTAGGGTAGGTAGGGTAGGTAGGGTAGGTAGGGTAGGTAGGGTAGGTAGGGTAGGTAGGGTAGGTAGGGTAGGTAGGGTAGGTAGGGTAGGTAGGGTAGGTAGGGTAGGTAGGGTAGGTAGGGTAGGTAGGGTAGGTAGGGTAGGTAGGGTAGGTAGGGTAGGTAGGGTAGGTAGGGTAGGTAGGGTAGGTAGGGTAGGTAGGGTAGGTAGGGTAGGTAGGGTAGGTAGGGTAGGTAGGGTAGGTAGGGTAGGTAGGGTAGGTAGGGTAGGTAGGGTAGGTAGGGTAGGTAGGGTAGGTAGGGTAGGTAGGGTAGGTAGGGTAGGTAGGGTAGGTAGGGTAGGTAGGGTAGGTAGGGTAGGTAGGGTAGGTAGGGTAGGTAGGGTAGGTAGGGTAGGTAGGGTAGGTAGGGTAGGTAGGGTAGGTAGGGTAGGTAGGGTAGGTAGGGTAGGTAGGGTAGGTAGGGTAGGTAGGGTAGGTAGGGTAGGTAGGGTAGGTAGGGTAGGTAGGGTAGGTAGGGTAGGTAGGGTAGGTAGGGTAGGTAGGGTAGGTAGGGTAGGTAGGGTAGGTAGGGTAGGTAGGGTAGGTAGGGTAGGTAGGGTAGGTAGGGTAGGTAGGGTAGGTAGGGTAGGTAGGGTAGGTAGGGTAGGTAGGGTAGGTAGGGTAGGTAGGGTAGGTAGGGTAGGTAGGGTAGGTAGGGTAGGTAGGGTAGGTAGGGTAGGTAGGGTAGGTAGGGTAGGTAGGGTAGGTAGGGTAGGTAGGGTAGGTAGGGTAGGTAGGGTAGGTAGGGTAGGTAGGGTAGGTAGGGTAGGTAGGGTAGGTAGGGTAGGTAGGGTAGGTAGGGTAGGTAGGGTAGGTAGGGTAGGTAGGGTAGGTAGGGTAGGTAGGGTAGGTAGGGTAGGTAGGGTAGGTAGGGTAGGTAGGGTAGGTAGGGTAGGTAGGGTAGGTAGGGTAGGTAGGGTAGGTAGGGTAGGTAGGGTAGGTAGGGTAGGTAGGGTAGGTAGGGTAGGTAGGGTAGGTAGGGTAGGTAGGGTAGGTAGGGTAGGTAGGGTAGGTAGGGTAGGTAGGGTAGGTAGGGTAGGTAGGGTAGGTAGGGTAGGTAGGGTAGGTAGGGTAGGTAGGGTAGGTAGGGTAGGTAGGGTAGGTAGGGTAGGTAGGGTAGGTAGGGTAGGTAGGGTAGGTAGGGTAGGTAGGGTAGGTAGGGTAGGTAGGGTAGGTAGGGTAGGTAGGGTAGGTAGGGTAGGTAGGGTAGGTAGGGTAGGTAGGGTAGGTAGGGTAGGTAGGGTAGGTAGGGTAGGTAGGGTAGGTAGGGTAGGTAGGTAGGGTAGGTATCATAGTTAAGACAGGACAACGTTTGTCGGGTCAGCTAGTTATACATACTTAACAATTGCGTCATGAATGGTTTGTCTTGATTATGTTAATTATTATTGTTATCCTGTTTACAGTTATATTGTGCATATACTGTTCGACCACTACGTGTGCACCGCGCATCAGTTTGGGCGCGTCACTGCTCATGAGTGCACGCCGAGGTGCGCACGCGACGCTCACCATGGCCGATAACAATACCGAATACGACGAAAATATCGAATACGACAGCAGTGAAAACGATACCAGTGAAGACTCTATTCCAACTGATGAACAACTAAGAGCATATAAAATCGCAATGACTGCATGGGTGACTGTGTTGGTGCTGTCTCTAGCTGCAATCATATACGGAGTGACATCGTGGTGCATCATCAAGAAGTTTCGTAACTTCAGAAACTACGTGCTTATTAGTGCAAACATAGCTGGTGCCTTACGTTTGTCAGTGCATATTGTTATTATTATAGTGTTAATTTATTACCAGGAGGTATTAACAGAGCATCCAGAAATGTGGATTAGTCTCATGTCCTTAACGTTGTATTTTTACTTATCGTCTCATTGCTGGTTACTAGTGTTGTGCTATATTTTTTACGTTGATTTTGTGAAAGTTTTCCATCTTGCCATTCGCAGGAGATACCTTAAGAGTAGCCTATTTTCTTGGGGTGTAACTATTATAACACCAGTTATATACTTCGTATGTAATCTGTTTTTATATATGTATGATTGGATGAGAAAAATAATACGACCTTTTGTGTTCTGCATGTTACTAACACCTGTAGTAATTGGTTTTGTTCTGTACATAACAGTGTTATATTCTCTGTTCCGTGGTAGTGAAGCTCGCGCGAGTACATCTATCAACAAATGGCGTCGCGTCTACTTAGCAACGTTGATTTTTGTACTCGGAAAAGTTATATTTTTAATCAATTTACTACAAATATTCGAAACACAGGTTATGTTCGTTCAAATAATAGCAATGGTAGGAGAGTTCTTAAATTCCTTAGTTTTGTCTGTGTTTTTAATAATAGTTAAGAGTAATCGAGAATTATGGCATGAATTTATTATGAAAAGATCGATGCAGTCGTTAATTCGTTGTAAATAGAGTTGTAAGTTTGGATATTAAAGTCGTCATAGAGCAGAAACTAAATTTAATTGGGTTTGACACGCGACGATGGGAAGACAATGCCTTGGAAGGTGCCTTTGGTGTGGGATGTAACTTGTGCCGATAACCTGGTACCATCAACTTCCTAGTACGGCGGGTTGTGCTGGGGCAGCTGCTGCAGGTGCTAAAAACCTCAAACGGCGCAAATATTCTAACCTTATTGGGACTCATATGTTCAAGCCGTTTGGGGTTGAAATACTAGGGCCATTACATCGGCAAGCGGCTGATTTATTTTAACGTGACTAGAGGGCTGGCCTATTTTTTGGTCAAAGAATCAGCATTGCGATACAACGTGGCAATGCTGCTAGCCTTTTGGGAACTTTTTCTGTTGACAACGATGTGGACGACCTTTTCAATGCCTTTTGATTATTTCCCATGCCATTTTAATATACTTGTACATATTATTATGAATTTGTACTAAATATTACGTAAAGTTTTTTATTGTAATAATTTTTTATTATGCATGCTGTGGTCTCCTATAAGTGAAGGAGAACAACTTCTTAATATTATATCTTTACCTATGAAATTGCCGTTAGATTCTGCAGTACTGGCCATTTCAAATCAAAATAATTTTGGTTTGGCTAAGAATTCTAATTTCAAATTAATTTTATTTTAAAAACATGTATTTTTTTTCCAAACGTAGTCATTTGTTTATTGTTAGTGTTACATTTTCATCGCATTTAAATCTTTTTCGTCATCATGGATACGTTAAAAATTCGAGTAATTATGGAATATGAGTACCGTCGTGGCAGCAACGCAGCACAAGCGGCACGCAACATCAACGACGTTTACGGAGCTAACACTACAAACCAACGCATCACCTGTTATTGGTTTGCTCGCTTTCGTTCTGGAAATTTCGACCTGAAAAATGAACCTCGCGGTCGTCCGAAGACTTTGGTCGACAATGACGAATTAAAGGCGATTGTGGAAGCTGATGATACACAATCTACGGCTGAATTAGCAGCAGCTTTCGACGTTAGCGTCAAAACAATATTGGTCCATTTGCGTCAAATTGGCAAGGTAAAAAAGCTTGACAAATGGGTGCCCCACGAACTCAATGTTTGCCAGCGCGAAGTACGCGTCGAGACGTGCCTTGCACTGCTCAACAGACACACAAATGAAGGAATTTTGAACCGCATTGTTACCTGCGATGAAAAACGGATTCTGTTTGATAACCGCAAGCGCTCAGCAAGTTGGTTGGATCCTGGATCAGCACCTAAACAATGCCCTAAACGAAAACTTACCCCTAGAAAAGTGATGGTCACTGTTTGGTGGTCTAGCGCCGGTGTGATTCATCACAGCTTCTTACCAAACGGGGTGAGCATTACTGCAGATGTGTACTGTGAAGAACTGAACACAATGATGGAGAAGCTGGCACATCTCCAACCAGCATTGGTCAATCGCTCGTCTCCGCTGCTCCTGCACGACAACGCGCGACCTCATACTGCACAGCAGACGGTCTCCAAGTTGCAAGAACTGGGGTTGGAAGCTCTCCGTCATCCGCCCTACTCACCAGACCTTGCGCCTACAGACTACTACTTTTTCCAGAATTTGGATAACTTCTTGGCGGGAAAAAAATTCAATACCCGAGAGGCAGTACAAAATGCCTTTGAAGAATTTGTTGCCTCCCGTCCAGCTGATTTCTTTAAGAAGGGCATCAATAAACTGCCACTGCGTTGGCAAAGATGCATTGATTGCATGGGTGATTACTTCGATTAATACAAATAAAAAATACATGAAAAAAAATCGTTTAAATTTTTTCATACAAAACGGCAATTTCATAGGTAAAGACCTATTATCTGATATTGGGCCATGTCATACATTTGTACATATTTTTTAGGAAATCCTTAATAAATAAATAAAGTATTAATGATACTCAATAAAAAAATATTAAAGAGTATGATGGAGAATTAGCGTACATATTGGTTTGTAAATTAATTATGACATATACGTATCTACAAACCGAAAAACAAAATTAAAGGGTACCATATTTTTTTTATAAGAGCTTTTTTTATGAGCAAAACCTATGTAAGTTAGTATTTAGCTCTCTTTCTTGTGTTATTTATATTTACGTACTCGCAGGTACATATGATATGTACTCGCCTGTACATATCGTATGTACCTGCGAGTCCGCGGGCAAAAGCTTAGTAATTAAGGAATACGTCGAAATAATTACATTATTAATCAAGGAAAACGAAAGAGTAAACAGGCCCGCCTGCCTAATATTAAAACAATGAAACAATAACAGGAAAAAGGTATTTATGTAAAATTCAATTATATATTTCGGGACTAGAGCTACTTACTTGTCGAACTGTGCATGCGCATGTACCATGGCTGTCATCGACAACAATACATACAACACCAGTGTATATAACACCATTGCATATAACACCAGTGCATATAACAGTAGTGCATATAACAGTAGTGCATATAACAGTAGTGTTTATAACAGTAGTGCATATAACAGTAGTGCAAATAAAAGTAGTGCATATAACAGCAGTGCATATAACAACAGTGTATATAACAGCAGTGCATATAACAGTAGTTCTTACAACTCCAGTGCAGCCAACACCAATACAAATACTTGGAACGATTTCAGAATTGTTGTGTCTGTTTTTGTTGTACTATCCCTGACTGCGTTCATATATGGAGTGACATCATGGTGCATCATCAAGAAGTTCCGCCATTTCAGAAACTATGTGATTCTCAACGTAATATTTACTAATGCAATGCGTTTCTTAGGTCTTGTAACATTAACTCCTTATTTAAACGAAGACAAACCTAAAACTTTAATAGCATTTGTGGGTCTTGGTTTCATGATATGTGCGTTATCCTACAACTTCTGGTTACTCGTGTTGTGTTACATTTTTTACATTGATTTTGTAAAGGTTTTTACTATTAACATTCGTAGAAAGTACCTTAAAAGTTCCCTGTTTGCCTGGGGTGTGCCTTTTATGTCGGTTTTTATTATGCCTTTTATTGCGATCGTTTTAATAGTATGTATTAAGTCATTTAAAGTAAATGTGACAGTTCTTTTCGTTTTTTTTGCAGTTATATATTCTATTGCTCCGACAATAAATTGTTTAATTTACATTACAGTTTTATATGTTCTTTTCCGCGGTAGTAAGCCTGGAGCAAGTACATCTACTAACAAATGGCGTCGCTTCTACATAGCTACGTTGATATTTGTGCTCTGCAATATTTTATCGTTATCCTTTATAATACAACTATTGAATAGGAATGGTACACTGTTTTCAAATATAGGTTTAATAGGAGATCTATTGAATATTATAGCATTAGATGTGTACATAATTATAGTTAAAAGTAATCGGGAATTATGGGGAGAATATTTCAAACGAAGATCTATACTAGCATCACTAGAAATAAGGTGATTGTATGGACAACATTCCCATGTTATTGGGCACACAGCGCAACACTACAGGGTAAAATTTAATTCATGGGCATTATTTGAAGGGATCATTGTACTCATGATTATGGCTACAGCATACGAGGAGCTCGTGGTTAAGTAATAACAGCCGCAGCGATCGATCCATCAGGTTCAGCTACGCTTGCCGGAGTTTGTCCGTGAATGGGTGACCATCTTTACATATCGAGACTCCACCGTGGCTCAGAAAGCACGTTAAGCCGTTGGTCCCGGCTGTAATTTGTGAATCTTTGACAGTCGTTACGGGTAGTCAGAAGCCCGAAAGTCTGACAGCCAGTCTTACCAAGAAGTATCGTATTAGCCAGTTACTGACTTGGTTGTGGAGGTCAGATAGGCAGTCGCTCCATGTAAAATACTGGTATTTAGCTGCATCCGGTTAGACTGGAAGCTGACCGCAACATATTTGGGAAATGGCTAGGCAGATTGTTTGTACTCATCATTATGAACAACTTTCAAAGTCGGCACAAATCTGAAATCGCGAAAAAAAATCAGCTGTTCCCTACATTTCAAATTCAAATTCAAATAATTTATTGTGGATCATAGGTTCATAGGATGTTAAGTTGGTTACAGGCAAATCTGCTATGTCCCGCCGTTTAGGCATACAAAATTCAGCACATCAATCTAATTTAAAAAAAAAAAAAAAACATAAGTATCAAATTGTCATGCAATATAAATTAAATGAGTAATATAATAGGTAATGTCAAATTATTAATTATACATGCTATAGAATATAATAGTAATAATAATAGTAATAAAAACAATTAGACAATGTCACTTTACAGTTTGTGAGTATTTATACCTAATAGTTTGTTATAAGTACCCCGCGATCATTCATTAAGCAAGCACGTACTTCGCTTGATCGGTCCTTTTTATCAGTGGTTCTAAACATTTTGTCCATCTTCAAACTTGCAAGTCAACGATGACGAAGTGTGCCGCTTGTAACTCTGATTTTAACGATGGCGTTCAATGTGCATCATGCAAACGGCATCTTGATTTTGGCTGTGCTAATATCACAGAAAGCGGGTGGAGAAAATTAGGAGTCGACCGACGGGCGGCATGGAAATGTCCAAAGTGTCGGATTTCTTCACCATCACCGTCCCCCTCCCTGTCTCCACTGCCGACACCTGAACCTGCGTCTCTGGAAACGATCCTGAATGAGATTCGTGAGCTGAAAGTTCAGCTGGCCGGCTTGCCGACGCTGTCTCATGATGTCAGGTGTATAAAAGAGGAACTCAAGGAGCTCAAAATCAGCGCTGAATTCGATGGGAAATGGGCTGGATGACTTCTCTGTCAAACTTGTGGACATTGACTCTAGAGTTGCAGATCTTGAGCGTCTTCGGGAAACTGTTGGCTCCCTCCAATCCGACATTGACTTGATTAGGTCTGAGTTGTCAGCTAGTGATCAGAGATCACGGCTGAACAATGTGGAAATTAAAGGCATTCCCCTAAAAAAGGATGAAAACCTATTTGCCATTTTAGATAAAATTAGCGAAAAGGTCAACTTTACGTTTCCCAAAGCCCAGGTCAATTACATATCCAGGATACCACTATATAACACCAAGGAGAAGTCGATTGTGGTTAGCTTTTTAAATAGATATGTCAAGGAGGACTTCGTTGCGGCTGCACGCACTCTCAAGACACTATCCGCCCATGATCTTGGATTCTCGGGTCAATCGAATCGAGTGTACGTGAATGATCACCTCAACCCTGACTCCAAAAAGTTGTTGAATAAAACCCGAATTATTGCTAAGGATAAGGAGTATAAGCACGTATGGGTCAAACACGGAAAGATTCATGTCCGCAAGCAGGAAGGATCAGCTGTCTTAGTTATATCAAAAGAGAAAGATTTAAACAAGCTACATTAGAGTGGTGCATCTTTCCGTTATCGTTATTTTATAACTATAAACATATTATTTTGTCTAAAAGTAAAATCAGTTTAAATTGTGTTCTAATAACCATATTTGTTTACCAATTGTATTTTTGTAAAAGGTTTAGCATCTCTGACGTGCTCGAAGTTTCGTCACCTCGTATTTGTATTCGCAAATGGGCCTTTTGTTTCTCTTATCGCGCTGTTCTATTAATTAGAACAACCCTATTTATGTTTATCTCGCTCGCACCTACTATTGAGTCTAACTATTGCCTGCATAGTCGCACAGTTACCTGTGATATTGCGTTGATTTTTGTAACTTTTGTGTATGTCTAATTACCCTACATATTGGTTTATCTTTCGTTACTATTTTGTCATATTACAATAACTTTGAGTATTTACTTTCCGTTAACATTGCCTCAAACTCGGCAATCGTTAGTCTTCTGGCGTTTTGTTACATAAGTGGTTATTATCATGCTATTAATTCTGCTGCTTTAAATCCTGTTAATTATCAATGGCTGTAAATGACAATAAAAAACTGCATGTTTATTATCAGAATGTTCGTGGGCTCCGTACCAAAACTGAATCCTTCTTTCGACAACTATGCCTATGTTCTCACTACGATGTAATTGTTTTAACGGAAACTTGGCTAGTGGACGGCATAAAGAATTCGGAGTTGTTTGGTGATCAATACATTGTATGGCGTCGCGACCGGGATTATTCTCTCACAGGTCAGTCTCGTGGTGGTGGTGTCTTGATAGCTGTCCGCAAGTGTATTTCTGCGGTCCCCCAGCCGTTATTTCACTCCTCGGCCGAAGACTTGTGGGCCACTTTGAGTGTACGCCAACCTAACTCAAGGAATTATTTTAAACTGAATGTTTGTGTAATCTATCTGTGCAAACAAAACCGTGGTTATTCTTTTTCCGACCAACTATCAAATTTTCTCCAAAACTTAAGTAATATAGTGCTAAACAATCCAAATGATAATTATTTAGTTATTGGTGATTTTAACCTGAGTGGTATTTCGTGGCAATTAAATAATAACACATTTTTACCTGTAAACATTTATAGTAGTGAGGAGTACATGCTAACGGGTGAATTGCGTGTTTTGGGTTTGAATCAATGGAATGGTATATTAAACGAATACGGTAAAATCCTAGATTTAGTGTTATGTAACGACTTTGTTTCAGTAAGTGAATGTATGGTGCCTTTATCACCTGTTGATAAATATCATCCAGCTCTTAGCGTCGAAGTGAGCTTTGCCGAATACAACTACTTAACTCCCGCTCCTTTTACTAGGTATCTTTACGGCAAGGCTGACTTTATGGCCATTAACAGAGAAATAGCCGCTATTGATTGGATTAACGTATTTTTGGACATGTCGATTGGTGATGCCGTAAACTACTTTTATGCTACTATATCGGACATTCAAAATAGATTTGTTCCTACAATGACAGTTTTTCACAGCTCATATCCTATTTGGTACACCCCGGCACTTAAGCGCTTGATTAAAGAAAAGGCTAAATACCTCAGTAAATTTAAAAGGTATGGCAGGCTTTCGGATCAGGCAACCTTTAGGCATCTACGTGAGCGGGTTAATAAACTTGAAGCGGATTGTTACAATAGCTACTTAGCAGTTACAGAAGCCTCCATTGAAAATAATCCTAAGCGCTTTTGGAGCTTTGTGAAACAGCGTTCTAAATCCAGTGCAATGCCCAGTTTTCTAAAGTATGGTGATGTGACGGTTTCCTCTCCTGAATCTATTTGTAATGCATTTTCTTCTCACTTCTATTCTACTTTTCTTGATCCAATCAATGACGTGCCTAATACTTTTTATTCTCATCAGAGTGCTTCAAGTCCCAATATATCCTCGGATATTCACTCAATCGAGATTGACCTAAATGTAATAGCTAAGTTGTTGAGTGAACTTGATCCATCTAAATCTGCTGGTCCAGACCACTTATCACCTAAATTGCTGATTGGATGTGCTAAAAGCATTGCCTTACCAGTGTCCCTATTGTTTAAGAAATCGCTATCTTCATGTTGTGTTCCCCAAATCTGGAAGTCTGCCTTCGTAACTCCGGTGCATAAGAAGGGGCACAAAAACGAAATAGTCAATTACAGACCCATCTCTAAACTGTGCATTCTGGCTAAAGTTTTTGAGAGGATCATCTACGATCAAGTCTACGCAGCGCTTAATCAGTCTTTTAGCCCTTCTCAGCACGGTTTTCTTAGGGGTCGCTCAACTGTATCTAACCTGGCTTTACTCAATGACTTTTTAACAGCCCAAATGGACGTTGGAGCACAAGTCGATGTCGTTTACACAGATTATAGTAAGGCCTTTGACAGAATCGACCACAATATTCTCGAAGCAAAGCTTTTTAACAATGGCATCAGAGGTGATCTGCTTCGCTGGTTTGCTTCTTACCTTGAAAACAGATCTCAGGCCGTGGTCATCAGTAATTACATGTCGAGCTGGGTTTCAGTTCCTAGTGGTGTTCCCCAAGGCTCCTTGATGGGTCCACTGCTTTTTATTATCTATGTAAGCGACATCGACTCGTGTTTCCATCATTCTAATTTGCTTTGTTTTGCTGATGACATGAAGATATTCTCTGCAATATCATCAGATGACGACACGGTTGCTCTGCAGTCCGACCTGGCGCGATTGGATGATTATTGTTCTATTAATAAACTGGATTTGAACCCTACAAAATGTTCAGTTATATCATTTACCAGGAAACGCATACCTCTCCCAACAACCTACGAACTTAAAGGGCAATCATTACAGAGGTGCGACGGTGTACGTGATTTAGGTGTCTTTCATGACTCCAAATTGTTGTTTAACGTGCACATTGATCAAGTAGTGGCTAAAGCTTCAAAGTCGCTGGGTTTTGTTATGAGACTCGCGGGATGCTTCAAGAAGGCCAAAACTCTAAAGATCCTCTATTGTTCCTTCGTTAGAAGTCATCTTGAATATGCGTCACAAATTTGGAACCCGTGTTACCATAAATATATCGATCGGATCGAGAATATTCAAAAAAGATTTATTCGTTTCCTATGTTTTCGGTTACGTATACCATACCATTCTGATAATTATATAAACCTTTGTAGGAAATTTCATTTACAGCCACTCATTAATCGTCGTCGACTAGCAGATTGCGTGTTTCTTATGAAAATTTTATCTAACGAAATCGATTGTCCTGATCTCCTGCATAAACTTTATTTGAATGTACCCCAGAGATCAGTTAGATTTAATCCGCCTTTGTCCATTCCCTTTTCTCATTCCAATTATAGGCAAAACTCATATATGGTGAGAGCGAGCAAAGACTTTAATACTATTTGTAAAGAGTTTTCATTCGACCCATTTATTACCAAATCCTACTCTGTACGCAGTCAGTTGAATGCGAGCTTTTTCAAAGGGCCATAATCTTTTATTTACCGAAGTTAAACTTATTTTTATATTTCACGTGCTTGTTAGATCCTAAGTTCTCTACTACTTATCCTATTTTTATCCGTGGGAACCTGTTACTGGCTCTCTGTTGCATGTTAATTCTGTTATCCAGTTGTTATAGCTGTTGGTTCTCCTATAGTAAATAAATAAATAAAAATAAATAATAAACCGGCTGTTTCAGTGTCTTGTCATCTAGAAATTCTCTAACAGAGTAATAACATTCACTTATCAATAATTCGTGGAGTTCTTTTTTAAAGATATTTATATTGCTCATAGTTCTTAAAGGTGGCGGAAGATTATTATAGATACGTGGGCCCATACAAAAGATGCTTTGGTGCATAAGCTTTGTTTTACTGGCAACCGTGCGCAGCATATCTTTGTGTCTGGCCCTAGTGTAAAATTTAAATAAGTTGGGGTTCAATTTTATGAACATAATAATTTCCTGTATGTAAACACCAGGGAGAGTTAATATTTTTAAACTTATAAAGTGTGGCCTACATGAATCAGTTTGGTGTATGTTGCACATCGATCTAATACAGCGTTTTTGAGCTCTAAAGGCACGCTCTTTTTCTACTGAGTTACCCCAGAAAATTATTCCGTTGCGTATGATTGAAGCAGCATATCCATGATAGGCAGTTAGTAGTACAGACTGGTTGACAGTGCTTCTTAATCTGTATAGAGCATAAGCGCTCTGACTAAGCCTTTTGCAAACTTGTTCTATATGTGACTTCCAATTTACTTTGCTATCAATATTAAGACCTAGAAATTTAGTTACTTTGATTTCTTCTATGTTAGTTTGAGAGTAGCATATATTTGAATTGGTATCGGGTTTTATTCGCTGTCTAAAATTCATGATTTTTGTTTTATCTAGGTTTATTTTTAGTTCATTTTCATCAAGCCATTGTATCATTGTTGTTAGGGTAGTATTTAAATCAAGTTTTAACTCCGCTCTGTCTTTTCCGGTAAATAATATAGTACTATCGTCAGCAAATAATGTCATATGGTGAGTTGTTACTGTTGGCATGTCATTTATATAAATCATGAAGAATGATGGGCCTAGAATACTGCCTTGAGGGACACCAGAGAGGAGATTTCTAACCTCGGAAACAACTGTTTCTTCAATTCTGGTAGTTGGAGAGATACTTTTTAATTCTACCATCTGTTTTCTGTCACTAAGATATGATTTGCTTAAATTAAATATGTTACCCCTTACACCAAATGCATATAATTTATTCAAGAGTATTGTGTGGTTGACTCGGTCAAACGCTTTTGATATGTCCATGTACAGCGCTATGGCTGTAGATCTAGTATCCATATGCAAAAGGACTTTGTGTAGAAAGTTATACATGGCTGTATTAACAGATTTACTTTTCCTAAAACCATACTGACATGGGGTAAACATGTTATTACTTTCGAAAAAAGGGTATAGGCAATTATAATAATAATAATAAATAATAAATTCATTTATTGACATAAGTAATTACAATTACAATAATGAATTCTCTAACACCTACGCTAGTAAAAACTGTGTTGCAGGTGTTAGTGTCTTCCCCTTAATAAAGTGACAATACTTTATGTCTGACAGAATTATTTTAACACAAATAGAGAGAAAAAAAAATATATAAAAATACGGAAACTAAATAAAACACTAAAGTTAGGTAACAAGCGTGCTGCCATGGGTGTATGTGTATTGTGTGTGTGTATGTGTATTGTGTGTGTGTATGTGTGTGTGTGTATGTGTGTGTGTGTGTATGTGTGTGTGTGTGTGTATGTGTGTGTGTATGTGTGTGTTGGTGTGTCTGTGTGTGTGAGACTGCGTGTGTGTATGATGGAACATTTTGGAATACATTAAGTTTTCAAAATATTTTCTACTTCAATATAATCTAAAGTCTTTAGCCAATTAAATATAACTATTTTAAATTTGTTGTTATTAAACTTGTTTAATTTCAGAATTTTATTACATTTATTATAGGTGTGCGGAGCTAGATAACAATAGTATCTTCTAGCAAATTTTGATTTGGTACGAGGTGTAGGGTAGTACTCTACGCGCTTTCGTGAAATGGGTAGGTAAGGTACAACTCGTTTGTGGTATCTTCTTAGCATTTCGTATATAAATATCTTCCTGACAGATAAGACTCCTGCTAGTTCATACACTGAAGATGTAGGATGTCGATATGGTAAGTATAAAAGTACTTTAAGGACCATCCGCTGAGCCCGTTCGACTCCAATCATGTGAGTTTTTGCCGCACTTCCCCAAGCGCAAATGCAATATCTAATAATGCATTCGCACAAAGCTCGGTAAGTTTGCACAAGTAGGATATTATTTGCTACTGTGCGCAGGTTTTTAAATATATATACTAGTTTCCTTATTCTAGCAAAGATATATGCATAGTCCAGGAAAGTTGGTCATCTAACGTTACTCCCAAATACTTCACCGTGGTTACTCGGGATAGCGTTGTACAGTCGCAACTGGTATGGATCTCTCTTCTATTGCAGGGGTATCTATGTATTTTGAGATTGTGCGGTTCAGTAGGTTGCCCCACAGATGTTTTACTTTACCCTTATACCAACGTTCTCCAAACGCGTCATTAGTATTTTGACAGATACGGTATCAAAAGCTTTTTGGAGGTCTAAAAAGACCCCAAGACATTTCTCCCCCCCATCTAGACCAGATACAAGATTTGATGTCAATGCCAAAACTGCATCCTCCGTTGACTTTTTCTCTCGGAACCCAAATTGAAAGTCGCTTAGCAGTTTGTTACTTTCTAGGTATTTCATAACTCTCTTATTGACGACTTTTTCTAGGATCTTAGACAACACTGACAGAAGAGAGATGGGGCGATAGTTGCTTGGATCATCCTTGTTTCCAGATTTAAAAATTGGACAGACAACCGCTTTTTTAAAAGTTGACGGGAACCTGCCAGTTGACAGGCTAAGATTGCACATGTATGTTATGGGTTCTGCAAGGGAAACAATATTTTGTTTCAAAATATCCGATGTAATTTTATCCCTTCCGGGTGCAGTGTGCGATCTTAGCCCTAGAACAATACCCCTCACTTCATAGGGATCCGTAGGCATAAAAGACATAGAGTTAGGGGGGGAGGTATCCGTATCAGCTTCTTGCGAAAGTTCCTGTTCAGATTTATTCATCCTAACAAGTAACTCATTAGCTAATGCTTCTCCAACTCCAGTGAAAAAGTTATTGACCCTACCCAGAGACTGTGTAGGTGAGGTGTCAATTTCCAATAGTTCAACAATGGGTTCTTTGTTTTTCTTTATGTCACAAACTTCTTTAATCACTTCCCATGTTTTCTTTATATTACCTTTGTTTGTCTTTAGCTTTTCTTGATAATATTGTTTTTTTAAAGTTTTTATGATAAAATTACACGTATTTCTGTATTTTTGATACTTTATTTGTAGGAGCATATTGTCTGGTGTCTTTACTGCGGTTTTGTGAAATCTGTCTCTCTTTCTTATACATTTGACTACTCCTTTTGTTATCCATGGTTTTAATGGCCTATATCTATTTGACTTTTTGATAACACTAGTATTATTCGTAATAATATTCGTTAGTCTTGTCGTTAGTATTTCCGATGCAATATTGATATCAGTAGATGTGTAAAGATTTTCCCAAGACTCTTCAGTGAGTAGTTTTGTTATCATAGCATAATCTATCGTTTCTTTGTTGTACATTACACTTTTTTTTTGTATTTTAGAGCTATTAATAAATAAGAGTATCGGGCAGTGGTCCGTTAAAGGCTGTTCAAAAACTGCTGTTTTCCAACGGTATGAGCATTTTATCATGAAATGATCAATACATGTTCTGATGCGAGTTGGTTTATCAATGCCTGGTCGCAGTCCATGCATAGCCATCAAATTTAGGTACTCTTGGGCTGCACTAGACCGATTTTGTGCTAATATATATATCAATATTTATGTCTCCCGTAAAAATGACGTTCTTTGTTCGACATTTACATAGAATACTATCCAGTGATTCCAAATAAAGATTAGGATTTTTAAAACTAGGTGGCCTATAGGAACAAATAATTGTGTAGTCAGGCTTATTAGTGACAATTAAGCAATTTCCTTCAATAATCTTAGGCTCATAAACACAAGCCACGATATCGCTGCGTACATACACTACCACACCGTCGTTTTGGTTTATGCTATTCTGGGTCCAATATTTGTCATAGTCATTCATATTTGGTGGAGGATTATTCAAATTTGTCCAACACTCGGATAATACAATAATATCTATACGCATATTTAGTGCGGAAATAAAAGATACCAGAAGGTCAAAGTTACAGTTAATACTTCTAATGTTGATGCTAATAATTGTCATTGAACTACGCGTTTGAAGATTATAGTCAAAGAGTTCCGGGCAAATACTGGTGTCATTAATAGATATACATTCAATTGGGTCAGCCAAGTCTACTTGTTCTGTTATGTTTATATTAGCGTTAAGATCGAATTTAAAAAATTAAAATGGAATTGTAGCGACATCAAGAAAAGCGCCATTTATAATACGTATGCATTTATGATACCTTGTAATTTTACTGTCATGTAGAAAATGCAATAAAACAAATGTCAATGTATGTATTAAAAACTGATGTAATGTGTTATGTGAAATGTGATTGTAATTAGTTATTAAGTGAAATGATTTTGTGTGTTGTGTAGATAGGGATGTAGTGTACTTAGGCTTTAGAGTGTTGGCATGCACGTTCAAAAATATAAGAAGCAGAAAAAAAAAACTTAAAACTATGTTAAACACTGAAATGTGTACAAGGCATGCAGGTTTCAGACGAGGCATCAATTTTTCAGGTCGGGCGTCATTTCTCTTGTTGTTTCAGACTATACATGTATTTTTCAAATATTTTAGCAAAAATGGTTATTAAAGCAACTGGCCTGTAGTTATTAATACAACATTTTTTATCTTTCTTGTGTATCGGTTTTACTACTGACAATTTTAACTTCTCGGGAAAAATACCATGTTCTATACACAAGTTCATAATATAACTTAAAGGAGCAGCGATTAAAGTTGCTACGTCCTTAACGATCGTTGTAGTGATACCGTCATAACCTACGCTATTTGGTGAATAAGTCTTAGCGGTTTCTCGAAGGACCATATAGCGGGTTATTAATTTTATGTTGGGATGTAGATTTTAGCGTGGTGAACTGTTGGACGACACACAGAATTGAGCACACGGGATATGAGGTTTTGAGAAATAGGAATGGATGGACTTACTTGCGAACCTTCTGGTCAAAACACGTGGATTCAAGGACAGTTAGCTCAGCAGAAGTCCCACGTGCTATCTGGTTTATTCCTTTTTCTCTGTGATCACTTTCACTTGTTTAAATGTCACACTTGTGTCGGCTAACACTTATTTATAATAGTTATACAGTTTTGATGCGATTGCGGTTTGAGTAAGCGGTTGCAGTTTGCGGTTTGCGGTGCGGGTCAGTTTATAAAGCGGTGCGGGTGAATGCAGAAAATACACTGACGCTCCTTCCAACTCACAGTTGACGTGTGCTCGCAGTGGAAGGAACGCTCTCTGATTGGTCGTGCGCAATGATCTTCCAATCTCGTTCCGTTCGATAAGGAATGAATGGGTAGGAATGATTCGCTCAATTCTGTGTTGTAAGCGGAAAAAACTTATAAATAAAAAACTTGCGCGAGCACTATTTGTGTTCCGCAATGAAGTTATAATTTTAATAATGTCGGGAGGAATTGATGGGGGCATAAATATTGATTTAGTGTTAAATGTCAAGTTAGAAGAATGAGATTGTGTTGAGTCAGAATAAATTGTATTATTAGTATTTTTAACAATGTCAGCAAAGTAGTCATTAAAAGTATTTGCCATAGTCTTTGGATCAGTAATTACCTCGTCATTAATTATTAGTTTCTCAATACTCTCTTTAGGATGATTATATTTAGCGTTATTAATTACTTTCCACGTTGCCTTGGATTTATTAACGGCAGTATTTATAAAATTATTGTTCTGAGACCTTTTTGTCAGTGAAATAATTGTTTTGTACTTTTTAGCGTACGCTTTAAACTTCGTTTTATTTTCTTTGTTTGAGTTTTTCCTATAGTTCCATAGTAGTTCGCGTTTACGCTTACTGCATATTTTTATACCTTTTGATAACCATTTAGGTCTTGAAATATTTTTAATGCGATTTTTTTTTACAGGAAAGCATAAATTATATATTAAGCTGAATATATCGTGGAATGAATTGTACGCACTGTAAGGGTCTGTAGACTCATAAACACTGTGATACAAGATTTGGCTTAAATACTTAGCAACTAGACAAATATTTTCTTTAGTGAAGCTACGTTTATGTACATACCACATTTTGACGAGTTATAATAATGCATAATGCACAGCTGATTTTTTTCGCGATGTGAAAGTTGTTCATAGTGATGAGTACAATGAACCCTTTAAATAATACCCATGAATTTAATTTCACTCTGTATACCTACATACTAACACCATCTGATTAGTGTAGTAGTACGGAGGCCTGCACATCAAGCTAAACCCCAATCTGTCAAATTTCTTTGATAGTTTTTCAACTTTATTACAAAAGCATAAGGATCATTTTCAATTGAGGATATTTGACAGTTTGTGATAGCTTCATGTGCTGGCCTCTGTACTTTCAGGATGAGTTTGAATACATAATATTAGTAGCAGTAAACAGGAAGTTTTATTAAAAAATCCAAGCTTAATAATAAATCAATTACGTACTCCCTAATATAACATCCTTATCCTTTTTAAATCTTGATCATTTACTGTTAATTATATCATATACTTACATAATTAGGTACCTAAGTTGGCCGAAGTGAGCTTAGAGTGAGCTGTCATTAGTGTCCTAGCATCAGGTGTCGAGATTCTTACAGTAGTGCTATTCTGTAACCATCTGACCGTGAAAAAAGCAGTGATAGCCTAGTGGTATGACCGTCGGACTGCCAAGTCATAGGTCTCGAGTTCGAACCCAAGGCACGCACCTCTGATTTTACGGATTTCATGTGCGCATTGTATAATTATCACTTGCTTAAAAGTTAGTGAAGGAAAACATCGTGAGGAAACCAGCATGTCTGAGAGATATTTCTCAACAGCATGTCAAGCTAAGTCAGAGGCCCATGGGCAGCTTTAAAACTCTGACACCAGGTTAGTCACTAACCACACGAAAAGAAGAAGACCGTGATAACGCAGGTGAAGTGAGTTTAAAGTGAGTTTAAAGTGAGATGTCAATAGTGTCAATACCTAGCATTAGGAGGATCGATAGCTCACTTCAAGCTCATTTCACCTACGTTTTCACGTGGACTTTTTTACAGAATCAACCGACTGAATAGCCCAGCTGTTCTAATCACAGAAATATAAAAAACTGGAGAAGTGGTAAGGGGGCGTGTTGGTGACCACGTGGACCTGAGCGTTCATGAGCACGGAGCACTATGTCGTATCCGCCCCCAAGTCCCGACAACACACATTGATAATTGCCTTCCCTTCCAAAAGGTAGTTTCGTGTGGAGAAGAATGGGCAAGAAACTCCACCGTTACTCTTTTAAAATGTTTTACAATGTTTTGTATACATGAACATTATATGTGAAGACGATGCACCCAGAATAAAAACACTACACCACAAAAGGTGAAAAGAAAAACACATACAGTAATGGAAGGTAAACTTAAGTATGTCAAAAGTACATGGTGCTCACATATTTACAAACATTCTAAAAGTTAATAATAATAAATCAATCAATGTGTGAGAAGATATTTCAACATGTTAAAAAAGTATTTTACAAATATTAAATTATTACCTAATTTACTTAGCAACCAGTTTGATTTTGTCTAGACACTAGATTGCCCTGTGGAGCAGGACCAGCATGTTTCCAAGCATCCTTACCCACGAAAGAGTGACCCTGAATTGTCGTCAACGTCAACGGGAAATAATAAGTATAATAATAACTAAAACTGAATTTTTTATCCGCCACCTAGATATTTAAAAAATATTGGAACTGTATTTTTTCTTTTTCACGTAGAACAAAGATAAGGTAGGCTGATTAGGTTATAAACTACCTCTGTGCCAAATTTCATCCAGATCTGTTCAGCCATTTGAGCGTGAAGGACGGACAAACATACAAACCTACACACAAACTTTCGTCTTTACAATATTAGTGTGATAACATAACATAGCAATAGCAGTGATAGCCTAATGGTGTGAACGTCGGACTGCCAAGTCACCACTGAATTTACGGATTCATGTGCGTATTGTATAAACTATCACTTGCTTATAAATCGGGGAAGCAAAACATCGCGAGGAAATCAGCATGTCTGAGAAATATTTCTCAACAGCATGTGATGCGAAGCGGTGTGAGGGCGAACATAGTGTACCTACATCTCGTGTTCCCTATAAACTAGAAAATGAAACAGAATCTCAAGTTTGGATAATGAAGGGCTTGATGTGTCTCACGCATAGTCAGACAGATGTCAATTTTAACAATGGGTTTAGTTTAACTAAAATGACATGGAAAATCTCAGGCGAATGTAAATATTCCTGTTGGGTGAAAAATTTCATTGTATCTAAACTATCGCGAACCCTATTGAATATGACACCCAACTCTTGTAGTTCGGCACTTAGACGTGGCAAGTGTTTTAATACCTGAACCTCCCCGAAGACAATCATCTCAGGGCACGCAAAGCTACGCTCGAGAGCGCGCATGACGTCGTCGGGGTCCTCGGCAGAGAGGAGCAGTGACGCGACAGCTTCGCGTGCAGGACCGCGGAGCGCGCATTGTAAGCGCGCAACATTCTCTGCGGGGGTAAATGTTTTTTTTTTTTTTGTTAATGGCATCTCGCAATTCAACCATAGGGTGTCTATTTCTCAACCGGGCGTGCAATTCTGATCTGAGAATTGCAGTCAGTGTTGTACAAACTAAGCGACTACACGCTAAGGGCACTCCCTGTGGGGTACGGACCTCGGCTTAGGGCGTCGCTGGGAGAGGACAGCAAGGGACAGCTGGATCGGAATAGGGGGTAAATGACGGTTTGGTAGTCTTAAATAGCTTCTTGAATTGAAGCCACTGCGACGCATTTTCAGAAAAAGCAAAGTGTTTTTTTTTCGCTGTTTATTCCTTCCGTCAAAAGGTTTATTTGTGTTTTCTACTTTATGTTATTTTTTATCATTTCTCCTAATTCAATCCTTTATCACACTATTTTTTTTTGAGGATGGGAAACTATCAAATGTTCCTTCCTTAGCACTTTACGTTCCGGGGTAGCGGAAACCCTTTCGGACAGCCCTGCTTACTTCCTGTACCACACTGACTTTTAGTTTTATTTCATTCCAACAACCACCAATACATACAAACCTTGAGGAGACTACATGCTCCTTTACAACTAATGAGAATGACGAAGGCGGTGGGGAATGTGGTGGTGAAGCGACACTACGAGATGACATTGCAGCTTCAGTTTTACTACGTGTGTTCATAATAATAAAGAAAAATATAATAATGAGGTTTCCAAGATGATACTATGTAGTTACCGTGAAAAAAAAGTGATGAAAACAAAAGCGTATATAATTGCTTCCGTAATTTTCACACAAAATAATTAAGTTTTTTTTTGTATTTTCTCATTTTCATTTAAATAATATATACATAATAAATATTAAAAATGTATTTCATTATCAACCTGGCAATGTGCATCACAATGTACAAACAATACAATGTTAACATTCCAGCATAATAGGCGGTGTGCATTGTGATGTACAGAGGCCAGCACATCAAGTTACCACAATCCGTCAAATTTCTATGATAGTATTTCAACTTTATTGCAAAGACATAAGGTTAATTTTTAATTGAGAAAATTTGACAGTTATGGATAGCTTGATGTGCTGGCGCCTGTACATAGGTTTTCTCGAAACCTAGGATATCTAGATTTTTATTTTTATTTTTTTCGTGTCTTTTAATCATAATTAAGGCCAAATATATCAATAAAGTACATTTTTTCAAGTTTTTTACTTCCTGCCAAGTTAAGGGTTAAATGGGAAAAAATTAAAATAAATAAATTGGAAAACATAACCGAACATTTTGGCAGATACAAAGAACAAACGAAGAAAAACAAAAGAATAACATTCGAATAAAAAATACAAAAATCTTCTAAAAAGATTAAATAACCAAGGAGTTCGCAACACATTTGCTTGTTTTTTAACTTGATTTCTGAGCGGTCAAACTACATAGTTAAAGCATATACAGTCCCACGTTGTTATTTCGTAGAAATAAATGTATATGATTGAGGCTTTCGATCGGTGCAATAAAATTACAGATTGACATGTTTTTTCACATTTAGCGGGTTCGATTACCGGTTCAGACAGGCGATTATTTAAAAGTCTTTGAACGCAGTTCGTGATGTTTTAAAAAAAAATATAGTCGTCATCCAATGTATTTTTCTATATTTACAGAATTCGTGGAACGCCCTGTATATCCTCAAAGCTTACGTTCAATACGCAATTAATTTCAAGTAACTTTTGTTTCGACCTCTTATCCAGAAATTCTCGCCAAAATGCCCGATTACTCTTTAACATAATTAAATACAGTATTAGTGCTATTATGTTCAAAGAATCTCCAAATTCGGTTATAACATCAATGACCAATATCTTTATACCCAATATGGCAACCATCTTTACATAACGAGACTCCTCCGTGCCTCGGAAAGCACGTTAAGCCGTTGGTCCCGGCTGTCATTAGTGCATCTTTGACAGTCGTTACGGGTCGTCGGAAGCACGAAAATCTGACAACCAGTCTTATCAAGGGGTATCGTATTGCCCAGAATCTGGGTTGTGGAGGTCAGTTAGGCAGTCCGGAAGCAGACCGGAAGCAGACCTCAATATAGTTGGGAAAAGGCTGACAGATGATGTCAATAATAGCAGCTAGCATGATAGCATTGCTGAGTATAAAAATTAACTTAGCTATTATAAGCGACGCCATTTGTTAAGTGATACACTCATACTCTAAACACACTACAAAAACACATACATCACACTATAAAAATGCGATATAAATAACAAAACTAATCGTCACATTTATTAATAATATTGAAATTAAGAGAACAATTATAATGTCAAATATTATCATTTTGTCTGAATCATAGATATGAACAATCAACAAAGGAACACCTAGTGTTAAGCTTGATATAAAAGGTAGACCCCGGGAAAATAGGCTACTCTTAAGGCAGCTCCTTCGAATATCTAGACGAAAAACTTTTACAAAGACAACATAAAAAATGTAGCTCTACACAAGTAACCAACAATGAAAAGATGGTAGACAATCACTTGCTAAAGCTAGAGTTAGAACACGTACTTCTATATAATGGATCAATTGAATATTTGAAAGGGCAGTCAATAACATTACTTATTATGAATTGTCAAAACGCAAAATTTGTACGTGATTTGTATGACATTATTATAACAATGTAACATCACAGATTTTTTGAAACAAATGGAATACTTATTAAATGCAATTTTACAATTATTTCTTCATATACTATTTAATTTCTGAACGATGATGGAAGTTTTTAAGATGATCGGTCTTTTTTCTATGTGATTTCTTTGTTTTTGACCGTGTCAAATAGTCAATTCCTCAGTAAGTACATCTATGTATGTCTATGAGAAGGAATAAAAACATTAGCATTTTCGCAATAATTTCACTTAGAATCACATAGTTTCTGAAATAGCGAAACTTCCTGATGATGCACCATGATGATACTCCGTACATGGCCGCCGCAAGAGTCAGCACGATCAAAATCCAGACGATCATGATTATCACATTGGTACCGACGAGTTGACGAAATTTTTGTGGACTGTCACCACTAGTGTCGTTATCGGCCATGGCGGGTGTCGCGTGCGCAGCTCGGCGCGCACCACTCAGTGGTTCCGGCACACGTCCTCTCTGAGACGCACCGCCACAGCGTTATAACCACAGACTACTTAGGCCGCAAATTTGGAGCAGCGTTTCTTGCAGCGTGCAGCGGAGCGTTTAGCGGAACTGCCCTTGTAACGCTCCGCTGCACGCTGATAGAAACGCTGCTCCGAATGTGCGGCCTTAGAGATACTACGTGTCAGACGAACCACTCCCTTAAAGAGAAACTGATTAGTAGAGGTTGTCAAAAGTTGGAAGTGGAGAACATGACAGTTCGTTTTTTTTTTTTCAATTTAGGTGTTGAGTTTTTGGCAAAGGCTCACACAGACAGCTTCAATTACCTCGTTGGTACTATATTCAGCAGGGATGTTATGGATATGATTTAATTTCGGATACGGATTGGATACGAATATAGGAATGATTATTATACCGGATACGGATATGAAATTATTTCGCATTATCTGTTAGTTTCGGATAATTTCGGTTACGGATATTAGATTTTTAAGGAATTTGAAAAGTAAAATACATATAGCAAGGGTTATACAAATAACAAATAAACCACGAAACTTGCCTATTGCTTCATATTCTAGTTACGAGAGGTTGATTGTATCGAGTCTACCTCTAATATTCTTAAAACCTTTTGGGTAGTCTCAATTAGGCTCCGCCCCTATCCGATATTTTCCGAAACTTTTATTTCGGATTCGGTTACGGTTACGGATATTTTTTTATATCGGATATCCGAAAGTTTCGGTTACGGTTACAGAGCTCCCTAACATCTCTGGTATTGAGATTTCATTTTTTTTGCTTTAGCCGCAAAAAAACCATTGATCTCTGACATTGGGTCATCGGTATTGTAAGATAATTACAGGGAACTACTGAGAGATTTGTAAATGAAACACAATAAATACTTAATCAAATTTTCATTTTGTAATTACCAAGAGGTATCGTGTTACCCAGTTACTGGGTTGTGGAGGTCAGATAGGCAGTCGCTCCACGTAAAATACTGGTATTCGGCTGCATCCGGTTAGACTGGAAGCCGACCCCAACATAGTTGGGAAAAGGCTAGGCAGATTGATTGATTTAGAGAGGATATATTGATGTTTTACTTTTGATGATAGAGGTTTAATCAAATGTTTCGTCTTTATAGGAAACAGCTGAGCGCGCATTCCAATCAGTTACTGAGAAAGATTGGAAGAATTCATGCCACCAGGAGTTCCAGGAGTTCCAGGAGTAACTATGTACGAAGACATGGAGCGAAATATGATAAACCTCGAAGACGATAGTAGTTCTTCTGAATTGGAGAACGATTCAGACGAATATACGGCTAACTCTAGCAAAGTTGCGGATGAAATGGAGGGGTGGAATATTTGGAGGAAAATATATTAGATTAATTACGATAACATTATAACTGCGTCTTATTTTAATCCCAGAAAAAAAATTAAAAACACAGTATTACTAGCATAATATTTTTATTTTTAGGCTTTAAATTCATGTTCAATTAAATGATACTTACTGATTTTAATAAATAAACTATACGTATAAAAAAAAATAACAAAAGTATCAAGACTATAGGTTCGTACGCTATCCGGTCACAAGGTTAGTTCCCACTAGTTCTACTGAACAGTTCCACGGTAGAACTAATGGGAGTTTTTGTTCTCACTAGTACTACGATATACTATATTACAAAGTAGTACAACGAGTGGGAGTATCTATTTCCCACTTGTTCTACCTGTTCCATCGTTAGTACTAATAATGGGATATTTTGTTCTCACTAGTACTACGTTTTGATAGGTTCTAGAAATGGAAGTGGTAGTAAAGTACGAAATATGCTAGTCGTATCTCAATATTAGGTTTAACAGACACTTAGATATTACTGGAAACATTACAACACTATTAATTAAAAGACATATTTTGTATATAATGATAAATATTGTAATAATATTTATTTAAAACACAGACAAAAGAAAAAGAAAGTATAAATTGGGTTTGTGCACACTAGTTCCTTGAGCAGTTCCTTTGAAGGAACTACTGAGATTTTTTTGTATCAGTAGTTCCTTTGCAAAAGCTAAAGGAACTAGTGATACTAGATAGTTCCTTTAGCAGTTATGACCCTCAAGACTTTACACTCAATTCGTATAATATTAGTTCTACCATGGAACTGTTCAGTAGAACAATTAGGAATAGAAAATCCCAATAGTTATACTATATTGTTCTACCTACTATAGTAGTAGGTACTAGTGAGAGAAAAAAATCCCATTAGTTCTACCGTAGAACTGTTCAGTAGAACTAGTGGGAACAAACCGGTCACAACAGGTTGCGGGTTGATGAGCAGCACAGTGGCGGCCCTCGGATTTTCTACTCTATTTTGCCAAGCTGTAGACGCGTGTCACTAGTCATTAGCGCGCGCGCCATCCACCATGGCCGACAACGACACCAGTGATTACAACAACAATATAAATGATACCAGTGAATATAATAGTGTTACCAACCCACATAAGTTTGTATCACTCATTGGTCAAACTGCATTGTAAGTTATTTTATGGATTCTGTTCGCACTAACTCTGGCTGCAGCCTTATACGGAGTGATATCGTGGTGCATCGTCAAGAAGTTCCGCATTTTCAGGAACTTTGTGCTTCTAAGTGCCATCATAGCAAATGTTCTACGTTTATCAGTGTTTCATATATTCGTCAATCTTCTGACTGAGGAACTGGCACAGTATTTAGTATTTCGTATATTACCTTTTGGTTTATTCGTATTTTTTTCACTATGTTTCCACTGTTGGTTGCTTGTGTTATGCTACATTTTTTATGTTGATTTTGTTAAAGTATTCCGTCTTGATGTTCATAGAAGATATTTGAAAAGCTGTCTATTTGCGTGTGGTGTGCCTTTTATAACGGTGACCTCGTATTTCGTTATTGGTGTGTTACTTTTTCTGTACGATTCGAAACAAACAATAATAACAGTTCCTGCTAGTATGTTTCTGTTATTAATACCTGTGACGATTAGTTTTTTTATTTACATTGCAGTTTTATATTCTTTGTTCCGTGCTAGTTCAGTTACGAGTATGTCTACAACAAAATGGCGTCGCTTCTACATAGCTACGTTAATATTTGTACTCAGCAATATGATTGTGCTAACAGCGTTGCTAGAATTATTACAAATACAGATCTTGGTTATTGATGTAATAGGAGAGCTGGGAGAATACTTGAATGTAATTGCCTTGGATTTTTATATAATTATATTGAAAAATAATAGAGAATTGTGGAGATTTTTTTTAAATAAGAGATTGAAACGTAAGGCTCTAGAAATGAGGTGATAGGTAGGTTTAACTTGTTCATAATTTTTGAAGATAAATTAATCAGATGGGTTATAAAAAACAGAAACGACTTGTATATGCTATGTAACCGGTTCGTTTAGACGGTTGACCTCGATGTACGGTTAACCACGTTATTAGATATTAAGATTCTGCATAGACAAAAATGTTTATAAAACCTAACCCAGAAAAATAACTGTCTGGGAATTTATTTATGGTCCGCCAGCTAGATTATTTAAAAACATTCGACACGTATTTTTTTCTTTTTCAATACAAGTAAATGATAATGATTGGAAACGAAATTAAAAAATAAAAATTTGATTAAGTATTTATTGTGTTTCAGTTACAAATCTCTCAGTAGTTCCCTGTAATTATGTTACAATACCGATGACCCAATGTGAGAGATCAATGGTTTTTTTGCTGCTAAAGCAAAAAAAAATAATCTGAATACCAGGGATGTTAGGGAGCTCCGTATCCGTAACCTTATCCAAACTTTCGGATATACGATATAAAAAAATATCCGTAACCGTAACCGAATCCGATATAAAAGTTTCGGATAATATCGGATAGAGGCGGAGCCTAATTGAGACTACCCAAAAGGTTTTAAGAATATTAGAGGTAGACTCGATACAACCTCTCGTAACTAGAATACTTATGAAGCAATAGGCAAGTTTCGTGGTTTATTTGTTATTTGTATAACCCTTTTATTTGCTATATGTATTTTACTTTTCAAATTCCTTAAAAATCCCAACCCAACCGAAATTATCCGAAACTAACACATAATCCGAAATAATTTCATATCCGTATCCGTATCCGGTATAATAATCATTCCTATATCCGTATCCAATCCATATCCGAAATGATATCATATCCATAACATCCCTGCTGAATACAGTACCAACGAGGTAATTGAGGCTGTCTGTGTGAGCCTTTGCCAAAAACTCAACACCTAAAAAAAACATCCAACTTTTGACAACCTTAACTAACTAGTTTCTCTCTATGGGAGTGGTTCGTCTGACACGTGGTATCTCTAAGGCCGCACATTCGGAGCAGCGTTTCTATCAGCGTGCAGTGGAGCGTTACAAGGGCAGTTCCGCTAAACGCTCCGCTGCACGCTGCAAGAAACGCTGCTCCAAATTTGCGGCCTAAGTAGTCTGTGGTTATAACGCTGTGGCGGTGCGTCTCAGAGAGGACGTGTGCCGTAACCACTGAGTGGTGCGCGCCGAGCTGCGCACGTGACACCCGCCATGGCCGATAACGACACTAGTGGTGACAGTCCACAAAAATTTCGTCAACCGGTACCAATTGGTGTCCAAAGTCAGTCAAATCATTTATTTCAAATAAGTACAAGTAAGGCACTTTTGAACGTCAGAATGAACAAGAAATAGAATTGATTCTAGTCGCCCCTTCCAAAAGGTAGTTTCGTGTGGAGAAGAATGGGCAAGAAACTCCACCGTTACTCCTTTAAAATGTTTTACAATGTTTTGTATACATGTATTACAACATTATATGTGAAGACGATGCACCCAGAATAAAATACTACACCACAAAGGTGAAAAGAAAAACACATATAGTAATGGCAGGTAAACTTAAGTACCTATGTCATAAGTACATGGTGCTCACATATTTACCAAATGGTGTCAGTACCAATGTGATGATCGTTATCGTGTGGATTTTGATCGTGCTGCGGCCATGTATGGAGTGACATCATGGTGCATCATCAGGAAGTTTCGCCATTTCAGAAACTATGTGATTCTCAGTGCAATTATTACGAAAATGCTGATGTTTTTATTCCTTCTCATAGACATACATAGATGTACTTACTGAGGAATTGACTATTTGACACGGTCAAAAACAAATTTGAAATCATATACAAAAAAGACCGCTCGTCTTAAAACTTCCATCACCGTACAGAAATTAAATATTATGCGAAGGTATAATTGTAAAATTGCATTTAATGCTAATAAGTATTCAATTTCACTCAAATAATCTGTGACGTCACATAGTTATATGTCATACAAATCACGTACAAATGCCGCGTTTTGACAATTCATAATAGGTAGGTAATGTTATTGACTGCCCTTTCAAATATTCAATTGATCCATTGTATAGAAGTACGTGTTCTAACTCTAGCTTTAGCAAGTGATTGTCTACCATCATTTCATTGTTGGTTACTTGTGTAGAGCTACATTTTTTATGTTGACTTTGTAAAAGTTTTTCGTCTAGATATTCGAAGGAGCTGCCTTAAGAGTAGCCTATTTTCCCGGGGTCTACCTTTTATATCAAGCTTAACACTATGTGTTCCTTTGTTGATTGTCCATATCTATGATTCAAACAAAATGATAATATTTGACATTATAATTGTTCTCTTAATTTCAATGTTATTAATACCCGTGACGATTAGTTTTGCTATTTATATCGCAGTTTTATAGTGTGATGTATGTGTTTTTAAGTTATTTTTTGTACTCTGCAATGCTATCATGCTAGCTGCTATTATTGACATCATCTGTCAGCCTTTTCCCAACTATGTTGGGGTTTGCTTCCGGTCTGCTTCCGGACTGCCTAGATCTGACCTCCACAACCCAGAAACTGCAATTCAGCAGCAATGTAGTAGTTGTAGAGCTTGTGTTATGTGTGTTGCAGTGATTTTTCTATGCTATAAATACAAATACACGGACAACGAATAATCAAATATTTTGCTTTATACCGAATATCCGTCATCCGGCTAGTTACAGAAGCCTTTTTCTTTTATAAAAACCTATCAAACTATTCTTTTGATATTTCAAAGGTCGAATGCTGTCAGATATTTACCAGCCATGTTCAACATAAGGTTTCACTTAGGCTCTAGGGACCCCACGAACCGTGCCTCCCGGGAGAAGTCTTGTTCTTCACCTCATTCTCGCCTTTATTGGCTTGAGTGAGAAAGATTCGCAAAAGCAAACGTGCTCGGAGGAAGGAAGTATTTCAGTAATTACTCGTAGGGACATGGCCATCTTCTGGGCTCTGGGATTGTTCTGGAAGTGTTAGAATACCTCTCCACTGCTCATGAGAACCTCAGAACATGTTGCCCTCTTGTCGCTATGACACTTTTGTGCTAGTGACCTTTTCCGGGGGCCCATTATTAGGTGTGCAAGTCACCCCCTGCCATTTCAACTGAGTAAATTATATTTTACATTGGTCAGACAATTGGCATTGTCTTTCCATAGATCCGAGAGCCAGAACACTAGCCATCCAAACCCATAGTACAAAAGTTTTTGTTTCCATGTTCTGCAATATATCAAAAGACAAGAAAATAATAATAATAAACATTTAATTCAGAATCACTTCTATATTTGTAAGTATCTAACAATGTGAACTTATCTTAGTCTTCAACATTTATTCTAAGCTGCGTGAGGCTCACCGATCCCTAAATACATCACCCTATTATCGTCAAATTACTAGTCAACCTTTTTTTTAAGTATGGGTAATCATCAAATGACTCCTCCCTCTCTGGTTGGAGTGGAAGGGAGTTTCAGACTCTTACTAACTAAAACCCATCCATGTTCCTTTGTGTGCCGGGGCAGCGGTAACCTTTTCGGACAATCCCGCTGGGCCGGCAGGGCCCAGTACGTATTTATTTTTCAGTCGTCAACTCTTCACGTGACCAGAGGGCTGGCCTACTTTTTGGTCAAAGAATCAGCATTGCCACACAACGTGGCTATGCTGCCAGACTTTTGGGAACTTTGCCCGTTGACAGCGATGTGGACGAGTTTTTTGATATTTTTTTCCTTTCCGTTTTATTTTTCATAAATTACACACAGGTTATGGCGTTAACAGCTTGTTTCATAATATTCTAACTTCATACAGATAAGTTACTCGCCATTATCACTACATAATATAAAGCAAAGTCGCTTCCCGCGTCCTAATGTCTGTATGTATGCTTAGATCTTTAAAACTACACAACGGATTTTGATGCAGTTTTTTTAATAGATAGAGTGATTCAAGAGGAAGGTTTATATGTATAATAACATGCAATTTCCGCAATCCACGCGGGCGAAGCCGCAGGCAGAAGCTAGTTTTAAAATAAAACTCACGCCATAATTTTCGGTTACTTCTAATGAACGGAAGAAATAAGTCTAGTACTATTAGTTGCGCGTCTGATAAAAGTGTTTATACAAACGGTGAAAGCACCATTAATTGGGTTAAAACAAAACCGGCTAGAAATATAAAATCGCTAAAAAGAAATAGCAACGTCGCTATATAAAAGCGACGCCATTTGTAAGTGGCTGTCCCCGCTAGACCGTTATTCCAACAGAACAGAGAACATACTATCATTATATAAATGATCACGTTGAAGAACAAAGGTAATTGTATGATTAGAAGGTTGACTAAACCTTGTTTATCTAACGCCACGACAGAAGTGATAGCCTAGTGGTGTGACCGTCGGACTGCCAAGTCATAGGTCTCAAGTTTGAACCCAAGGCACGCACCTATGATTTTGCGGATTCATGTGCGTATTGTATAATTATCACTTGTTTAAAATCGATGAAGGAAAACATCGTGAGGAAACCAGCATGTCTGAGAGATATTACTCAACAGCATGATAAGGATGAAGACCTGCGCTCAGGACGCGCCCTTATGATGTACTAAAGTCGCAAAACCGGTAATTTCAGTTGCGACTCCGGTTTACCCATATAATTTATGTATTTTTAACATTGATTTTCCTTGTTCATGCAAAAGCACTTAAAAGAGTATCAATACTGGAAAATTAAAACATCTCTTTAGAGTAATAACACCGTCTTTATAATATAGAAACTTAAAAATACCGTTGTACAAAATATAAACGTCTCGTGTCTCAAAAAGTTGAACAGTATAAAATATCTAAATTATAAAACCATCTGACAATTTATTATAGTACCAACTACACACTTAAATTATCTACTATCTAACTAAAAAATAAATACAAAAACAAAAAGGACACTACGGCGTCGAATTACTCATTCGCATCCCTGTCGTCCGAAAACGTGCCCAGAAGACTGGCAGCATTGCTACGTTGAATGGCAATGCTAATTCTTTGGCCAAAGAACTAAGACTAAATTAATTAAAATTATCAGCGCAAGAGACTGCGCATGCGCCGCTCAACATGGCCAACAACGACACCAACATTACTATCCCACAAAAAACTTTTTTACAAAAAATAAAACCGACTTCCAAAACAAACACTACAAAGTGAAAAATAATTTTGATTTCGGAAGTCGGTGTCTTCGGTTTTGTATTTTCATTTTTTGCCACCGACTTCCGAAAACAAAATTATTTTTCACTTTGTAGTGTTTGTTTTGGAAGTCGGTTTTATTTTTTGTAAAAAAGTTTTTATTTTTCACTTTTTAGTTGTGGTACCTACACAATCCCTCCCCCCCCCCAAATTTTAATACCACTACCTGGTATGTAAATTACAGTGACAGGAAGTTATTAGAACATCATCCACATATATTAAATAGGATTTTTTTAGATTTTTGTTGATTTTTCAAAAACCGCTTATCCGATTTCGATAAAATTTTTATGGGACCATTTGGGAAGTATACCCTTTCCATCAAAAAAAGAATTTTTCAAATCGGTTGGCAAGCAACGGAGTTATGCGCGAACAAACATAAAAAAAAAAAAAATACAAACATCCGAATTGAGAACCTCCTCCTTTTTGAAGTCGGTTAAAAACTTGGAAGAACTCGTTAGTTACTCTGGATACAAAATTCCTACTTGGATTTTGATCGTGCTGACTCTCGCGGCGGCTATATACGGAGTGACATCGTGGTACATCATCAAGAACTTTCGTAATTTCAGGGGCCCAACTCTGGTAAGCCGGACTGTCCGAAAGGGTTACCGCTACCCCGCAACATAAAAGGCTACGGAAGGAACATGGATTGGTTTTAGTCAGTAAGAGTCTGACACTCCTTTCCGCTCCACCCAGAGCAGGAGAAGTCATTGAATGAGTTCCTAGCCTCAAAAAAAAGGGTCCCAATTCTGTGACTTTGAGTTAAGCAACACGACATTGACACGCTATTGACACCCTACCGACAATATGTTGCCACTGTTGCAAATTTGGTAAAAATTACCGCAAAAACTACCACCACTAAAAATATAATTTTTTATTTATCATAATAATTTTATTTTTAATTTTTAGTGGGGAACGATTATCCACAATTGTTTTCTCTTTTTCTCCCAGGATGGCCACATCTCATCAGCTCAGATACTTGAATCATACAATCGACTTAGCCACAAGTCCTGCATATTTTTAGCTATTACACAATTTAACCACCGTATAGTAACACAAAGCATTGCTAAAGGAAGAGTTTCGGCTCATCTTGATTGACCATTAACCCATTGACTGCCCGAAAGCAGACTACGCGAGACACAGTGGTTTTTAAATTGTATCTGTAACTAGTTTCCGCTCGCGGCTTCGCCCTCATAATATATCGACAAATTATACACATAAACCTTCCTCTTGAATCACTCTATCTATTAAAAAAAACTCCATCAAAATCCGTTGTGTAGTTTTAAAGATCTAAGCATACATACAGACATTAGGACGCGGGAAGCGACTTTGCTTTATACTATGTAGTGATTACAGTTTACGAAAGGTTAAAGTTCATAAAAGACAAGAAGTGCGTTGTATGCTTGATGGAGGAAAACACGTTATGTATAGGCACAAAAAAAAACGTGTCGTGCAACCTTTTCTGAACAAACTCCTTCAACTCAAAGCGTTGTGCGGCGCGTGTCGGTGCGCACGCGTGCCAGCACTGCGCGTGCGACGCTCACCATGCCCGAACACAGTGATTCGAGTGAAATTATTTACCTTATTATTTACTGGATTTTATTCATGCTGCCTTTAACCACAGTCTTATACGGAGTGACATCGTGGTGCATCTTCAAGAAATTCCGCAATTACAGGAACTATGTGCTTCTAAGTGCAAGCATCGCAAACATGCTTTATATGCTAGTGTGGTTCTTCATGGCTTATCCCGATAAACTTTTAAAATACTTTCCAAGTTTGAGTTTAGTAATTTTTGCTCTATTTATGTGCTGTTTACTCTCGTACAATAGTTGGTTACTAGTGTTGTGCTATATATTTTATGTTGATTTTGTAAAAGTTTTCAACATGGACATTCGTAGAAGGTACCTTAAGAGTACTCTATTTTGCTGGGGTGTACCTTTAGTTACGTTTTTCTTATTTTATGTTGCTCCAATATTACTTAATGTAAACAATATAATTGACACTGCACTTCCTGCGTTCGTTGCAATGTTCTTAGTGGGAATACTAATTATAATAATTATAGTTTTTAATTTTGTTCTTTACATACGAGTAGTATATTCTCTGTTCCGCGGTAGTGAAACTGGTTCTAGTACATCTACTAACAAATGGCGTCGCTTCTTCATATGTACTTTGGTATTTGGTTTTAGCAATGTTTTAACGCTAAGCGCGTTATTGAATATTTTTGACGTTAAGGACTTGTATATTATTGTATTAGTAATTCTAGGATTATTTGTGAATGCAGCGGCGTTGAATGTGTATACAACGATAGGAAAGAGTAATAGGGAACTATGGCGGGTTTTTTTCAATAAAAAAAGATCTAAACAAGTCATGCTTGGAATGAGGTGATGTTATCATACTTAAAAAAAAAACTGGTTGGATCACTGGTTTATCCTGTTATTATGTTAATGGATATTGTATAAACGATTTACCTTAAGCTAGACGTTCGTAACTATGATAGTCTTTTTTATTGTTGTACATTATTATTCGGGTAAAAGTGTTTGTAAAAACCGATTATCAGATAAAAACATAATTTATCATTATCATATTTATTTTTTATTGTGTATTTTGACTAAGAATAAATGATTATTTTCCTAACCGTTCGGCGATAACAAACGTAATGTTATATATTCTGAACACCACATTTCACCAATTATTCCTCATTTAATTGGCGGATATTTTTTGCCATAATCCGGGCGAGCTTAAATACATACCTTAAGCAGTTAAGTTAAGCGAGATTGTCCCAAAGGGTTACCGCTACCCCGGAACATAAAGAGCTAAGGAAGGAACTTGGACAGGTTTTAGTCAGTAAGAGTCTGACACTCGCCTCCGCTCTACCCAGAGCGGCTCCTTTGATGATTTCACAAACTCAAAAACAAAAGCTGTTACTAAATTCTTGATAGATTACTGTGGTACTACTATATTTTATATTATACTAGCTTTTGCCTTTAAATTCGTACTCGTATTTAAATTCATCGTAAAACAATTCGTTATTACACATAATATAAACCTTCCTCTTGAATCACTCTATCTATTAAAAAACACTAAGCATACACATACATACAGACATTAGGACAGACGCGGGAAGCGACTTTGCCTTCAAAAACAACAAAAAAAAAAACAAAACAAACACAAAAAACAAACAAATTTTCTCAATTAAAAATAAACCTTATGTTTTTGTAATAAAGTTGAAATACTATCAAAGTTTGACAAATTGTGGTAACTTGATGTGCTGGCCTCTGTACATAATATAATGTAAATAGCATTTATAATGATATGAACGGTTGTCTGCGTTAATCACTTTACTCGAATTTAGTTAAATATAAATAGGTATGTTGACCATTCATGTTATAGGAGAATACTTGAATATAATTCATTTAATGTGCATAATGTGTGTGTAATTATGATTAATTTGAAATTAGAGCGAGTTTTTTTAAGAAAGAGATCGAAACAGTACCTACCCCTTGATAAGAAGGTTGTCAGGCTTTTGGATTTCTGAATAACCGTATTGACTGTCAAAGATTGACGAATTTCAGCCGGGGCCAACAGCTTTTCATAATTTTTAAGTTTGGAACGAAATTGAAAACAAAAGTGAACTTTACGATTTTGACAGCAATTCTTAACAAAAAAGAAACGCGTTATCGATTCGTATTTAATTGTTACTGGCACGAAGCCCAATTATATCTTTTCATACTCCTCGATTCTTCAGTTTAAGAGTAACCTGCACACTTGTCTTGTGATTCTATAAATAAAAACTCGTATACTGAAGCAGTAGGGCGTGTCATAGACGCGCGGCGCCCGGCATCAACACTACTCATTGGCGCGCGTCTGACACCGCACGCACTTTCAAAATGGCTAGCGACGAACATGGCATTCGTGAATTGCCACAAAAGTTATTGGAAAACTTTAGTGAAGGCATAACGGACGAAATTTCCTGGTTCTTTCTCGTGGCGACAGTGCTTGCGACCGTATTTGGAGTGATATCATGGTGCGTTCTCAACAAGTTTCGTACTTTCAGAAACTATGTGCTACTCAGTGCGATCATAGCGTATATGCTACTCATGTTGATACTCACGTTAAAGGTAGACCGTCTAATTCCTGAAGAAGCAGCGGAAAGTTATCCAGCGATTCATGCTATACCATTAGTTTTATTTGTGTTCTTCCAAATGTCATTTCAGTGTTGGCTAATAGTGTTGTGCTATGTTTTCTCTGTTGATTTTGTGAAAGTATTCCATTATGATATTCGTAGAAAATACCTTTGGAGTACCCTCTTTGCGTGGGGCCTGCCTTTTATAATAGTGCTGTTGTATTTCATTGTAGGATCTGTTATCATTAACAAAGATGACTCGCAAGAAATATTTATAAGTCCTATCGCTATGTCGTTATTATTAATACCTGTAGCGATCAGTTTAGTTACTTACATAGCAGTTGTAAGCCGTCTGTTTTGCGGTTCGTCTAAGACCAAATTATGTGGTCGCTTCTCTATCGCTACTTTGATATTTTTACTCAGTAATATTATTTTGCTTACCGCCATCCCCATGATATTAGAAAAAGATATTTTGTCCGTTGATATAATTGAAGAGGTGTTAGAGCATATACTTATAACAGGATTGATTGTATTTTTAGTTGTATTGAAAAGTAATTGGAAATTATGGCGAGATTTTATTGAAAAGAGATCTGAGGCACCAGAGTCTGGAGTTATGTTGGGAGATCAAAGAATCTAGTCAAACTACTTATAATTTGTTTAAACGCGCAAATTTTATAATGACCATAACCAGTTTCGTTACACGAATGACCTTAAAGACTTCAAGATAAACTTGATCTCACCAAATATTAAAATAGAGATGACGAAATAATATAAATAAATGCTCTTCCATAGATAATAATTGTATATCGTTCGCTAGAATCTGTAATAAATAAATACAAATACAAAAAAAAAGCTTTTATTTGAACCTGACCTATTACAATACCTATCTATCATTATCTGTCAATTATTGGTCCAAAAATATAGTATATTGTTTACCTTAACATTAAAATAAATATAAAAAGAAGAGCCTTTTTTCCAAACATTTCACTTCATACTCCATTCAATTAGTTTCCGTCGCATGTCAATGACCGCCTCGCCTCTATGGGTGACGCATCGGAAACAAATGGAGGTTATGATGATTTTGTCTCTTGCTCGCATAGACAAAAGGACATGACAGTGACAGGGACACATGGTGGCGCCAGTACTAAATTCGTTTATTCGAAATGCGCTGGCGCGTAGCCTATGTCAAGGGCAAAGCGGCCGTGAGAGGCCAGAGCGGGAGAAAAAACAAATGAAGCGTGTAGAAGGGACACCGCGGTTTCGAACATCGAATTATAATAATAATATTACAACATACATTCTAACATAGAATAGAGTCAGTATTTCAGTAAACAGTGATAGCCTAGTGGTGTGACCCTCGGACTACCAAGTCATAGGACTCGAGTTCCAACCCAAGACACGCACCTCTGATTTCACGGATTCATGTGCGTATTATATAATTATCACTTGCTTAAAAATCGGAGAAAGAAAACATCGTGAGGAAGACAGCATGTCTGAGAGATATTTCAGTAAGATAGATAGGCAGTAAAAAAACTCTGACACCAGGCTAGTCACTAACCACACGAAAAGAAGAATAAAAAGCGAGCTATCAGAGCTATTTACAATCTACGTCGCCGCGAATCGCTAAGAGAACTATTTAAAAGAATTGATAAAATATAATGAAGGTACCTTGCCAATTCATTTATGAAAATATTATGTATTTAAGAAAAAATAATCTTTTTAACAGAATAAGTGATAGGCATAACTTTAATAATAGAAATAAAGATAAAATAAATATGTGTTAAATGTTACAACGAAATACCTTGTAACATACTGCAATTAAATGAAAAAAAAATTAAAGCTCATATTAAAAGTACACTTTGTAAACAAGCTTATTTCAAATTAGAGGATTATATAAAGAAAAGGATGCTTGGAAACATGCTTGTCCTGCTCCACAAGACAAATTACTAGTATCTAGACAAAATCAAACTGCTAAGTAAATTATGTAATAATTTGTAACATACTAACTTTAACATATTAAAATAACTTCTCACAAATTGATTGATTTATTATTTATAACTTTTAGAATGTTTGTAAATATGTGAGCACCGTAACAAACTATCTTATGACATAATTAAGTTTACCTTTTTTTTTTTTTTTTTAAGGCTGGGAAATCATCCAATGACTGCTCCCGCTCTGGGTGGAGCGGAAGGGAGTGTCAGACTCTTACTGACTAAAACCCATCCATGTTCCATTCATGTTCAATTAAGTTTACCTGACATGTGTTTTTCTTTTCACTTTTAGTGGTGTAGTATTTCCATTCCGGGTGCATCGTCTTTACATGTATTGTTATAAATCCATGTATACAAAACATTTTAAAAGAGTAACGGCGGAGTTTCATGCCCATTCTTCTCCACACGAAACTACCTTTTGGAAGGGGCGACTGAAACCAATTTTATTTCTTATTCATTTTGACGTTCAAAAGTGCCTTACTTGTGCCTATTTGAAATAAATGATTTGACTTTGACTTTAAGAAGTACATTTGTGCTAATCAAATCATCCAAAAAAATCTAAAATCCACGCTCTTCAAATAATTGCCTTCTTCATTGTCCCACTCACCGCACTAACTTCATTCACTCTTCCTTCTTCGTTCAGTCTATCTCTCAGTGGAATGCGGAGGGCATTCCAGGAAATCAGGATGGCTACCAACTGTTTATCATGTCAAGTATAAGTTCGCGAGCACATTCGCAAGAAGCTGGCAGAATCATCACGCCGGTAATGTTCTCTCAATGTTCGTTTTATATTTTAGTGGGTATATACTCCGTTTATTATAACATTAGAAAAATAACGGCTAAATAAAGACAGTTATTGTGTAATATTATTGACATAACTGCACTTAACAGTTGTTTTTTCTAATGTAAATGGTAAATAGATAACATTGCTTCGTATGTAACATGAAATAACGGAGTTTAATATACGTCTATATAGAAATAACGAATAAAGAGTAATAAATGTATTTATATATAACGTATATACCAAAAATATATGTAGTAGGATGAAACCCATTGGAAAAGTAAAGAATATAACAAAAATTAAAGGAAAAATAATTTCGTAAATTAATTTTCCTTTAACTTTAAAAAAAAATACTTAATAAAAACTTTTTTACAAAAAATAAAACCGACTTCCAAACAAAACACTACAAAGTGAAAAATAATTTTGATTTCGGAAGTCGGTGTCTTCGGTTTTGTATTTTCATTTTTTGCCACCGACTTCCGAAATCAAAATTATTTTTCACTTTGTAGTGTTTTGTTTGGAAGTCGGTTTTATTTTTTGTAAAAAAGTTTTTATTTTTCACTTTTTAGTTGTGGTGCCTACAAACCCCAAATTTTAATACCACTACCTGGTATGTAAATTACAGTGACAGGTAGTTATTAGAACATCGTCCACATGTATTAAGTAGGAAATTTTTTTAGATTTTTGTTGATTTTTCAAAAACCGCTTAACCGATTTCGATAAAATTTTTATTTTTCAAATCGGTTGGCAAGCAACGGAGTTATGCGCGAACAAACACAAAAACAAAATACAAATATCCGAATTGAGAACCTCCTCCTTTTTGAAGTCGGTTAAAAAAGCACTCTACCACAACTCAAATCGCCCGTAAATTATTTTTCCTTTAATTTTTGTTAAATTCTCTTCTTTTTCCAATGGGTATGAAACCAATTATATTTTTTTCTTTTTAACAATTTTCAAAGACTTCAGCATTGGTTTATTGGTTCTACTTTGCAAGTAAATTTAGATCATTTGTGTACGAAATGGTTGCTCACGTTCTTCACTTCTAAATATATGAACATTATTTTCTTGAGAAAAAAAAACCTTTTCATAAGAGTTTAAAGTCAAAGTCAAATAATTTATTTCAAATAGGCACATAAGTGGTACTTTTAGAAGTTAAAGTCAACAAAATAATTAGTACCTAGTTTTAAAAAATCTAAAAACACACTTAAAAAAAATATATATATTTTTCTTATTTACAAAATTTATTTTCTATTTGTACTTCAGTTTTCTATAAAAAACGTGTTTTTTAGACCATTATTTGCTTTGTTGAATTAAAAATTTTCTTTGGTATTCGAGAATTTCCTCATATTACATAAATCAGTTAAGGATAATGGTTGGAATTTAAAATAAACATCATCCCGCCTTATCGATTTTAGATGAAAATTATATAAATTAAAAAAAAACTTATTTTATAAATTGGAAAATGGAATAACTTTATCAAATTACTGTATTGTCATCGGTCCTCGATAAATCTACAAAGTTTGAACGAAATCTGGCCGTTTAGAGTGGGTCAAAATCACACCCAAAGGAGTCGATTACAAACATACAAACAAACAAACATACAGGTGAAGCTAATATAAAGCGTGTAAAAAGAAAGGATTCTAGTCGCCCCTTCCTTCCATAAATTCAAGGTTGCTCAGCGAGCTATAGAACGGGCTATGCTTGGATCTGAGGGATCAAATCTGGAACGAGGTAATCCGCCAGAGAACCAAAGTTGTCAACATAGCTCACCGAATAAGCAAGGAAGTGGCAATGCCCATTGCCACTTCAAAGATGTAGATCTTTTCTTACATACATAATATTCGAGAGTCTCTTCCGCTCCACCCACAGCGAGAGGAGTCATTTGATGATTTCCCAGTATTAAAAATCTATACATATAATAAAACAGTAAAAAAACTGTGTCTGTACATTGAATATATTAAAAAAATAATAATTGTGGGGGGTTTAGAAACATTAATAGAGCACGAATCCAAAAAAAAAAATTTGTCTGTTTGTCTGTATGTCTGTTTGTTTGTACACGCTAATCTTCGGAACTACTGGACGGATTGGAATGATTTTTTGTTGTATAGGTATTAAGTCTGGGCAACATATAGGCTATAATTTATCTTGGAAACTTGAACACCTGATGCAGAACCGCAACAGACCGGCTAAACTATAAAAGATGCAAAAATGATACCATAGCAAAAATTGTTCCACGTGATGAGCATTTTCTGCTGAGATAATAAATTTGAAGATCTGAAACACCTGATGTGGAACTGCAAGAGCCCAGCTACACTATAACATATATAGGAATGACGTCTTAGCAAAAGTTGTTCAGCCTGATGAGTACTCTCTGTTGACGTATAAAAATTGAAGATCTGGAACACCTGTTGTGGAACTCCAAGAGCCTAGCTACACCATAACACATATAGGAATGACGTCTTAGCAAAAGTTGTTCGGTCTGATGGGCATTTCCTGTTGACTTATAAAAATCGAAGATCTGGAACACCTGTTGTGGAACTCCAAGAGCCTTTTTTTTTTTTTTTTAAGGCTGGGAAATCATCCAATGACTGCTCCCGCTCTGGGTGGAGCGGAAGGGAGTGTCAGACTCTTACTGACTAAAACCCATCCATGTTCCTTCCGTAGCCCTTTATGTTCCGGGGTAGCGGTAACCCTTTCGGACAATCCCGCTTACCCGGCAGGCTTGGCCCTGGGGGGCCCCTTCATATGCTGACATCTCTTTGAGGCGCGCGTGGAACATATACGCGCCGTACGGCACGGGTCTGGTGCTGATCGGACGGTGAGTCACCCATTACTCACCGCCCGCAGGCCCGCGCCTACGGTGGCCGGGAGTCGTCACGTGGCTCCCGACGCCCGGGGCGTCTCCTGCGGTGGCTGGGACGGGAGGACCTTTCTCTCTCCCATCCCGCCACCTCCTTCGCGAGCATAACTTTTTCGCAGAAGGAGGTGACTGCCTCCCACTCCCTCTCGCCCCGGACCATGGCTTGCACCAGGGCCGGGCGCGAGAGGTCGCCGCCGCCGATCGCCTCTACGAGGACACGGCGGTGCTTTGCCCATGCTGGGCAGGTTTGCACCGTGTGCTCTACCGTGTCCTCTGGGCGATCCTCGCAGTGGTGACACCCGGGCGTTTCCTCCCGCCTGATGATGTGCAGGAACCTCCCGAAACATCCATGTCCGGTGAGGAGCTGCGTCAGGCGGTAGGTGAGGGCGCCGTGACGCCTCTTTAGCCACTCCTCAAAGAGGGGCCTTACCGCCACTATCGTGGCGTGCCCTGCGCTGGGTTGCGACAGTCGCTGATTCCAGGCCGCCATGAGATCGCGCCGGAGGTCCGTCCGCTCCGCCGCAATTTGCTGCGGAAACGGAGTTTCCCCCCGGCTTAGTACCTCCGCGCGCCACTCGAACAGGCGCGCGAGGACTATCGCCTCCAGATCCCACGGCGGCAGTCCGGCAAGGAGGCTTGCCGCCTCGCCCGAGATCGTGCGGTACCCCCGGATAAGCCGTATGGCTACCACCTTTTGGGGCGCGTTCAGATAATGGGCGGCTCGCCGCCGCAGTGAACGCGCCCACACCGGGGCCCCGTAAAGGGCCATGGACCGCACGACTCCCGCGTAAAGCCTCCGGCAGGAGGCGTTTGGCCCCCTCAAATTGGGCAAGAGCCGCTTGAGGGCGGCCCCAGTCCGTTCCTACTTGGGGGCCAAACGTCGGAAATGCTCCACGAAATTCCATCGGCTGTCGAGGACCAGACCCAGGTATTTCATCGTGGTCTCGACGCCGATGTAAACCCCTCCTACCGTAAGTTGGGATCCCGATGGTGGCCTATTCCGAGGCCCATGAAAGGACATGGCCTCGGATTTGTGCAATGCCACCTCGAGACCCAACTGCCGGATCCTCTCAACGACTGTCGCAACCCCGCGTGTCATCGCGTCGGCCGCCGCCTGATGCGACCTCCCCTGTGCCAGGACCAGCGTGTCGTCAGCGTAGCAAACCACGCTGTCGCCGTCAGGGAGGTCGGCCCGCAGCACCCAGTCGTAACCGATGTCCCACAGGAACGGCCCCAGAACCGATCCCTGCGGGACACCGCACGACATCTCTCGCCGGTTCCATTCCCCATCGCGACCGGGGTAGATGACGGCTCTGTCCGTCAAGTACGCCCCGACTATTCGACGGAGGTAGGTCGGCACCCGGTGATACCGGAGTGCTTCCCTTTTTTTTTTTTTTTTTTTTGATCCGGGGGGAAAATCCTCATGGATGTCCCCCGCCCCGGGGAGGGCGGAGCGGTCTGTCAGACTCTTACTGACTAAAAACCGTGAGACACCTGCGCCGGGGGTCGCGGGAACTAAAAATACTTCCGCAACCCCCGTGGTGCCGGCCCGCCACTGCGGGCCTCGTCTTGGTCGAGGAGAGGAGGGAGTGCGGTGTACGACACTCCCCTCGTACCGTCTTGGAGGGGCGCGCGTGGAACACTACGCGCCGCCGCCTCGGGTCCAGATGTTGTTGTGGGGGGCGACGGACTAGCCCCGCGTCCGTCGCCCCTGGACCCATTTAGGGGGGCTGGAAGAGGGCATTGTCTGCCCTCCTCCGACGCCCGGTGCGCCTGCTGCGGGCCGGGTTGAGGGAGGTGATCTCCCGCTCCCGCTCCGCAGCCTCCTTCTGCGAAATGACTTCCTCGCAGAAGGATACCACCGCGTCCCAGGCCTGTTCACTGCCGAGCATGGCGTTAACGACGGCCGGCAGCGACAGGTCGCTGCCTACTTCTGAGATGAGGGCACGGCGCGGCTCCAGCCATGCGGCACATTCTGCCAGCGTATGCCGTGCCGTGTCCTCCCGACAGTCGACGCAGTGGTGACACCGAGCGTCTGGCTCCCTGGTTATGCGACACAGGAACTTCCCGAAGCAACCATGCCCCGAGAGAACCTGTGTCGCCCGAAAGGTCAGGGAGCCGTACCTTCTACCGAGCCACTCGCTGAGCACTGGTCGGATCGCCTTGATGGTGTTGAGGCCGGCGGTAGGGCGTGAGAGCCAGTCCGCCACCAAGACCTCGCGGAGCTGTGACCGACGCAGCTCCAGTTGTTGCTGCATCGGTCGTTCGCCCCGCGCCCGCATTTCCTCGCGCCACCTAAACAGTGACGCGAGCACCTTCGCCTCCAGGTCCCAGGGCGGGGATCCGGCCAGTGCACATGCCGCCTCGTAGGAGATCGTGCGATATCCCTTTATGACTCTGACGGCCATAGCTCTCTGTGGCTTACGCAAGACAGAGATGCTCCCGGCCGTCAGGTCAGCCGCCCAGATCGGTGCCCCGTATAGGGCCATCGATCGCACGATCCCCACGTAGAGCCGCCTACAAGTGGCGCTCGGGCCCCCCAGATTGGGAAGCAGCGTTGATAGCGCCCCGGCCGCGCCCAACAACTTGGGCGCAAGCCACCGGAAGTGGGGGCCAAAGTCCCACCGGCTGTCGAGCACCAATCCTAGGTACTTCATGGTAGGCTCGACAGCGATCCGGCTTGTTGAGGGCCACCTCCAGGCCGAGGCGCCGAATGCGGCTCACAACTTGTGAGACCGCCGCCGTCGCCAGCAACGCTGCTTCCCTGTGCGAGCTCCCCCGGGCCGTGACCAACGTGTCGTCAGCGTAACACGTCAGCTGCACGCCCGGCTGGAGCTCACCCCTCAGCACCCAGTCGTAGCCGATGTTCCACAGGAGCGGTCCGACGACCGATCCTTGCGGAACACCGCACGACATGGGGTGCTGGTGACCGCCATCACGTCCCAACCGGAGTGCTTCCCTAATGCAACTCCAGGGCAGGGTGTTGAAGGCGTTGACGATGTCGAGTGACACCGCCACGACGACTCTACCCTGGGACACCGCGTCCCCCGTCGTGAGGGCTCTAACGCGCATGATGGCGTCCACCGTTGAGCGCCCCTTGCGGAAGCCAAACTGGCAGTCCGCAAGGTCCGGCCCCGTCCTTCCAAGGTGCCCGACGAGGCGGCCCGCAATAATTCTCTCGAAGAGTTTGCCGACCTCGTCGAGCAGCACTATGGGCCGGAATGCGGACGGAGAGTCCGCAGGGCGCCCTGGCTTCTGTATGAGGACCAGCTTCCCCGTCTTCCAACGGAGCGGAAACTGGCCTCTCTCCATGCATGCGCTAACTCCAAGAGCCTAGCTACACCATAACACATATAGGAATGACGTCTTAGCAAAAGTTGTTCGGTCTGATGGGCATTTCCGGTTGACTTATAAAAATCGAAGATTTGGAACACCTGTTGTGGAACTCCAAGAGCCTAGCTACACCATAACACATATAGGAATGACGTCTTAGCAAAAGTTGTTCGGTCTGATGGGCATTTCCTGTTGACTTATAAAAATCGAAGATCTGGAACACCTGTTGTGGAACCCCAAGAGCCTAGCTACACCATAACACATTTAGGAATGACGTCTTAGCGAAAGTTGTTCAATCTGATGGGCATTTCCTGTTGACTTATAAAAATCAAAGATCAGAAACATCTGATGTTGAAATCAAAGCTATCACACATTTCCATTTATCTTCGAGAAACGGTAGCCTACCCGGTAACGCAGGGGAGCAGTCATTTTAATTTAGATTTTTATTGATCAGGTATCTTCACAATAAAACTATGACCATGCCTAGAAAGAGGTCAAATCTTTCCCAATGTTCCAAGAGAGCTAAACGATTGAGGATCATAAGATCCCAAGAATCTACCGAAGAGCGTCAGGAGAGACTTGATGCTGTTCGAGAACATTAGGCTGCATCTCGCTCCGTGGAAACCTCTTCGGGTCGCGAAGCACGCCTGCGTTCTCAGCGTATTCATTAGGTCTCTAGAGACCAGTGAAGAATATGATGCTTGACTGACCGCTGATCGTGAACGACATGTATTGTCTCGCAAGTCAGAGACGTTCACGGAAAGAGAATTACGCTTGAGTTCCAAGCGTATCTACGCATCGACTTCTAGGTCTCCAGAGACAAGTGGGGCACGTGATGTGCGACTGACCGCTGATCGTGAACGTCATGTATTGTCTCGCGAGTCCGAGACGTTCACGGATAGAGAATTGTGCTTGAGTTCCAACCGTATCTACGCATTGACTTCTAGGTCTCTAGAGACAAGTGGGGAATATAATAATGCGGTTACCAAAATGAAAACGATGACAAATGGACTGTATGATTTGGTGGTTGTTGGATGGAATGAAATAAAACTAAAGCTCAGTGTGATAAAAGATTTAAATGGGAAAAATTATAAAAAATAACATAAATGGCGACCCCGTTGTCGCTGGCACAAGCAACAGGGTCCGCGTACGAAGTCGCGGGCAGAAGCTTAATGCATAAATTCATTTTGAAAGTCAAATTTTTATCAACCAGTTTCGCTAGACCATTGACCTTTAAATCAAACCGGAAAAGCCCCAAATCATGTATTAAAATTCACTCTGAGAGTTTTGGCAAATGTGTATAATTATTTTGAATGCTGGAATTTCCTAAAAATAAACAAAAATACATTCCAATCTCAATGTGGGAAATCCGTTGTTAAAGCTTAGCGCACTGCTTGCAGCGTTTTTGTACGAAAGAGTTAAAGCTGCCCCGGAATACAAAGGGCTAAGGAAAGAACATGGATGAATTTTAGTCAGTAAGAGTCTGACACTGCCTTCCGCTCCACCCAGAGCGGGAGGAGTCATTTACGAACTTCCCACTCTCAAAAAAAAAGGTGCAGCTTTTCAGGCGTTAAGTTTAATAAATTGATATTTCACTTGTTGGTGAGAGGGTTTATACAGGGTGTAAAGAGACCTATCAACAAGCCATCTACGCACTTAGAATTTATTTCTGTGTGATTGGCGTGGGTGGTTGTGTTACAAGTTCAGAAAAAATATTTAAAACTTGTTTACCAAAACATTAGAAAGGTGAAAATTACAATAAATTTAACCTTATCTTCATGATCAGCCATTTCCCAGGTATGGTCTAGCCTGAAAAAATATCATAATGACTCATGAAGCGTCTTTTACAGTCGTTACAGTGCAGTTTTCATTTCAAAATCACGTAAAACCGTCAAAGACGGCATATTTGCCTAGCGACGGCAAGACTGGAGGGAGGTAAGACAAAAACCAGTTACTAAACTGGTATTAAACTACATCGCGGCGCGTATCTTGGACGGGTGGCGGCATTAAGCCATCGGCTCGTGCTGAACTGCGCACGCGACGCTCACAATGCACAACCACACCAAAGCTCCTGATACGTTTATAGCCCTCGTCGGCGTTAAAGGGTTGACCTATATAGCCTGGAGTTTGTTCGTGCCGACGTTTCTAGCGCTTGTATACGGAGTGATATCATGGTGCCTCATTAAGAAGTTCCGCCATTTCAGAAACTATGTGATGCTGAGTGCGACCCTGGCAAATACAATGCGTTTGTTTGTGTTCTCGTTGTCAACTACTTTAATCATAAAAAAAGTAATTATATTAAATGTTAAAGTGCGTCTTGTCCCTTCATCTCTGCTGTTGTACTGTGCGTTATCACATCATGGCTGGTTACTAGTGTTGTGCTATATATTTTACGTGGATTTTGTGAAAGTGTTTCGTCTAGACATTCATAGAAGATACCTGAAGAGTAGCCTCTTTGCGTGGGGTGTGCCTCTTATATCAATGTCTTTATATTATTTATCTGGTTGGTTGCTTTATTTGTATTACTCGAGAGAAATAATTACAATACCGATCGCTAAGGCTCTGTTATTGCTACCAGTGACTATGAATTTCATTATTTACGTGGCAGTGTTATACTCTCTGTTCCGAAGTCGTGATACTGGAGCAAGCACATCCACCAGTAAAGGTCGTCGCTTCTACATATCCACAATGATTTTCGTACTCAGTAATATTATAGTCCTAACATATATTCTAGAACTATTAAATATAAGTTTATTAATAATAGATATACTAGGAGAAATATTTGAATACTTAAATACGTTAGCATTGGATGTGTATATTGTTATATTAAAAGGTAATAGAGGATTGTGGAGTGAATATTTTAAGAAAAGGTCGACGCAAAAGTCGATGGCATTAAATCAAATTCAAAATGCTTCTAAGCAAAAAATTATTAAGAATACCACAGCGTCAAAACCAGAAATGTAAATATGTAGATTGAGCATAAATTTTAATTAACTTGAAAAAGGTCTCCAAAGTCAACAGTATTAATAGGTTTGACTTATTAGTTCGAATTTTATATCTTTACTATTTTGTTCTAAATGTTTACAAAGAAACAACGAAATTAAGAAGACGTCCCGTAAAGTAATTGACTTTTCACTCTAGGTAACATCATTCTTCTGCCCTTATCCCAAATTATTTGGGGTCGGCGCAACATGTCTTCTTCTTCCATACTTCTCTTTTGTCATCTAAGTAGTCACTCCCTTTCTAGCCATATCATCTTTCACACAATCCATCCATCGTTTCTTTGGTCTTCCTCTACTTTTATAGCCATCCACATTCATATTTCAAACTTTCCTGACAACATTTTCCTCATTCCTCCGCATAGCATGCCCATACCATGCCAACCGATTTCCACACAAAATTTTCAGTTATCGGTGTCACTTTTAGACTTCCTCTTAAACGAGTATACTCATTCCATCTATCTCAATTAGTTAGAAGTTTTTTGCGCAGTCTTACAAAAAGCTTATGATTCTTGATTAACGCAAATTACATTAATTAATAATAAAAACCGTTGTAACTGTTATTAATATTTACAAATATATCAGGACTTGAAACACCGCCTCTTAAAGCAGTATTTGTTTTATTTTTATATAACCTTAGTGTGCGAATGAGACGGAGCTATATCGGACGATATATCTCTTTACCAGTGGAAGTAAAATTCAAAATAATACTGAGTTATGAGGTGATGTAAGTAGATAGTACCATTACTTAAATTTGGAAATTTTATCAAAATCAAATCATTATTTAATCTTAAAGATAGTGTGTCTAAGTTCAGCTGGATGTCCGAAGGGGTTACCGCTACCCCGGAACATAAAGGGCTAAGGAAGGAACATGGATGGGTTTTAGACAGTAAGACTCTGACGCTCCCTTCCACTCCACCCAGAGCGGGAAGGACCATAAAAAAAAGAGTGTGATTTAGTGTTTTTATTATCTTTCTTTTAAACAAGTGAAAAAGAGTGACAAGAGTTCCGTTTTTTTCGAACGTAAAGAACTAAAATGGTATTTGCTGTGCATCTAGTTAGACTGGAAGCCTAGCTCAATTCAGTTGGTAAAAGCCTAGGCTGATGATTCACTGTTAATCTTTCAGGAAATGAGAGTACTGATGATTATAAAGAACTTTCAGTATGGGACCAACTACGAAATAACAAAAGAATATTCATCTGTTTCAGACATTTTCATCGATTGTAAATTGCATTTTTAATGAAAAAACCGATACTTTTTTTCGATATTTCTGGGTGGTTTCGTAGTGAAAGTTGCTTAATCATGGGTACTTTCACGCCCACAGGGAATTAAAAATTACCGTGTAGGAAGGTGGTCAGTTGCTCTAGTCTAGCTCTAGTTTTAGAATAATATGGCTATGTCTCACGTCATCCCCATATTTTTTTTTATCAAGCTCTATATGTTATACTAGCTTTTGCCCGCCACTTATTCTGCGTGTAGTTCGGTTATACTTATATCGCAATATTCATCCTCTATATCCCCCACTTTAGGGAAATTTTTGAGACAAAAAGTAGCCTATATCCTTCCCCAGGATGTAATCTATCCTCTCTGTCAATTTTTATTGGAATCCGTTCAATGGTTTAGGCGTGAAAAGGTAACATACAGACAGACAGATAGAGTTACTTTCGAATTTATAATATTAGTATGCAAGTATGCATTTACGTCTCGTTATTGTAAAAACTCATAACTATCATAATTTTAACTTATTCATTGTTTAGTTATTACTCAATGTGATTATATTTTTCTGTTTTATCATAAATAAGGGATAAAAACCTGAAAGTATGTAATGGTTATAAGAATTTATGTGATGTTGTAGAAACTTCAATGTATTGCTAGCGACGCTTTAATAAAGAGTGTAAGTTATTTGGAGCGACAATTGTATGTGTAAAAAAATATAAAACGAAATTATATCTGAATTTTATTTCAACAAATATCCAAAAACACAACACATAAAACTGTTCAACATAATCAATGAACTGCCTAGCCTTTGCCCAACTATGTTAGGGTCGGCTTCCAATCTAACTGGATGCCGGTAAATACCTACCAACATTTTACATGCAGCGACTGCTTATCTGACCTCCAGAACCCAGTAGCTGGGTATTACGATACTCCTTGGTAAGACTGCCTGTCAGATTTTCGGGCTTCTGACGACCCGTAACGACTGTCTAAGATGCACAAATGACTGCCGGGATCAACGGCTTAACGTGCTTTTCCCAGGCACGGAGGAGTCTCGGTATGTAAAGGGCACCCATCCACGAACCAACCGCGTCAAGCGGCATGTGGCCGCATGGGCCAATCCATCACGTTAAGCTTTTAACGTGATGGATCGGCCCGTGCGGCTGTTATTACTTACCCACGAGGACCTCCATACTACATAACATATTCCTACTATATTCAATGTTGATGTTTAAAAAAGTGTAAAATGACTCTTTCCACTTGTTTATGCTCTAAAAAAGCTTAAGAAGTCATCAAGTCAAAAAATGCTATGGCTGCGTCGAGTTAGTAATTAAATACGGTCTTCGTTTATCGTCTATCACAAAAAAATGTCAGAGCAATCTGTGAGGTTTAAATCTTGTTAACGTTTATTTAAGACATTATGATTATTAAGTTAAAATTTACCTAGTCTGTACATTATATTTAAGAGTCTCTGTGTCATACGTTATATAAAATAAAGATATTCTATTCTATTCCAATTACTTTAACGTTCAGATGGAATGAAAGTACCCTGGCGTGCAGCGTACCGGTATGCTACGCGACGGCTACGCGCCGTGCTACGACGTAGCGCACACTTGGCTACGAATCCGAATCGTAGGTCTACATAACAAATGGAAAGCTTTCTCCGTCTGATGTGCATTACGGGGTATTTACGTATTTCTACTTCATAAAAAAACATCCTAGCGCATGGGTTTTCCACATGAGGTGCTCGTGGCTAAATTATATTAGGCTTATGGGTTGATCAAAGTATAAGCAACGATTGCAGCGGTCGGTTCGTGAATGGGTGACCATCCATTATCGAGGCCTTTCCATGCTTTGGAAGAAAGGTAAGCCGTTGGTCCTGCTTTCCCTCGTAGAACTTTGAGAAGAAGCCCAAAAGAGTGACAATCCTTTTTAACAAGGGTATCGTGACTGTGGTAACTAGGTTGTGTGGGTCCGATAGACATTCGCTCCATGTAAAATACTGGTATTCAGCTGCATCCGCTTAGACTGGAAACCGACCTGAAATAGTTGGGAAATGGCTAGGTAGACTGATTTGGGGTTTTACCAGGTGCAAGCTTATTAAAAAGCTTATTTAGGCCAAGAAAGCCCAATCGGGTGCATCTAATGCAAAAATGGGTAATTACACGATTGTGTCGATTGTGTGATTGTGTGTGCAGTCGATACTGCATAAACGCTCGTGTATAATTAGTGCATCATACACTCTAACCTAGTTTAATTCAATTAATCATTTATAATTTAGATTTATGAACTTAATTTAAAATTTTCGTCACTATTTATTTTACGTGTCATATTAAATACTAGCTGACCCGTGCCCACTTCGTTGGGCATAATGTTCAAAAATATATATCTTTCATAGTTAAGGCAGCGTTCGTAAGAAACGTTTTCATTCGAATGTTTTTTCGCCGATTCACTTTGCAAAACGGACTACCATGTAAAAGCCTTTTTATTTTTCGGTTTTTTATATGTATAACCTATGACACTCAGCAATAATGTGTCTTTCTATTCGTGAAAGAAGATTCCCGAGATTCCGATTAACGAATTCGGAGTTTCCGATTAACGAATTCCATGAGGACCAAGTCGCAGGATAATTTTAATTGTTCAAAACTTCTCTGTACACTATATTCGATGTAACGTTGTCATTTGGTAGCAAAATATATTGTCTATCAGGAGCTCCAACCCAAGATAAGCCCACATATAACTGCCCATGGGAAAAACACGGCTTTCTCAGGTCAATGCCCACCAGAGAGAATGTTTGACCTTGGGACTTATTAATAGTGAGGGCAAAAGAGATCTTCACTGGAAACTGTAGCCTTTTAAACGGTATGGGTAAGTCAGTGGGAATCATAGGTATCCGCGGAATATAAGCCAGTTGTCCCACTGCTGGCCCTGTGAGAATGGTCGCCACGATTATATTGTCCCTTAACTCTTTGGTAAGCAGTCTTGTCCCATTGCACATGTTGGGGGGGCTCAAGTTTCTTAATAGCATGATAGGAATGCCAACTTTTAACACAAGGTCGTGAGGAGTTAAGCCAGAAGGGTTCAAAGAATTTAAAAATTCTTGGGGATAGTGCACTGTATCCTCAATATTACTCACCGTATCAATAGACTTATACTTTTTGACCTGACCGGGAATTTTCTCTAAAATGAGTTTATTTATTTCATTCACTGTATCATTTCTGGGTGACACTATTGCCCTAGAACAAAGCCAATGATAATCTCTCTCCAATAAATTTTCAAGACCGGGATATATTGCGTCAATAAGATGTTCCAACCTGTGCAATATGCGTCCTAATGTCTCGTCAAGTTTAATGTCATTGCTGTTGGTGTTAGGAAAGACAATTTTTCCTTCGCCAAGATTGAGTAGTTGACGCGGAAAGTCGTCATCGTCGTTGTCGCTCAAATGGGCTCTCATGTTTGTTCGTAAATTGAGAGATGCAACCGAACTCCATAAGTGAGATGATTTTAAGCATGCTCTGATAACATCGGCGCGTGTTCCTTTTGTTACTACAGGCAGTGTTTGTATTACCGCCATATTTTGACTATTGTTAGCAAGTCGCTGAGATCTTTCGGCGCTGGTCTCCCTAGCACGACTTTATGAAGTAATCGCTCGTTGGCTGGTATGCCGCTGGGAACGCTCTATGCTCGACTCCCTATCACGTGTATCTGCCATATACTGTCTAGAGTAAGCCAGTCGCTGAGACCTTTCGGTGCTAGACTCTCTATTACGCGCTCGCGATCTATATTCTGTCTCATTCGCAAGGCGCTGTTCATACTCAGAGGAAGTCTCTCCGAGTCTCTGTCTCTGTCTCGCTTGTGTCAGGGATGTATGTCGAGACAGTTGAGATTTTCTTTTAGGCATATTGACAGAAGTTATGATTTCAAAATAACAACCTAACCTAACCTAATTGCAAAAAACTAAATACCTATAACCTAAATTAATATCTACATGAAACTAACTTAATACCTATAACCTAAATTAATATCTACACGAAACAAACTTAATACCTACCTATAACCTAAATTAATATCTAGGTACATGAAACTAACTTAATACCTACCTATAACCTAAATTAATATCTACACAAAACAAACTTAATACCTACCTATAACCTAAATTAATATCTACATGAAACTAACTTAATACCTATATAACCTAATTTAATATCTAGGTACATGAAACAAACTTAATGCCTATCTATAACCTAAATTAAATGAAAACTATATAAACATAAAAGGCATTCACCTTAATTAGATACTGTTGTTTTGGCCCAAATTTCATGTATTTTCTACGTTCTTCCCCTTTATGGAAGCAACCACATCTCTTGGACAAAATTGACCAAATTATTCGCAGCACTTTATCATCTATTTTAAATGTGGCCTTGGACGACCGAGCGTGGCTGCAAGCCACACTGCCCATTCGTTTTGGCGGCCTCGGCGTCCGCAAAATTACTAGTGTAAGCTTACCGGCGTTCCTGTCCTCTGTCCACAGCACTGAAAAGTTGACCGGGAAAATTTTAGCCCCCTCCCTGGTTGATTCTGCAGTGCCGTGCTTGACCGACGCAGAGAACGCCTGGAAAGTGGCATGCCCAGATATTGATCGGCCCGTGAACCCATCTTCCCAGAGACAGTGGGATGAGCCGCTCTGCAGGTTGGTACGGTATAATCTTATTAATACGTCCACCAACACTGCTGAGCGTGCCCGCCTACTGGCTGTGGGTGAGTGGGAGTCGGGCCTCTGGCTTCAGGCACTTCCGTCACCCAACATAGGCACTCTGCTGGGTGACACCACTTTCCGGCTCGCTACATGTTTGCGTCTGGGCGCTCCTTGCGTGGCTCCGCATCGCTGCCAATGCGGTGAAGTTGTCGACTGCCTCGGACACCATGGTCTATCCTGCAGTAAAAGCGCAGGCCGGTTAGCACGGCACGCCAGCATTAATGACATAATCCGTCGTGCTCTTGTCACCGCCGGGGTGCCAGCTGTTTTAGAACCCAAAGGCTTGGCACGCGACGATGGGAAGAGACCAGATGGAATGACACTAATGCCTTGGAAGGTAGGTAGGCCTTTGGTGTGGGATGCAACGTGTGTCGACACCCTTGCGCCATCCCATCTTCCTTGCACGGCGGGTTGTGCTGGGGCAGCCGCTGCAGGTGCAGAAAACCTCAAACGGCGCAAGTATAACAACCTTATTGGAAGTTATATATTCGAGCCGTTTGGGGTTGAAACACTAGGGCCATGGGGTCCGAGTACCCACTATGTTTATCGAGACATCGCCAAGCGATTGGTCGACTCTTCACGTGACCAGAGGGCTGGCCTATTTTTCGGTCAAAGAATCAGCATTGCCATACAACGTGGCAATGCTGCCAGCCTTTTGGGAACTTTTCCTGTTGACAGCGATGTGGACGAATTTTTTGATGCCCTTTGATTTATTTTATTTTGTTTCCCTCCTGTTATATACTTGTAAATAGTTATTAGTAATGTTTTAGGTTTATAGTATTGGTTAAAAATTTAAGAGAATTTCATATTACAAATAAATACCCAACGAAAAAACATAAAAGATTTTTTTTTTAATGTACCGAAAATAAAATTAATGAATGTCGAAAGTGTGTTACGAAAAATTCAATTTTGGGGACGTCCGCTGCGTAAAGAGCCGACCGCGCGAAATAGCCGCGCGGGTACGTACCTCTCAGATGTAAAAGGAAGGTCACGCCTCCTTCTTCCGAAGTGAGCACGAACGCGAACCGAAATAAGCCGAAACCATCGCGCGCCGCTGCCGCGCTGCTGTGGCCTTCACGTATAACGATGAGTTTTTCTCCGATTCTCTTTACAAAACGGACTACCACGTAAAAACCTTTTAATTTTTCGGTTTTTTATATAGCCTATGACACTCAGCGATAATGTGGCTTTCTATTAGTGAAAGAAATTTTAAAATCGGTGCAGTAGATTCCGAGATTACCCCTGACAATTTAACAAACACACAAACTTTACCTCTTTATAATATTAGTATAGATTGTTAAGAATCCAATTTTCCTTTGAGTAATAATTATAACAGCATTTTTATCGCCTGCGACACAGGTATATTCTTGTTCTGGCATATTTAACACTATGTTTACCAACTGTTTTTCCTAAGTTTTCATTTTTGTTTTCTGCCACCTTTTTTTTTAAGGCTGGGAAATCATCCAATTACTTCTTCCGCTCTGGGTGGAGCGGAAGTGAGTGTCAGACTCTTACTGACTAAACTAAAACCCATCCATGTAGGAACATGGATGGGTTTTAGTCAGTAAGAGTAAGGAAGGATCCTTAGCCCTTTACGTTCTGGGACAGCGGTAACCCTTTCGGACAATCTCGCTTACCCGGCAGGCTTGGCCCTAAGGGGCCCCTTCATATGCTGATATCTCTTTGAGGCGCGCGTGGAACATATACGCGCCGTTCGGCACGGGCCTGGTCCTGATCGGGAGGTGAGTCACCCATTACTCACCGTCCGCAGGCCCGCGCCTACGGTGGCCGGGAGTCGTCACGTGGCTCCCGACGCCCAGGGCGTCCTGCGGCGGCTGGGACGGGAGGACCTTTCTCTCTCCCATCCCGCCACTTCCTTTGCGAGGATGACTGTTTCGCAGAAGGAGGTGACTGCCTCCCACTCCCTCTCGCCCCGAACCATGGCTTGCACCAGGGCTGGGCGCGAGAGGTCGCCGCCGCCGATCGCCTCTACGAGGACACGGCGTTGCTCCGCCCAAGCGGGGCAGGTCTGCACCGTGTGCTCTACCGTGTACTCTGGGCGATCCTCGCAGTGGTGACACCCGGGCGATTCCTCCCGCCTGATGATGTGCAGGAACCTCCCGAAACATCCATGTCCGGTAAGGACCTGCGTCAGGCGTAGATGAGGGCACCGTGACGCCTCTCTAGCCACTCCTCAAAGAGGGGCCTTACCGCCACGATAGTGGCGTGCCCTAGGGCCATCCTCGCAGTGGTGACACCCGAGCGTTTCCTCCCGCCTGATGATGTGCAGGAACCTCCCGAAACATCCATGACTGGTGAGGACCTGCTTCAGGCGGTAGGTGAGGGCGCCTTGACGCCTCTCTAGCCACTCCTCAAAGTTTTCTGCCACCTTACTTTTTGAATATTTTTTTTATCTACTAACAAAATGCACAACCTCTCCAAGCACCGCCATTTCGACCGGGATTCAAGCTTCTCGCATTTCTGCGGCGTTCACAAGGTCGTCAGTTCACCTTATGGGAGGCTTTCCAACAATACATCTTCCGGTACGCGACCCATCGTACAGTCCTATCGACTAGCTGTTCTGAAAGCAATGAACTCTGACCCTACTACTACTAATACCCCTTAAGGTCGGCAATTCTTTTTCTTTTGATTTGTTATACTAAAAAAAATATACAATATCATCAAAGTTAAGCGAATAAGTAAACTGGCCAAGTGAAGGACTTACGTAAATAATGTTATTATTTTTATACATAATACAATTCTTTAGTCAAGTCTTCTGGGCACGTGTCCATGCGACAGCGATGCGGATGAGTACTTCGACGCCTAAGTGTACTTTTTGTTTTTGTATTTATTTGTATATAGTTAGTTAGATATATTTATTTGTATACAGTCTTACCAAGGGGTATCGTATTGCCCAGTTACTGGGTTGTGGAGGACAGATAGGCAGTCGCTCCATGTAAAATACTGGTATTCAGCTGCATCCGGTTAGGCTGGAAGCCGGTAGTTAGGAAAAGGCTACGCAGATGAGTTAGTTAGATAGTCATTTAATTTAAGTATGTATAAGTTGTTGTTATAGAGAAGAACTTGTAATAAATACAAATATCTTGTACAAAAGAAGAAACCCGTTCGTGCTAAGTTTTCCGGTTCGTGGAATTTCCGTCCCCTCCCCCAACCGCCTACCACACTGCTAAGTCGCCCTCTCAGCAGCGCGTGCGCAAACGTCATCACACGTCGCACCTTTAGAATTAAAACGACACAATTAAAAAAAAAACAAAAATTGAGTTATCGTCATAAAATGACTCAAAACGAAAATAGTGAAAAGACTTTTTTATAATTTGCAGCACAAACATAGTCACTGACGTAAATAATCACGAAATAATAGACCAAATAGTACGGAAGTGTTAAGAACTTTAAAACTTCTTTTGCTATTTCCCTAAAAGTCACTTTCTTGAGTTACGTCGTTTTCATTCTAAAGGTGCGACGTGTCATTATAAAGCATTAAGATTATTAAGTAATAATCACACGCACTCAATATCGTGGCTACGTACTAACAGCCGCACAAGTCAATCCACCAGGTTAAGCTACGTTTGCCGGGGTTGGCCGTAGATGGGATACCATCTTTACATACCGAGACTCCTCCGTGCCTCGAAAAGCACGTTAAGCCGTTGGTCCCGGCTGTCATTTGTGCATCTTTGCCAGTCGTTTCGGATCGTCAGAAGCCCGGAAATCTGACAACCAGTCTTACCAAGGGGTCTCGTATTGCCCAGTTACTGGGTTGTGGAGGTCAGATAGGCAGTCGCTCCATGTAAAATACTGGTATTCAGCTGCAACCGGTTAGACTGGAAGCCGACCCTAACATAGTTGGGAAAAGGCTAGGCAGATGATGACTAATATTTATTTGTTTTGGACGCTACCTCTTGTGCGACGTCACATCGCTAGCGGCTAAATGATCGCAAACGGCAACAATAATTTATTTATTTATTTATTTATTATTATTATTTTTATTTTTTTTTTCGTTACAATAATTTATTTTAAACAAAAACATTTGCTAGATCAACCTTCATACAATAAAATGGGTTACTCACCAACTGGACACAAGAGACCGGACACACGTGGGTCCAGTTGGTGAAACTCAAAATTAGTATCACTTATTAATTTATATATTGTAATAAAGTTGTCATTGTAATTTAATACTAATGATTGAATCGCTTTTAATAATACTAATCATTTGTATGTCAATATTGGCAAAACATAGTGCACTACCTAATATTTAAGATTATTAAATTTGTTTAAATCATTTAATTTGTCAAATGTGTTTGTAGAACCAACCCGAGTAACTATGTCTACTGCTACATGCATTGATAATGTTTTTTGTTGTTGCGACTATTTAAATAAATCCATCATTAATTATCTCCCTTCTGATCACAGTGGTCAAACTGTAACTTTTCAGTCCAACACACCTATACAAAAAATCGAAATACAATCCAGACCAATAACATCTGTTAATTTAAATAAATTTAATATCACATTAAATTGTAAGTTAAGCGATCAGGAACTTTCTTTGAAAAATATTAATATTTTATATAAAGAATTCTTTACGGTAGTGCAAACCGAATTTAATAATTGTTTCAAGAAGACCACTAAAAGTATCAACCCTAAATTTACATTTAGTGACTGGGCCACTAAAGGACTCAGGAAAAGTAGGGAAAGACTTTTCGAGCTTTATGGCCTTAAGCCTTTTATTAACACAGAATCTTTTAATAAGTATGTTTCTACATACTCAAGAATTTTTAAAAACACTTGTAAAGCAGCTAAAGCAGTTAAATCAGCTGAAAATAAAATAAAGACGGTTTGGAAAATTATCAATAACGAAACGAACAGGAGCAAAAGACATAGTTCTGATTACGTACTGGAGACGTCATGTGGTTCCATTTGTGATAGCAAACAAGTAGCTCAAGAATTTGTAAATTTCTTTACCAGTATTCCCCTAAAAACTACTGAAACTCTAAATTCCTCGCCTTCCCTCTCTTTTGATTTATTAAAGGCAAACGTTTCAGCCTGCCTAATTGAATTCAACTTTAAGCATGTTAACCCCATAATAGTACTTAAAACTTTTAAACAAATTAAAATCAAATTGACCGAAGATCTTTGGGGAATGTCCAGTAAAGTCTGTACCTCGATCATTGAGACGATAGCACCTTATTTAGCCTTCATATTTAATTTATGTGTGGATCAAGGCATCTTCCCGGATTTAATGAAATACAGTAAGGTAATACCACTTTTCAAATCCGGGGACAGTAAAGACACCAATAATTATAGACCCGTATCCGTGTTGCCGGTTTTCAGCAAGATCTTTGAAAAGATAATGCTTAATCAAATGCTTAATCATTTTAACACGAATAAAATACTTAACGATCAACAGTATGGTTTCACCAAAGGACGTTGTACAACTGACGCTGGTGTGACCTTATTAAAACACATTTTCAATGCGTGGGAAGAGGCTCAAGACGCCATCGGAATCTTTTGTGACCTCTCCAAGGCATTTGATTGCGTTGATCACGAAACCTTGCTGTTGAAGCTAGAGCATTACGGACTTGGAAAACTTGCGCTTAGTTTGGTAAAATCTTATTTAAACGATAGACAACAGCAAGTTCAAATAAAAGGTGTCAATTCACTCGGTTTAAAAGTAAAAATGGGTGTGCCACAAGGTTCTATATTGGGTCCTTTCCTCTTTTTAGTATACATAAATGATCTTCTCCATTTACTAAAAAATCAACCACAAATGGTGTTATTTGCTGATGACACTTCTTTAATTTTTAAGATAGATAGACGTGCAAAAAATTTTGACGACGTAAATAACGCCCTACTGCAGGTCCAAAATTGGTTCACTGCAAATAATTTAGTATTAAATGGAAAAAAAACGAAGTGCATTAGATTTTCTTTACCAAATGTAAAAAGTAGTGATTGTGAGATAGTATTGAATCAAGAGAAACTTGAATTTGTCGATAAAACTGTTAGGACGGCTAAGTTCTGCAGCATATGCTGTCAGAAAGATCCGTCAGTATACTGATGTAGATACCGCGAGGCTAGTCTATTTTAGTTATTTTCATAGTATTATGTCTTACGGTATTTTACTTTGGGGACGAGCTGCAGACATCGAGTCTATTTTTATTCTGCAGAAAAGAGCTATCAGAGCCATTTATAATCTTCGTAGGCGCGATTCTCTAAGGGAACGGTTTAAGGTTATTAACATCATGACTGTACCTTGTCAATATATCTATGAAAACATCATGTACGCACGGAAAAATCTGCATCTTTTTAGTAAAAGAGGTGAAAGACACAACTATTTCACTAGAAATAGGGACCAATTAGTTCAACCAGGTTTCAGGCTGGCTAAAGTAGATTCATCTTTCATGGGGTACTGTTTAAAATGTTACAATAAAATACCTCCCCACATTCTTGAACTTAATGAAACAAAATTTAAAACTTGTATAAAACGCACACTATGCAGCCAAGCGTATTATAAATTGGGAGATTACATTGCTGATAAAAATGCTTGGGTCAATGCTAGTCCAGCTCCACAAGGGCGCATCAACTAATTTATTAGACTACTGAAAACTGTTGGAGCTGCGGAAGATTAACAACAACAAAAAAACATCTTTGCATTGTATAAATTCAATCTCTTAATATTGTATAACTGCTTAGCACATATGTGAGTACTATGTACCTACTATAAAGCGACCAGTCTCTGGGTGCGTCTTTCATTGACTTGAATATTGGCGGCTGAGAGTACGCCATGCTCACTTTAAATGTCTCGCTGATGGTGGCGTGTGTGTTGGATCATTTAGCTCCCTTCAAAATGGTTGAGCTGAATGGTGCTAATATATGCGTCATGTTCGTGAACGGGCGCTGTCAGTAGAGACTGGTCATCTCTTAGCGGCTAAGGCTTGTTTTAATTTAATTATTGAATAGTTTTTACATATTTTATATCTGATGCTTTTAACGTTCTGCATCGTTCTCACATGTATAATATTAATATGAACTATGTAACAAATATTTTGTAACCATATTTTGTTTAAAAGAGTGTCCATGGAGTTTCTTGCCCATTCTTCTCCATAGGTACCTACTCCTTGGGAATGGGCAACTAGCTTCATTTCTCGGACTGACCGACACCTTGACAATTCAAAAGTGCCTGTAATTGGTTTATTTGAAATAAATACTTTGAGTTTGAGTTTGAGTTTTGTATATAATCACCTATGTTTGACAAATAAATTATTCTATTCTATTCTATTCTATTATTATTTCGTCATCTGGACACGCCAAGATGTTTATTCGTGTCCACATGGTGAAACTTAAATTAAATCACGTTTATGTTTTCGCCAACTGGACACACCGAGTTATTCTGCAAAAAAGGGTACAGTCAGGTTAATAATCGCCTCGATTTCATGAAAAAGCTGCCGCACTTTTTTACTTGAAAAACCCATCTTCTATTTAAGTAGTGGGAATAATGTTGGAATGATATTTCGTACTCAGCTTCGGTCATTTCAATTTCAATTAGTATAAAAACTAAAACAAATTGTATAACATTATCATTACCTATAGACCGTCTAACAGGACCGGTTCCAAACTTAGTTTACTAACAATTTTCCTGTACTAGATACTGGATATTAAAACTAGTTCCTCAACCTTAGTATTTTACTCCGTAATACACACCGATTCCCGATTCCTCCATTTCCATTTGTCTAACTCTCAAATTCACGCCAGAAATCCCAATTCCTCTTTATTACAGAGAAATATATGTAAGAGCGGGTGGGATCGGGGATCTCAAATGATGATCAGACATTTTGTAAACTCTTTTTATTTTCCTTCACAACCAACAGTAATTCACACAACTTAGTTTTACGATGCACACAGTTCGAAATACAATTTAATACTGTGCCGTCTGCGGCTTGAGCTAGCCTATTTATACGCTTAAACGACTATCAATGTCTCACGGCAACGACTTCCGGTGACATTTGATTTTCAATAAAGTTTAGTTTTAATTTAGTAAATAAGCAATGTAAATTCGCACAATAATTGATTTCTAATTAAAAACAATTTAAATAATTTGATTTGTAAAGTTAGTAAAATAAGAATTATTTTATGTAAACAAAGTTTTGACTTCCTTTTTAGCCTTAAAAATAATACTTAAATAAAAACAAAGCTTAAAATAATAAATACTTAATTTTGTTAGATTTAATAATGAAATGCAAAATCACTTTTTTATATATTGCACTGATTCGTGTTTTCGTTACGTCATCAGGCATTTTGACGTTTGTTTTGTTCTGTGGTACGGTCGTTATTTGCCAGCGCTATCACGGCCATACTGACGAGCGGGCCTTGCTAGGCCCAGCGAATCTCTCTGAAAAATACAGAAGAATTAAAAAAAATGAAAAACTTTTTAACCAGACTCAGAGGCAGCATCGCTTGGTCTGGTGAAACTGTCAAACTCAGAGGTCGCAGATTGTAGCTTGATCATAAAGATTCAGAGGCTCATCTTTGACTTGGTTTGACTGAATATTATTAACCAACCAACTGAAACCATGACCATGACCAAGGCCTTTGAACACATCCATTCTAAAACTACAACTCAAAATCAAACTCAGAGGTCGCAGATCGTGGCTTGATCATAAGATTCAGAGACCCGTCTTTGACTTGGCTTGGCTGACAATATTTTTTTTTTTTTATAATTTTTTTTTTTGTATTTTTTTTTTATTTTTTTTATTATTATTATTTTTATATTTTTATTTCTCAAAATTAAACGTTTCATTTCATTTTTTCAATTAACTTTCAGTTTTAAACAATGTAATAAACAGGTTCTCACCTTTTTATTATCTTTATTTATTCTCGCTATCACGGTCTATTCATTCAGTTAAATTAGGATTAGGTACTGATCTCATGTGTTCATGTGTGATTACAGTATTTTTGTTTCGCAGAGACCGAAGGTCTTTTACTTCGTATCTATGATTGTCGAGGACTTTCATTATTTGATAGGGTCCCAGATATTTCGGTCCTAGTTTGTTACCCGACCATTGAGTATCTTTACAAAGAACAAAGTCTCCTTCTAGAAAGGGTTTTATATTGGCGCACTTAGAATCGAAACGTGTTTTATTTTTATCTGCTGTTTCGGCCATTCTGTGCTCTGCGTCTAAACGTATATCATGTTTGTTGATGTTCTCGTTACATAGGGATATCTGTTCAATTGCAGGGGGAGAGCATCTTTTGCCTAGCAGGAGTTCCAAAGGGGAATATCCGGTAGCTTTAGATTTCGTACAATTTAATGCTAATTGTAATTCACCTATTTTATTTACCCAAACTCTCGACTGCGTTAAAGATATGGCTGTAAGATGATCTTTAAGAGTACGCATTTGTCTTTCAGCTTGACCGTTAGCTCTAGGTGTACCGCGGGCAATAGCATGATGTTCGATACAAAAAGATTTAAAAAACTCTTGGATTTCTGTTCCCATAATAGCCGATTCCCTGTCAGAAATAATTCTACATGGGGTGCCAAAAATATTAATCATTTCGCGAAAACTTTTTAAAATGAGGTTACTACTTTTATCTTTCAATGGATATAGAAGTATAAATTTAGTAAATGCATCAATACCTACCAGAACATATGCTTTTTTGTTTGTGCCGGTAAGATTGCCCATAAGGTCTACATGTATCGTATGGAAAGGTATGCTAATTTTATCAATGGGGTGCAGTTCCATTTGCTTTTTGCCTGAAGGTTCTTTGCCAATTTTGCATTGTAAACAGTTATCGCAAAATCGACGTACGCGTTTTGTCATGTGTTTGAACCAAAACTGTTCCCGAATTTTATCCAGAGTACGTTCCCACCCCGTATGCAAAAGGTTTTCGTGATATCTATTTATTAACGAACAAACAAGTGATTCAGGGACTACTGTACGAGTTAACGATTCTCCTTTTTGGTTTTGTATAGTTATCATCAAAAGATTCGATCGAATACTAAATTTTCTATCATATTCATCTTTATTCTTTATGGCATCCCGAAGAATTTTGAGTTCTTTGTCTCTCTCTTGCTCAACTATAATCCACGCTGGATCTTTTGTTAAAATGTTTATTACCGGATTTCTGCTTAAAAAATCTACGTGGGCCATTTGTTCTCCCTTACGGTAAACAACATCAAAGTCAAAATTTTGTAAGTATGCCCATAGCCTATGGACTCGAGGTGTGAGTTCCTTTTTATGTTTTGAAGCCTTAAGGGCATTGCAGTCAGTTACAACTGTAAATTTGCGCCCATATAAAAAATGTCGAAAGTGTTTTATTGCTCTGACAACAGCCAAAGTCTCCAATTCGTATGAATGGTACCTTGTTTCAGCGTCACTAGTGCGCATACTAAAATATTCAATGACTTTGCGACGATTATTGTCATTCTGAATGAGAATAGCTCCGAGACCTTTGGCGCTAGCATCTGTATGGACTTCTATTGGAAGAGATGGATCAAAAATGCAGAGTATAGGTTCAGAGGTTAAAAGTTTGATTACATATTGTCTACTTGTTTCGTGATTGGGAGACCATACAAATGGTACGTCTTTTTTTGTTAAACCATATAGTAGAGCCATTAGTTGGGAAAATTGAGGGATAAAACGCCGAAAATAGCTTGCTAGACCGTTGAATTGCCTAAGTTGCTTAAGTGTTTTGGGTGGTTCTGAAAATTTAAGTGCTGTTAATTTAGCAGGATTATGCTTCACTTCACCATTCTCTATAATGTTACCGAGATATTCTATGGACGTCTTGAGGAATTTACATTTTGAATGATTTATCGTAAATCCAGCGTCAGACAGTCTGTTTAATACAAGGGCCAGCCTATCTTTACATTCTACCGTAACGAAGGTTTCTAACCGTAAAGTGGTCCTTAAGCCCTGGATCACACCTGGTCTCTTGCGGTGCGTTCGACACAGGGATAACCTCCACCGAAAAGTTCAGGCAGACCCAAAAAATGAAATAGTTAAGTTATCGTACAAAAGATATCGTAATCACTGTAACCTATTACTAAGGAAATTAAAAAACGCCCACGAAAGGTCCGCCTTAAAATCGTCAAAGAACAACAAAGAAACATGGAGTATTATAAAATCCATTACCAACCAATCTGGGAATCGAAACTCAGCTGACAAACTTCTACCCGCCCCTGAAGTTGAGGAGGCGTCTAATGCCGTTGAGCATATAAACCATTATTTTTCGAATATTGGTAAACAATTGGCTGACAATATTATTTTGAAAAACCAACATTCTTCGAGGGCTCTATACGTTAATGAGACACCCCCAGCGTGTAATTCTATGGTTCTCCTTCCTCCAGATGAGACTGAAGTAGAAGTGGTCATTAACAACTTAAAATCGGACAGCGCCACAGGCTGTGACCTTATTCCAGTTAAGCTTCTCAAGTTGGGTAAAAATGTTCTAGTCCCACCTATAACTAAACTTATTGAAGTCTGCTTTGAACAAGGGGTCTTTCCACGAACTTTTAAGAAATCCTTAATCACACCTGTTCACAAGGGTGGGAACCAGGACGATGTTAAAAATTATAGACCTATTTCAGTTCTGCCAGCACTATCAAAAATACTGGAAAAGCTTTTGAACCGCAGACTCATGAAATACCTCGAGCGCTACAAAATATTATCGAACTCACAATTTGGCTTCAGGTCCGGGAAAAGTACCACAGATGCTGTTAACCAACTAGTTGATTACGTGACTGAGAAACTTGATACTAAGCAAAAATGTCTGGGTGTTTTCTTGGACCTAGCCAAGGCGTTTGACACCGTCTGTGTTCCGACCCTTGTGACCAAGTTAAAACATGTTGGAATACGTGGAAGGGCTCTAAGCATATTTACAGACTTTCTCAATGACCGAACGCAAAAAGTAAAGATCGGAGAAGTCATTAGCAATGAAGCTAAGGTCAATTATGGCGTACCCCAAGGCAGCTGCCTATCCCCCAGTCTTTTCTTGATCTATGTAAATGACCTATGTCAGCAGTCGCTTAGTTATGGTAAAATTTTTAGCTATGCAGACGACACTGTACTAATATTTCACGGAGAGAGCTGGGAGGCGGCAAGGGATGCTGCAGAGACGGGCTTACGCAGAATAGTTCACTGGCTGGAAGCTAATTTACTAAGTCTTAACATCTCGAAAACGTCTTTCCTACAATTTACCTTCGCCAAAACCAAACCACCAGATATAAGGCTCAAAGCGCATTCCTGTGATGCCGCAAAAAATAGTAATTCTTGCCCATGTCTACCAATCACACAATTAAATACAGTGAAGTATCTAGGGGTGATTCTGGATGAGAGACTTAGTTGGCGGTACCACATTGATCAAACCGCTTCCCGTGTTAAGAAACTAATATGGGCTTTTAAAAAACTACGAGAAGTGGCCGACTTTAAGATTCTCCGGACTGTCTATCTAGCACTGGCACAGTCAATAATGGGTTACTGTATTACGGCATGGGGAGGAGCTTGTAAAACCTACATGATACGCCTTGAGAGAGCTCAACGATCACTGTTAAAAGTGATGACCTTCCGGCCGTACCGGTTCCCCACAAAAAATCTATATGAAAGTTGCGAAGTACTAACAGTGAGACAGTTATACCTTCTCAACCTTACATTAAAACAACACGAAATCACACCAGTAAATCATGCAATGAAGTATAAGAGAACTATCGGTAATGTATGTAGCACCATCAAATTTAAGACTGCAGCCGCTCGACGGCAACGACTATATTTGGCTACTTTTATATATAACAAAATAAATCATATTCTTAACGTTAACCCTCTTACAATATATAAAACTAAGATTAAACTAAAATCATGGCTTCAAACATTGGACTACCTGCAGACAGAAAACTTAATAAAAGAACAGTACTGATGATGATTGAATACTATTATATAAAATGTAACTATCATAATTATGTATATGTATGTATAACCCCAAAATAATACACACCCAAACACACACACGCACCCATACACACATTCACACACAAACACACACACGCACCCATACACACATTCACACACAAACACACACACACTCTCACATACACACACAAACACCACACAATAGCAGGCTTGCATTAAACTTAGTTTAAGTGATTTACTTGTTTGATTTATTGCATAAATTGTTAAATTCTAAAGAACGGATGAAGGCACTGACTCCTGTAACACAGGTCTCACCTAGCTCAGGAGTCAGGGTTTCAAACTAAAGTGTATAACCCTTTTTTTATGTCAATAAAACATTTTATTATTATTATTATTATTATTATTATATCTAAACCTTCTTGCTCAGTAGACGAGGGAATTAAAACATCGTCAATATATACTAGTGCAATATTGTCACGATAGTCTCCTAGAGCTGCATTAATGGCACGCTGATAAACTGAAGGTGCATTACTTAGACCGAATGGCATTGATAAGTACTCATACTGGCCGTCCGGCGTAACAAAAGCAGTTTTTTCGATTGATTCTTCTGAAATCAAAATTTGGTGGAAGCCCGATTCCATATCAAGGCTTGAAAAGAATTTAGCTTTACCAAGTTTATCAATATGATCTTGAATTAGTGGTAGAGGATAGTGGTCACGAACTGTATTTGAATTTAGTTCGCGGAAATCAACACAAAGCCGGTCATCACCATTTTTCTTTTTTACAAGCAAAATAGGACTTGCAAAAGGTGAGCAACTATCTCTAATAATACCCTTAGTTTTAAGATCTTCAATAATTGTCTTAACCTTTTCTCTCTCTACAGGAGCTAGTCTGTAGGGCCTTCTTTGTACGATTAGGATCTTTTAATCTTATAGTTAATTTGCCCGTAGTCACTTTTTTATGTTGATTGAAAGTAAATAATAAGGTATGTTTTTCAAGAATACTTATCAACTGGGACGTATCTTTCAAATCAGTGTCAATATTAGCCAAAGATGATGATATTTCATAATTAAAAATGAAACTTACTCTTTCTATAGACGTTCCTTCGTTTGTAATTGAAATTTTAATCCCCGGTATTTTGATAGAGTCTAGCCCTAAAATTACATCATAATTTAAATCATTAACGACATGTAGTTTAACTTCAAAGCTCACACCATTAAATGTCGCTACAGTGTTTATTGATTCACTCGAAGGTATGCTACTGCCCCCAAATCCTCGTAATTGCAAAAGTTCTATTTGGCGTTTACCCCTAATTGACCCAGAAACTTTTTTCTTAATAAGTGAACATTCGGCACCACTATCAATTAAACAAGAAAGAAAGATATCACCTATTTGTAGTTGAACTTCGTTAGGCGCCTTTTCCTTCTGGATCGTATTGATTTCTCGGCGTGAAGGTGGTGGCGCAGCTATTGAAGCAGTAGCAGGTACAGATGACTTCCCAGATTGTGCTTCATTTTTCTTTTTATGCCAGCATCGGTCAGATGGATGGCCTGGTTTCTTGCAGATTTCACAAAGTTTGTTCCTGCAATCACGGGAAATGTGCCCTGGTTTGTTACAATTGTAGCACGTTGTAGTTGTTGGAAGGTCAAACCTTGGTTGTTTAGCACGTGGTTCATCTAATATTGTATCGGCGGGTCGTTTACGGTAGTTTGCCAATGTCGCAATCAGTTCAGCTTGCGATCTTGGTGCAGACCTGAGGAGTTCAGCTTGATAAAACTTTGGTCTTATGCCAGATATTACAGCTTCCACCATGAGCTCAGTAGGAGCATTTGCAGAAATCCTTGAAAACATACGCCAAGACTCTGCAACATATTCAGAAAAAGTTTTAGCCTGATTTGAAGTACACACATCAAAAGTGTCTAGGGATCAACATATATTTTTGCAATAACTTTTCTCTTGATTGATATTAATTTAAATTTTCTTTAAGGATTCATCAAATAAAGTGTTTTCGTTTGTCACAGTAACGATAAACCAAGTCACCTTTGCATTAATAAAGAAATTTGCCATTTTCCTAATAAAGGGATTTTTGACATTTGAACCACTAACATTAAAGTTCGAAAAAAAGACTGAAATAACAGTTTTCTTTAAAATTTTATTGGGTAACTTAAACAATTAATAATCCGTGTTTCTACCGCGAACACTAACAACACAAGAACATCGGTTTGGCATACTCAAAATGAGTTCATCCAAATCACGCTGTGGAATGGCCGCCCATGTTCGTTGCAACAACAAAAAAAGGTGTTATCAGTCGACTTTGGACACGTTACCGAAGCACTGGTACCGTGGCTGAGCGCCATGAAGGACGGTATCGCTGCACCACACGGAGACAAGACCGATACATTCAAATCTTAACTCGAAGAGCTCCAACAATAACCGCCATGATGTTAGCCGTGAGGCTTCATCACTCTTCAGGGAACTTAATTAGCGACCAAACAGTCAGAAACCGCTTGCATGAAGTGAACCTTCATTCCCGAAGACCGCTACGGGTACCACCTATAGCAATGCACAATCGTAGGATTCGATATCAATGGGCTCTTGAACACAGAAATTGGGCAGAAGAACAATGGCGTTTCGTGTGCTTTTCTGATGAGTCTCGTTTTGGTATGAGACCGGATACAAGACGTATACGACACTGGAGAACCCCTGGACGCCAACAGCGATTAAAATCCTGCCAGGAAGTCCATCCTTATAGTGGTGGAACCATCATGGTATGGGCGGGTATTTGGATCGGCGGAAGAACTGAGTTGATTTGGATCAGAGGCAACCTCAACGCTCAAATTTATGCTGAGACGATTGTATCTGACGTCATCGTTCCTCTACAAGTGCAAATCGGTCCCTTATTTCAGTTAATGCATGATAATGCACGACCGCACACCGCAAGAGTTGTAAGACAGACTCTCGCCGCAGCTAACATCAATGTCCTGCCCTGGCCTGCTCAGTCGCCAGACTTGAACCCGATTGAGCATGCATGGGATATGCTACAGAGAAGAGCTCTGCCGAATATGGAGGGTATGCAGTTGCAAGAAGACCTTTTTTTGTTGTTGCAACGAACATGGGCGGCCATTCCACAGCGTGATTTGGATGAACTCATTTTGAGTATGCCAAACCGATGTTCTTGTGTTGTTAGTGTTCGCGGTAGAAACACGGATTATTAATTGTTTAAGTTACCCAATAAAATTTTAAAGAAAACTGTTATTTCAGTCTTTTTTTCGAACTTTAATGTTAGTGGTTCAAATGTCAAAAATCCCTTTATTAGGAAAATGGCAAATTTCTTTATTAATGCAAAGGTGACTTGGTTTATCGTTACTGTGACAAACGAAAACACTTTATTTGATGAATCCTTAAAGAAAATTTAAATTAATATCAATCAAGAGAAAAGTTATTGCAAAAATATATGTTGATCCCTAGACACTTTTGATGTGTGTATATTCCCGAAATGCATTGACGTATACAATATACCTAGTTTCGCCACTAAATTGTGCTATGAGTTCTCTTTGGAGAGAATCCCAATTAGCAAGAGAATGAGCATTAGTGTCTGCCCATTGCTTGGCGCGTCCTTGCAAGCATGCCAATCCCTTCATCATAGCAACAAACTGTGAACAACCTCGCATGGTGATTAAAGAGGTAACTTGTTTACACCATTCCTCAATTGTTATTTTATGCTCGTCGGGATCATAATTAGGTAAATAAATTTCACTTAGCTTGTGGGTACTCGTGTTTTGGTTCCGAAAAACCATCCTTTCCAGCAATTTGATCTGGCAGCGAAGTAAACTCAGTTCATCAGAATTTCCAGGTCGAGAGGTCGGCAGGGTAGGCGAGTACGTCGATGGGTCCAGTTCAGGCTCGGGCTCATCCCTTTCTTCTGATGTAAGAGCGGGTGGGATCGGGGATCTCAAATGATGATCAGACATTTTGTAAACTCTTTTTATTTTCCTTCACAACCAACAGTAATTCACACAACTTAGTTTTACGATGCACACAGTTCGAAATACAATTTAATACTGTGCCGTCTGCGGCTTGAGCTAGCCTATTTATACGCTTAAACGACTATCAATGTCTCACGGCAACGACTTCCGGTGACATTTGATTTTCAATAAAGTTTAGTTTTAATTTAGTAAATAAGCAATGTAAATTCGCACAATAATTGATTTCTAATTAAAAACAATTTAAATAATTTGATTTGTAAAGTTAGTAAAATAAGAATTATTTTATGTAAACAAAGTTTTGACTTCCTTTTTAGCCTTAAAAATAATACTTAAATAAAAACAAAGCTTAAAATAATAAATACTTAATTTTGTTAGATTTAATAATGAAATGCAAAATCACTTTTTTATATATTGCACTGATTCGTGTTTTCGTTACGTCATCAGGCATTTTGACGTTTGTTTTGTTCTGTGGTACGGTAGTTATTTGCCAGCGCTATCATATATATCTAATGTAAATTATAATTATATAAGCTGTTAAAAAAATAACTCTAAGAAATACGTGGGAGCATTGTACTCATCATTACGAACAAAACAAACAAAAAAACGTAGTCGCAAAAAAATATGAGCTGTGCCATACATTTTATTGAGTTACGTGTGCATAAATGTATGGAACAGCTGATATTTTTTTCTCGATTTCGGGGTTGACTCCATCGTAAAAGTTATTTGTAATGATGAGTATAATGCTCCCACAAAGTTTTCACCTTATATATTTACAATTCCTAATATATCTACTAAGAAGAATGGTACTTGAATGCCTTGTAATAAACCAGTGAATACTATTATTGCATCACTGAGAATAAATATCAACGTGGCTTTTAAAAAACGACGCCATTTGTTAGTAGATGCAACCGCAGTAGTATCACTACCACGGAACAGAGAATTTAAAACTGCAATGTAAATAACTATAAAAATTAATTGCCACCTGTACTAGTAGCAATAACACGGAAACTGTAAAATTCGGTTCTGTAATTTTAGTTTTCGTAGCGTAGAAATAACAATTGCTATGGAGTATATAAGTCCTAGTATTAAAGGAGTACCCCACGCAAATAAGCTACTCTTAAGGTACATCCTACGAATGTCAAAATTAAACACTTTCACAAAATCAACACACAAAATATAGCACAACACTAGTAACCAAAAATTATTGGCTAGTACACAGTATAAGAATAAACAAATACAGATAAGGCTAACTATAGGATGTTTTATAGTCTCTGTTCTTATAATATGCGACATCACTACCATTGAGAAACTTAACACATTTGATAGGATTGCACTGAGAAGCACAAAGTTTCTGAAATGACGAAACTTCTTGATGATGTACCATGATGTCACTCCGTATATGAACACAGCTAGAGTTAGCGCGAACAAAATCCAGGTTAAAATCTCTAGATATGGAACAGCGTTGTCACTCGTGTCGTTTACCCTAATGTCATATAAACCGGCGTCATTTACACCGAAATCGTTTTCACTTGTGTCATTTACACTGGTGTCATTTACACTTGTGTCATTTACACTGATGTCATTTACACTGGTGTAATTTACACTGGTGTCATTTACACTGGTGCCATTTACACTGGTTTTGTATAAAGTGGTGGTTTTGCCGGTCATGTTAAAGCGTAGTATTCGCGCGGGAAACAATAAAGACGTGTGCTGTGTAAATTGGCAATGGTTTAATGCCGTCTGATCTTCAACAACAATAAAGTTAAGGTGCGTTCCCGCGCAAAACGCAATGGTAGCTATTTTTGTGTAGTTTTTCGGATCCGGTTTGTCTCTATCCAAAAGAAATACCGTCTAATAAAAAATATATTAAATTTCCACGTAATCTTGACTCCAAAATGGTAGTTTTTTTTTTGTTAAAGTAGCATAATGTTTAATTTACATCCTCAAAACGAAACTTCAGAAATAAGAAATACTGAATTATAACTTGCATCTCCTAGTAAAGTAATCATAATTTTTATTTACCACTTATACCAATGGATAGGCAATTTAATAACAAACATTTTGCTAGATTCTTTTTTCCAAAAGACGAAGATATGATTTTATAACTCCTAAATCTGAGCTCGCAACGTTGTTGGGTATAGAGATAGAGATATAGATTTGGGCTGCGTTGAAGCGGAAACGAATGCTCAAGGTTATTTGGTCAGGGTTCCTCCTAATGATGTAGTTTAGGAGAAGAGTAGCGATCTTCGCGGTGGAGTCCGTTGAAGCGAGTGGTCAGCGTGCCGACCCGTGCCACCGCCGCCCCCCGCCTCATCTTACCGATGACGCGTTGATCATGCCTTTATCATCATCCTCCTATACTCATCATGATCATGGTTTTATTCCTAACAAAAACGTCGCGTGCGCAGTTCAGGACGCGCTGGCCAATGTACAATTGGTTTTTCCGCACATGTTTGGTAATCCAACACGGTACAAAATTAACGAGGAGTTCTATAATCGATCCATCATTTAAGTAGATGGGTGCTAGCACATCAAGTTATACCAAGTTGTCAAACTCCAAATTATTTTAAACCTTACTACGTTGTCTGTAAGGTTCAAAATCGATTGAGAACATTTGACAATTTGTGGTATCTTGATGTGCTGGCGACTTTTACCTAACTTAAAACTTGATTGATTTGAAAACTCGTAATTTGTATTTAATGAATGTGTTTATTTTATTTTTCAATTACATACCTACTACCTATATCTACACATTTAATTATTTTAATGACATCAAAGTCAACAAAATAAGTCATTTTCTTTTTTTTATACAAAGTGGCGCTACAATTGTAACATTAAAGGAAAGCATTAGAGAGAAAAAATGGTACCAAATTCCGAATTTTGGGATTTTTTCAGAAACTATAAATCTGGTATCTCGAATACAATGGAGTTTCGGCTAGGGTCTATGGCTTGCAGAGTACCATAGCAGAGAGAGAGCTGTAGTGCCCGGTGCTACGGCGTAGCCTGGCCCGGCGCAACGGCGTTTGAATGCCTGATGTTACGGCGTAGCCCCTCACTACGTCTACCACTATACTACTACGCGGCAGCACGCGACGTAGTGTCCCACCGCGATGGCGCTAGTTTTCAACTGTATCTTTAATTCTGAAAATTCAAGCCCATTTGGACTGAATTTAGTTCTAAAGCATGGATAGAACAAACTCCATTCTCGTTTGTAACCAACGACTCCAGAACCCAGAACTTGTGGCTTAAATGAGGCTTTTTGTACCGTTGTGCCCCAACAACCACCGAGGCCGCGAAGACACCCGTTATTCGCCGAACCTTCAGCACGCAGGGTCATGAGCTGATTCGTCTCTCATTCAGGCACTTACAGTACTTATTGCTATTCCAATATCAACACCGGGTCTTACTTGTTTGTCGGGAGATGGATAGATGTCCCTTTCCCATATATGTTGTGGTCAGCTTGCAGTCTAAATGGATGCAGTTGAATACCAGTATTTTACATGAAGCGACTGCCTATCTGACCTCCACAACCCAGATACTGGGTAATACGATACTCCTTAGTAAGACTGGCTGTAAGACTTTTGAGCTTCTGACGACCCGTAACGACTGTCAAAGATGCACAAATGACAGCCGGGACCAACGGCTTAACGTGCTTTCCGTGGCAGGGAGGAGTCTCGGTATGTAAAGATAGTCACCCATCCACAGCCAACCCCGGCAGGCGAAGCTTAACCTGATGGATCGACCTGTGCGACTGTTATAACTTAGCCACGAGCTCCTCATATGTGTGAATTATTTATTGTAATTAAAATTGTGTCCGTCATGGTTTTCCGCATACATTTTTGTTCCGTGATTTATTACCATTTCGTGTTTTTATCTCAGTAATTTTAGCTCTGCGGAAATACGTTAGTCAATTAGACACCTATTTTTAATTTTTTATTCAGTGTTTAAATGAAAATAATATTCTTATTCTATATGTACTTTGTTTACGTGATCTTATGTTAATTAGCATTGATGTAATAAATTTTTCTTAGATTATCGCCATCACACAAATTAATAATTTTTTTTTTAGAATGGGAAGTCATCTAATGTCTTCTCCCGCTCTGGGTGGAGCGGAAGGGAGTGTCAGACTCTTACTGACTAAAACCCATCCATGTTCCTTCCTTAGCCCTTTATGTTCCGGGGTAGTGGTAACCCTTTCGGACAATCACGCTGACCCGGCAGGCTTCGGCCGTAACAGTGCCTTATCTTCATGCTTACATCTCTTTGAGGTGCGCGTGGAACACGTACGCGGCGCCACGAAGGCTCAGAGCGGGTTAGTAGATGTATCATAGGTATCATACCCTTTTTTTTGTTTTCCAGGACAATTGGTGTCCTCACGATGTTTTTCCGTCACTGTTTTGAGATATAAAGTAAAGCGCCTTGGTTCGAACTTGGAACCTTGTGAGTCGCGGCAGTTAAATCTGGGATACCACTATACAGCAAAATTAAAACTAACCTTAAACCGTATCTTTCCAAAACGAGTTCTAACTTTATTCCAAGCCTAAAATTCGTGCCAGTTATTATATTTTGAAGTTTATTCTAAGCACTGTTAAGATATTTATCTAAAATTGACAATTTAACCTACTGTCAAGTTTTGCCAATTAAAAATGAACCTTAAACTCTTGAAATAAAGTTGAAAAACTATCAAAGACATTTGACAGATTGGGGTAACTCTTCCTTTACCTTTTGAAGCAAAAAAAAAGATGACCTTTATTTTTAACTAGAAATATACAATAAAAGTAATAATTTTGTTTGTTTATTTCTACAATAATGATCAGCTGTTTATTTTCATAATAGGTTTAAACAAACAGGATAACACGAACAATAACAACATTAAAGACTATCAATGGTGCGGTCTTGTGGCTCATAATCGTAAATATAATATTTATTAACATAATAACAGGATATACAAGCGATCCAACCAGTTTAATTTCCTCAAGAACGATAACATCACCTCATTTCAAGCACAATAAAGTTCATAGACAAAATTCAAAATGATTTGCCTCAAAAAGCGACGGCGCCGTCCATTCTTAGGCATCCACCTGATGCCATGAGTTACTTTCTATGTGTGAGCAGTGCGAATAATTAGGTCTGTAGTAGAGTAACTATTCGTACAAAGAAACAAAACATTTGTTTAAATTTTCCTTTTATTATTAATTAAGTATCTTTCTATGTACCTACAAATCTTACACTTAGGTACTACTAAATTTGCCTAGCCTTTTACCAACAATCCTGGGATCAGCTTCCAGTCTAACCGGATGCAGCTGAATTCCAGTATTTTACACGTAGTGGCTGTCTATCTGACCTCCACAACCCAGTCAGAAACTGGGTACTACGATACGCCATGCTAAGACTGGCTGTCAGACTTTCGGGCGTTTGACTACCCGTAACGTACCCCACGAATGACAGCCGGGACCAACGGCTTAGCGAGCTTTCCGAAGCACGGAGGAGTCTCGATATGTAAAGATGGTCACACATCCACCGACCAAACCTGGCAAGCGTAACTTAACCTGATAGATCGACCCGTGCGGCTGTTAATACTTAGCCACGAGCTCATCTTCTATCCTTCTCTCCTCTCTATTATGACCTTAATGTATCATGTTTAAATGAAAATAATCCTACTACTATTATAAAGGCGAAAGTTTGTAAGTATGGATGTATGGATGTTTGTTACTCTTTCACGTAAAAACTACTGTATAGATTTGGATGAAATTTGACACAGAGATGGTTTATATCCTGGATTAACACATAGGATATTTTTTATCCCGGTAGAACATTCCTGTGGGATAATTTCCGACCTCCACGCGAGCGAAGCCGCGGGCAGAAGCTAGTATTCTTATACAATCAATAAATCTATCTTATAAAATAGTTATTCTAAAGTAACAGTGACAAATAACAATGTTGGTCATCAATCCTTCGGGGGAACAAAACATGATGTTGATAAAAGCCATGTTGATAAAAAGTACCTGCCTACTTTATCAAAGTAGTCTTTAAATTCAAATCTTTATGGCATAACACATATGTTTACAAGGTTTTAATAATTGTCATAAAGTTCACATGGACACAACAATCGGGCAAAACAACTTAATTAAATATGAGTAATAGCACGATTCAAAATAAATAAAATTAAAAATAATTTAAATGATTGTCATCATTAAAAAGTCTTCTAACATAACGGGCAAGATGTAAGTATACTATGGGTAGAAACACCTCTGGCTAAACCTTAGGCGAGACCAGGTGAGAAGTTTATGTTCTCCTACTTGGAACAAACAAGTCTCATTAAAAGAACAAAGACTCGTTAAAATTCTAACCAGTTTCATTTTCCTCATAGAAGTATAAAACTAATTCTATATCAATTCATTTCTTGTAACTTTTGTAAAAATCTCTTATTTAAAAATATAATAATAAACAATATAAACAATTAAAACTATTGAATTTAGTAGTGCGCCAAAGGCTCCTATTAAATCAACTAATATATGCTTTATATTCTTTCTATTCTACTGCATCCGATTCGACTGGGAGCCTACCCCAACGCACTTGGGATGATGATGCAAGTTCTAATGTTTTATTTCTAAACCCGTCAAATTGGTATTCACATGTTTTCTGGATTCATTAGCGGTCCAACAAATTTCAATACCCTCAGAGTTGATGTTTATGATTTTATCTCATTTCTCGAGGCGTTTGATCCGATTTTTTTTCAAATATTCTCCCCATAGTTCGCGATTACTCTTGCCTACAACGAAATACACAATCAATGCAATGGAATTCAGTATCTCTGCACATGACCCTATCAGTAGAACTGAATTACTATTAATTTTAAATACTTCCTGAATAGCTGCCAATATCAAAACATCGCTGAGTATGAATATCAACGTAGCTATGTAGAAACGACGCCATTTCTTTTGGTGGTATCCACTATTGTCATTTATACGGGTGTTATTGTCGGCCATTGAGCGCTGCGTGATGATGAGTAGTGCCGCCACGCGTCCACACAGACACACGCCGCACAGCGCAATGAAACCGGTTGAATGTAGTGTATAAATTTATACTTCTATAGTAATACTATAAATGCGAAGGTTTAGATGGGTGTTAGTTAGTCAATCTAACAATAATTAATTTCTTCAATATGTTGTGGTTCTCGGTCATGGTAAGGGTCGCGTGCGCAGTTCCTCGCTTGCTACTGAGCAGTGACACGCGTCTACACCAACCCTCACGTCTCACATAGCTACAATACCAGTTATGTAATTCATATAATTAAGAACAAGTACCACGCAAATTATCTCAGTGTCGTTTATGTCGTAATATATATTATACTACTAGCTTCCGCCCGCGGCTTCGCCCGCAAAATATGTCAACAAATTATACACATAAACCTTCCTCTTGAATCACTCTATCTATTAAAAAAAAACGCATCAAAATCCGTTGCGTAGTTATAAGATTTAAGCATACATAGGGATATAGGGACAGAGAAAGCGACTTTGTTTTATACAATATAGTGATTTAATAGGTATTATATATTAATACTATATTATATTATTTAACAGGAAACAGTAACTACGAAAGGAAAACGGTTTAAAATGTTTTTCATGAATTACATTCAGCCAAAAAAGTATCGGGAATGGATGATTTGTTTATGGTTCCAAATTCAAATTTTTGTTTTTTTTGTAGTTGTTAGATTGGCACAACTGTTTTCCATTTTGGCGCGGAGTTTGAGTTGCATCTGTTATTTATATTAAATACAGTGCTGGTTTTAGTAATATCATATATAGTGTGTATTGCGAATTTCATAATGGACAAAAATATCGAACAAAGAGTTTGTCTTAAATTTTGCATCGCCAATGGAATTTCGTGTTCGGCGTCACTGAAAATGTTACAGAAGGCTTACGGTGAATCGACTTTATCAAAAACTCGTGCTTATGAGTGGTTCAAAGCATTCAAAAGCGGTCGAGATGTGATGGAAGATTTGCCTCGCTCTGGTAGGCCGTCAACGTCTGCAACTGAAGTTAACATCGCAAAAGTGAAGAAAATAGTGACTGAAAATCCCCATTCAACTCTGAGAGAGATAGCCGCCGAACTTTCTGTATCTCACGAGTTGATCCGTACCATTTTACTAATCATTTGGGTATGAAACATGTTGCTGCTCGGCTAGTCCCAAAAGATCTGAATTTTCTCCAAAAACTCAATCGCATGCAAGTCGCTGAGGACATGCTAGAACGAGTCAGTTCGGACACAACATTCATGAAACACATTGTTACTGGTGACGAGACGAGGGTTTACGAGTTTGACATGCAAACTAGTCAACAAGCTTCGGAGTGGCGCCTTCCAACTGAACCGAAACCGAAAAAACCACGCCAAAGTCGATCAAAAGTCAAAGTCATGTTGACTGTTTTCTTTAACTATCGCGGTGTTGTGCACTCTGAATTCTTACCGGAAGGTCTAGCGGTAAATAAAGAATATTATTTGAGCGTTATGCGGCGTTTAAGAGAGCAAATTCGACGAAAAAGGCCAGATTTGTGGAAAGAAAATTTTTGGATTTTGCACCACGACAATGCGCCTTCGCAGAAGGCTATCATTGTGAACGAATTTTTGACCAAACACTCAACAAATACCATCCAGCAACCACCATATTCACCAGATATGGCTCCTGCTGACTTTTTTCTTTTTCCTAAACTCAAATTACCACTTCGTGGCACCCGTTTTCAATCGATAGAAGACATAAAGGAGAATTCGCGGCGAGAACTGAACTCAATTCCGGAAGCAGCGTTTAAAAAATGTTTTGATGAATGGATTATTCATTGGCGCAAGTGTATCGTTTCTAAAGGAGCATACTTTGAAGGTGATAAAATAAATTTGGATGAACAACAAAACATTTTGTGTATTATTGATCTTTTCCCGGTACTTTCTTGACAGAGTAGTACTAATAGGTATCAAGATTATTCGTATGAATTTATAATGAGTTTATGATTTTACTAGATTCATTAGCGGTCAAACCAGTTTTGATTGTTGTTTATAATGTTACCTCATTTCTAGAGTCGTTTGAACCGATCTCTTTTGCAAATACTCTCCCCATAGTTCGCGATTACTCTTGCCTAAAACGAAATACACAATCAACGTTATCGAATTCAGTATTTCTGCACATGACCCTATAAGTACAATTAAATTATTCCTTATTTGAAATACCTCCTGAACAGCGTACAAGACCAAAACATCGCTGAGTATGAATATCAACGTAGCTATGTAGAAGCGACGCCATTTGTTAGTAAATGTGGTCGCACCCGCTTCACCACTGAAGAAAAGAAAATATGCAACTATAACGTAAATAATGGAACTTATCGTCACAGGTACTAACTGCGTCGTTATGAATACCAAACCAGTCAATATGCTTGTATCGTCGACATACAGATAATATACCGAAGAAGCAAGAAAAAATAAGAGCAACGCCGCAAAAGGGACACCCCAACCAAATAAGCTACACTTAAGGTACCTTCTTCGAATATTTCTGTTGAAGACTTTTACAAAATCAACATAAAATATATAACTCAACACTAATACCCAATAATCGAAAGTAAGAATGAAGTACCAGAAAGTATATTTAAGCCAACCAATACATTGATTCCTATAATCATACCCATGGCCGGTATCCATTTCTCGAAACATTGTCGAACAGAAATCTGCAATCATGTCAAAAACTACAAATAGAAAGTTACGTAACACATTCGCTAACATCACATTGACCAGCACGTAGTTTCTGATATGGCGAAACTTCTTGATGACGCACCACGATATTAGTCCATATATAAACGCAGCCAGCGCCAACACTGTAACAACGTGGGCAATTTTTTCAAAAATATTATCCAAAGCTTTAAATTCCGCTTCAGCGTCGTATGCACTGGTGTCGTTTGCACTAGAGTTGTATGCACTGGTATCATACGCACTGTTGTTGTATGCACTAGTGTCGTCTGCACTGAAGTCATATGAACTGGTGTTGTAGTATGTACTAGTGTTGCTTGCACTGGTGTAATATACACTATTGTCACTAATATGGGAGTTGTTGCCGGCCATAGTGAGCGCTGCGTGATGGCGAGCAGTGCCGCCACGCGTCCACACAGACTCGCGCCGCAAAGCTAAATGAAACGTTAAATTTAGTGTACAAATAATCTAACTTCTGTTAGTTAGTCAATCTAACAATAATTAGTTTCTGCAATATGTTGTGGTTGTCGGCCATGGTAAGGGACGCGTGCGCAGGTCGTCGCTTGCTACCGAGCACTGACACGCATCTACACCGACCCGCGCGTCTCACATGGCTGTAATACCGGTTATGTATATAATAATTTAATTAAGGCCAAGTACCTACCACGCAATTTATCTCAGAATCGTATATCGATGGTACTGTGAAGGTCGGGGACCTTCACTGAGGGGGCTCAGTGGTAGAGCTTGTGTCTTGTGTGTAGTTGGGTTATACTAAGCTATAAATACCAACACACAGGTAGCAGATAACCAATTATATATTACTTTGCACCAAATACATCTGTCAAGCCCCTCAGCAAGTGACAGACTCTCTTCACTTTTACAAAAACCTATCCATCTATTCTATTCATAATTCAAAGGTTCGAATGCTGTCAGATTATTACCAGCCATGTTCAACATAAGGTTTCACTCAAGCTCGTACGTTATGGAAGAGAAATGAAACCACTCAGTACTATTGCAAACTGTTTAATTAACGTTTAAGACACAAGGTGAGGACACAGCCCATACATAACGTAAATCAAGTAGACGAAACATAATAAATTCGTAATAACCACTATTTTAAAGAAAATCACAAGTACAGAATTCACTGATTCTACAGACGTTGTTCTGCCATAAAGAAAAAAAAAACTTCTATAGAAAAAAAATACTTCTGTTAAGATTTTTTAACGAAAATGAAAAAAAAAATTCCCTTTCGGCTACTTACTAATATTTTAAATTAACAATTTGAAATGAATGGAAAAAAATATTACTATGAATATTTAGCTTTTAAATGTAAATATGATTATGATAGTGTTAGATTATTGATTGAAATCAATAAAAATATTTAAAAAAAAAAATGAAAAAAAGAAGCTATAAAGAATGGAATAGAAAGGCAAGGAAGGTTGTAGCAGTTTTCAGGGCAAAGGCGCAGGAGGAGTTCTATAACGTACTGGACAGCCCAAAAGACCAGAAGGAGCTATCCTTCTGGCCTTTTGGGCTGTCCAGTACGGCTTTTGTAATCAGGTATAGCAAAGCAGCAGGTATAGCTGATTACAAAAGCAAGAGAAAGAAGAACGAGAGATATAGTGCAGATTAACTGTATTAAAGACGACGCCGGTAAGGTTCTGTCTAAAGATGACGAAATAAAAGAACGATGGAAGTTGTATTTTGAAAAGCCAATGAACAAAGAGAATGATTGGAATGGTGTGCTCAATGAGGTACAAGCAAATATGGGATTGGTAAGGGAAACTAGCATGGATGAAGTAAGAAAGGCAGTTCAAAGTATGAAAAATGGAAAGGCCATGGGCCCAGATGATATACCAGTAGAAGTATGGAAGTGCTTAAAAGAAGATGGATGTATGTGGCTGACTTTATTCTTCAATAAGTTGTTGCAATAAGGAATGATCCCACACGAATGGTGCAATAGTTCGCTAGTGCCCATCTTCAAGAATAAAGGTGATATATTATATTATTACAATATTTTATTTATCTATTTATAATATTTTATATCTAAAGCTTTCAAATGATTCATCATAATAACTTGTAATAGGATTGAATACGTAGGTACATCTACTGGTATACAAGGTTTATTAATGAATCACTAATAGGTATAACGACGACACGGTTGGCGCAGCGGTTGAGCGATTGACTGCTGCGCAGCATGTCGCGGGTTCGATTCCCGCACGGAACAAATATTTGTACGACCTGCAAGTATTTGTTACCTGTCTGGGTGTTTTTCTATCTATAATATGTATGTATTTACAAAAAAAAAAAAATTATAAAAGTAGTTTATCAGCCATCTCGTTACCATAACACAAGCATTAAGTTGCTTAGCTTGGGACGATACGGCGTTGTGTGAAATGTCCAAGGATATTATTATTATAACGATTAACCGTATTAATTTATGTATTTTGTTGGATTTATTAACGGTAAACAAAATCTGGTTGTTGTTTATGATCTTACCTCATGTCTAGAGACGTTTGATCGGCTCTCTTTTTCAAATACTCTCCCCATAGTTCACGATTACTCTTGCCTACAACAAAATACACAATCAATGCTATCGAATTCAGTATTTCTGCACATGAACCTATCTGGTGAATAAGTATACGCGGCTTTCGAAGGACCATATGCGGGAAAACAAATTTATGCGGGGATGTAGATTTGCGTGGTGAATTGTTGGAATACACACAGAATTGAGTAAACGGGGAACTTGAGGGATATGAGGTTATGAGAAATAGGAAGGGATGGACTTACTTGTGAACCTTCTGGACGAAACACGTGGATTCAAGGACAGCCTTAGCAGACGCCTCACGTGCTATCTGGTTTTCTTCCTTTTTCAATGTGGTGCACTTTCACTTCTTTAAATGTCACACTTGTGTCGGCCAACACTTATTATTAACTAGCTTCCACCCGCGGCTTCGCCCGCAAAATATGTCGACAAATTATACATATAAACCTTCCTCTTGAATCACTCTATCTATTAAAAAAAACCGCATCAAAATCCGTTACGTAGTTTTAAAGATTTAAGCATACAGACAAACAAACAGACAAAAATAGCGACTTTGTTTTGTACTATGTAGTGATGACTAGCTGACCCGACAGACGTTGTCCTTTTTTTTTTTTTGATCCGGGGGGAAAATCCTCATGGATGTCCCCCGCCCCGGGGAGGGCGGAGCGGTCTGTCAGACTCTTACTGACTAAAAACCGTGAGACACCTGCGCCGGGGGTCGCGGGAACTAAAAATACTTCCGCAACCCCCGTGGTGCCGGCCCGCCACTGCGGGCCTCGTCTTGGTCGAGGAGAGGAGGGAGTGCGGTGTACGACACTCCCCTCGTACCGTCTTGGAGGGGCGCGCGTGGAACACTACGCGCCGCCGCCTCGGGTCCAGATGTTGTTGTGGGGGGCGACGGACTATCCCCGCGTCCCCCGCCCCTGGACCCATTTAGGGGGGCTGCAAGAGGGCATTGTCTGCCCTCCTCCAACGCCCGGTGCGCCTGCTGCGGGCCGGGTTGAGGGAGGCGATCTCCCGCTCCCGTTCCGCAGCTTCCTTCTGCGAAATGACTTCCTCGCAGAAGGATACCACCGCGTCCCAGGCCTGTTCACTGCCGACCATAGCGTTAACGACGGCCGGCAGCGACAGGTCACTGCCTACTTCAGAAATGAGGGCACGGCGCGGCTCCAGCCATGCGGCATGTACACGCGCAAGTGTACCAACGGAGGGTGCGGAGAACGGAACGTAGCCACGCTCCCCGTTTCGTCATCGCCGGCGCGGCGGCGTCTATAAAGGACGAGCGCCCACGCAGAGCGTTCCTTTTTTCATCACCTCCAAACGACCCCGGTACCCGGTACCGGGAAGAACATTAGGTCGCGTGTCAAGGCCGCGCGGCCAACCATTAAATTTGTAATGTAATCCAAATAGTTGTCAAGCTGAGATTATATTATTTTATTATAACGTTCACCCGTTTCATTTATCAAACATTTGGCGACCGTGAGCAAAAAGAAATCTGCAACCACAACTACGAGAAAACTGCGACTCGGTAGCGTGTTCCGGATTCTTCGAACCGACCACGTGCGCGCGCCGTGCAGGCGCTAAACCGCCGGCGCCGCCGCTGCCCATCGGGAATCGCAACCGCGTGCATCAGGCGACATTGCTGGGAACACGAGGAGGCTACACAACCACGGCTGTCGAAGATCTACCTGGATACAGCGGGCATCGCGTCAGGAGGTCTGCCGAAGGGAAGTGAGCTCGTTCCTATTTTATATTTCCGTCCCCAATTTCCGCCGCTTTGTTTGTGTGTTTAGAGCGTCCTCCTCGTAGAGTGTATTCCTCGAGGTTAGGGGCAGCTTGCAAACAGAATTTTATTGCATTGTGGTAAATTTAAAATCTCGTGAGTTGTGTATCTAAATAATTTGGTCGTAACTCCAGACTAATATGAGGAGTATATTTTAAGCATATATATTTATGGCGACCATACAATAGGTCCCGCATGCCCGCATGGGTTATAAAATAATACACGTGCCTCTGTGCTGTGCCGTGCGCTGTGAGTGAAGGCATATAATTTTGAACGCTTATTATACATCTAGTGTTTATATTCCGGTACTAAATACCCAATTCCGTGTTTCATGCACCAATAACAAAGCTTAAGCCTTGCACTGCATTCTTGCTTCAAATAGATTTGCCGAACACTTCCAGGAAATCTGCGGGCTGCGTCTGCGCGCTGCCTCCTAGCGTCCGTCCGACCACGTGGCGAGCAGGGCTCCGCGGACCGCGGCGCGGTCGCAGAATAGCAGAGCGGCCATCTTGTGTGCCTGTGCGGCGTGCCTGCCGTAACAACGCGTGGCTGCGAGCTGCGACTGGAGTGTACGCCTAACCGGGCGTTTGGTTTGATGCACATTTATTGCTTATTTCATTGTTTGTACTCGGTTAGTGTAGTATATTTAGTGCAATCATGGACAAGGATGCGTGCAAATTCAGTGAACTAATTCGGAAACGCGGTAATATCAGAGGGCGTTTAACTAAATTAAATGATTATGTACAGGATATGAAAAACCTAGAATCTACTTTAAGTAGCGTTAATTTAAAAGAGTTAGGTAGACGTTTAGAAAATTGTCAAGAATTATTTAGTCAATTTAACGACGTTCAAACAATAATTGAGGACACTTGTGAGGATTGTGACACTGAGGAACAACTCACATTAAGAGAGTCCATTGAATCAAAGTTTATTTCAATAATGTCAGTCATTGAGGACATTTTAGAAAGGCAAGGGTCAGACAAAGAAAAGTTTGGTGATGCATGTAGTAACAAAGGCTCCCATTCAAATTGCCTACAAAATGGCTTACAGTCAATAAGATTGCCCACAATTAAATTGCCAACATTTAATGGTTCCTATTTAAAATGGTTAGAATTCAGAGATACCTTCTATTCATTAATACACAGTAATGAGTCTATACCAAATATAAATAAATATCACTATCTGAGGTCTTCACTAGAGGGTGGTGCTGTTGAAGTTATCAGATCCTTGGAGTTTACCTCTGAGAATTACAGTGTTGCATGGCAATTACTTAATGATAGGTATAATAATAAAAAACTCTTGGTTAATAATCACTTAAAGGCGCTTTGTAGCATTGGCAATGTTAATAAAGACTCTGTTAAGGAATTGAGAAATCTCATTGATATTATTTCAAAAAATTTAAGAGCGCTCAACAATTTAGATCTAGCAACTGACCAATGGGATGCTCTATTAATATTTATAATAACTGGGAAGTTAGATACCAGTATGGTTGTACGTTGGGAGGAATACAGGAATATCTTACCTGACTTACCAACACTAAGTGATTTTTTTAATTTTATTCGTAGTCGTGCTGATGTTTTAGAAACAACATCAGTCACATCACAACAAAGTGACAAAGGGAATATTAATAAATTTAACCAAAATAAATCAAAAGCCTTTGTCTCTTCAGTTGAAAACTTAAGTGAACTTTTATGTTTAATTTGTAGCGAGCAGGGTCATAGAATCCAAAAATGTCTCAAATTTAATAATATGAATGTTCAAGATAGGCTTAAGGAGGTTAATAAATTAAAGTTATGCTTAAATTGCCTGCGTGAGGGCCACAACTCGTTTCGTTGTCGTATGAAGGGTTTATGTAAATTTTGTAAACACAAACATAATAGTTTAGTACATGTAAATAAAACTAATAGCAACAGCAGTTCTGAAAATACTACTGCTGCACCTTCTACGTCAACTCAACAACAACCGGTATCACTGTCTGCGGTATCCATCAGCCAGGTTTTATTGTGTACCGCTGTTGTAAAAGTATTTAATGAACATACTAATGAAACTTACTGTGTAAGAGTTCTATTAGATACAGGATCTCAATCCTCTTTTGTGACAGAAAACCTGAAAGGAAAGTTAGGTCTGTCCACTAAAACTATTGAACCGCTACGGATTTCAGGTATTAATAATGTTTCTTTTAATATATCCGAGCGCTGCAATATAATAATAAAATCAAGACTAAATTCATTTAATTTAGAAATAAACTGTCTTGTAGTTCCACAAATTACAGGAACATTGCCGAGTGCACCTGTTAACATTCAGGAACTGAATTTACCAGAAAATATTGTGCTTGCAGACCCAAAGTTCAATTATCCCTCTAACATAGATATGCTATTAGGGGCAGATGTTTTTTGGAACATTGTAGGGACTAAGCGTATTTCACTAGGTGTAGGTAAACCTATCCTACAAAATTCACAATTTGGATGGTTAGTCAGTGGACGTTTAGGAGAATGTAGCCTTAGTAGTCACTTGACATGTAACTTCACAAAAGAAATTCATAATGACCTAAAAAAGTTTTGGGAAATTGAAGAAATTAATTGTGTTGATAACACTTCACTCCAAGATAAATTGTGTGAACAACATTTTTTAGAAAATATGAAACGTCTTCCCAGTGGTAGATTTTCTGTTAAAATGCCATTCAAGGAGATTCCTGAACAGGCACTAGGCGATTCATATTACTTAGCGAAAAAACGTTTCCTTAACTTGGATAAGAAATTACATAAAAATACTCAGCTCAAACTAAGTTACACTGCATTCATTGAAGAGTATAAAGAGTTAGGGCATTTAAATGAGATTAAACGTCCTTCATTTGGATATTATTTGCCACATCATGCGGTGTTGCGAGAGCACAGTGAAACCACAAAATTACGCGTTGTTTTTGATGCCTCTGCCAAAACTACTTCAGGAAAATCATTAAATGAAATTCAGTATGTTGGTCCAGTTCTACAAGATGACTTGTTGTCTATTTTATTAAGGTTTAGAACTTACAAGTATGTTTTAACAGGGGACATACAAAAAATGTACAGGCAAATAGAAATTGATCCTTCTCAGAGACATTTACAACTAATTTTGTGGAGAGATGATTGCTCACAGCCAATTAAGGTCTTGCAGCTAAACACTGTCACCTATGGGACAGCATCTGCACCTTTCTTGAGCACCAGGTGTCTAATTCAACTAGCTCATGAATGTTCTAACCCCATAATTTCTAATATTTTAAAATATGATATTTATATGGATGATTTAAATACAGGATGTCAATCAGAAAAAGAAATTAAAGAAATATATGATGACATCACTAATATATTATCATCAGCTTGTTTCCCTCTTCATAAAATACGCACAAACTGCCCCCAAGCATTGCAAACAGAGACTACATCTAAATCACTTGATCTGAGTAAATATTCCACAGTTTTAGGATTAAACTGGTCACCGTCACCAGATACTTTACATTTCACTGTTGATATGGATATGTCTAAGAAACTTACTAAACGGGTTATCATATCATTAACTTGTAAAATATTTGATCCATTAGGGCTGCTATGTGCATGCATAATTAGAGCTAAAATTATTTTACAGCAATTATGGAATGAAAAATTAGGCTGGGATGACCCTGTGCCACCCCACATTGAAAAGAAGTGGGTTAAGATAGCAGAAAATATTAATAATCTGTCTAAAATTAGTTTGCCTAGGTATGTACTATGCGATATTCCCATGTCAGTTGAATTACATTGTTTCGTAGATGCTTCTCAGGAAGCATATGGAGCTTGTGTCTATCTACGGTCAATTAGTAATAAAAATATTGTAGATGTTAAATTGCTGTGTGCAAAGGCTAGGGTTGCACCTCTGAAGGCTATGACAATACCTCGCCTTGAATTGTGTGGCGCATTACTTGGTGCTAGGTTGACCACAAAGGTAATCCAGTCCATTAGATGTCATAAGATAACACAAAAGGTTATATGGACCGACTCAACTGTAGTACTTGGTTGGATAAATTCACAACCAAACCTTTTAAAAGCATTTGTAGCCAATCGAGTAATAGAAATTAATGAGTTGACACAGGGCTTTTAGTGGCGGCATGTTCCCACTCACCTTAACCCTGCAGATCTTGCTTCTAGAGGTGTAGATCCTCAGCGTCTGCAGGTTGAACCCTTGTGGTGGGAAGGACCCTCCTTCTTAAAGGATGGATCATCTGCTTGGCCACAGCAACCTCATAAGTCAGTGGACTTACCTGAACTAAAGGTTCATGTACAAACAAATATAGCTCACGACGACAGTCATAAATCTATCATTAATTTTAGTAATTATTCAAAGTATAATCATTTAAGTCGCGTGTTAGCTTATGTATTGCGGTTTTTATATAATTGTAGGAATAAAACCAAATTATATGGTCCACTACAAACTAACGAAATAAATAAATCTCATACCTTTCTATGTAAAATATGTCAACTCGAATCATTTGATACAGAATTAAAATCTATTAAAAGAGGTCAAGGAATACCTAAAAAATCTAAAATATTCAATTTAAATCCTTTTCATGACTCTGAAGGTCTACTAAGAGTAGGAGGTCGTCTTGACAATTCAAGCTTTGATTACAATAAAAAGCATCCTATCATATTAGATTGTAAACATAGATTCACCCTTTTATTAATGCAAAGTGAACACCATCGCTTATTTCATGCAGGTCCACAATTATTATTAGCCTCCGTAAGAGAAAGGTACTGGCCTGTAGGTGGGAGGGCCTTAGCGCGCAAAGTATATAAACAATGCGTTGTATGCACTAGATTTCGTGGTAAGACTATACAGCCTATAATGGGCAACTTACCATCAGCGAGGATGCGACCTACTTTCCCTTTCCACTCTACCGGTACCGACTTCGCAGGACCATTTCAAATCTCTAGTAAAAGGGGAAGAGGTAATCGAATAAGTAAATGTTACCTCTGTATATTTGTTTGCTTAAGTACCAGAGCTGTGCACCTAGAGCTGGTGAGTGACCTCACTACATCTGCATTTATTTTATGTTTACGACGATTCGTGTCGCGCAGAGGTAAGCCCTATGAGATTTGGTGCGACAATGGCACTAACTTCGTGGGGGCAAACAATGAACTAGGTAAGGTGCTACGCTCCAGTCGTGACTCGGTCATTGACTATACGGCTAACGAAGGCATTTTATTTAAATTTAGTCCAGCTTATTCACCGCACTTTGGTGGACTCTGGGAGGCAGGCGTAAAGGCGGCCAAATATCATTTAAAAAGAACAGCCGCTAATGTTTCTCTTACTTTTGAGGAGTTGTCAACTCTATTCACTCAGATAGAGGCGATCCTAAATTCTCGCCCTCTCTCCCCTTTATCTTCTGATCCCTTTGATTTGAACCCTTTGACCCCCGGGCACTTCCTTATCGGACGGCCACTGACGTCGGTGCCCTCTTTTGCAGCTGAAGACTCCAGACCGAAGTACAACCTCATCTGCAAGCTACGCCTTGAGTTCTGGAAAAGATGGTCTCAAGAATTTATAGCAGAACTCCAGCAGCGATCCAAATGGAAAATTGGGTCTGCCGGGCCGAATGTTGGGGAGATGGTGCTCATAAGGGACCAGAATCTGCCTCCGCAACGCTGGCGGCTAGGCCGCATTACACGTCTACACATGGGCGCAGACAACACTTGCCGGGTGGTAGACATCTACACATCCAAAGGAACAGTCCGCAGAGCTATCCACTACATCGTCAGGCTGCCGGGTGAAGAAGGACCTGTTGAAGGCTGACTCCTTCAAGGCTGGGAAGATGTACACGCGCAAGTGTACCAACGGAGGGTGCGGAGAACGGAACGTAGCCACGCTCCCCGTTTCGTCATCGCCGGCGCGGCGGCGTCTATAAAAGACGAGCGCCCACGCAGAGCGTTCCTTTTTTCATCACCTCCAAACGACCCCGGTACCCGGTACCGGGAAGAACATTAGGTCGCGTGTCAAGGCCGCGCGGCCAACCATTAAATTTGTAATGTAATCCAAATAGTTGTCAAGCTGAGATTATATTATTTTATTATAACGTTCACCCGTTTCATTTATCAAACACGGCACATTCTACCAGCGTATGCCGCGCCGTGTCCTCCCGACAGTCGACGCAGTGGTGACACCGAGCGTCTGGCTCCCTGGTTATGCGACACAGGAACTTCCCGAAGCAACCGTGCCCCGAGAGAAACTGTGTCGCCCGAAAAGTCAGGGAGCCGTGCCTTCTTCCGAGCCTCATTAGGCACTGGTCGGATCGCCTCGATGGTGTTGAGGCCGGCGGTAGGGCGTGAGAGCCTGTCCCGCCAGTCCGCCACCAGGACCTCGCGGAGCTGTGACCGATGCAGCTCCAATTGTTGCTGCATCGGTCGTTCGCCCCGCGCCCGCATTTCCTCGCGCCACCTAAACAGTGACGCGAGCACCTTCGCCTCCAGGTCCCAGGGCGGGGATCCGGCCAGTGCACATGCCGCCTCGTAGGAGATCGTGCGATACCCCCTAATGACTCTGACGGCCATAGCTCTCTGTGGCTTACGCAAGACAGAGATGCTCCCGGCCGTCTGGTCAGCCGCCCAGATCGGTGCCCCGTAGAGGGCCATCGATCGCACGATCCCCATGTAGAGCCGCCTACAGGCGGAGCTCGGGCCCCCCAGATTGGGAAGCAGCGTTGAGAGCGCCCCGGCCGCGCCCAACAACTTGTGTGCAAGCCGCCGGAAGTGGGGGCCAAAGTCCCACCGGCTGTCGAGCACCGATCCTAGGTACTTCATGGTAGGCTCGACAGCGATTCGGACCACCCCAACCACAATGTGTGATCCCGGCGGCGGTGCCCGTCGGGGACCATGGAACGCCATGGCCTCCGTCTTGTTGACGGCCACCTCCAGGCCGAGGCGTCGAATGCGGCTCACCACCTGTGAGACCGCCGCCGTCGCCAGCAACGCTGCTTCCCTGTGCGAGCTCCCCCGGGCCGTGACTAACGTGTCGTCAGCGTAGCACGTCAGCTGCACGCCCGGCTGGAGTTCGCCCCTCAGCACCCAGTCGTAGCCAATGTTCCACAGGAGCGGTCCGACTACCGATCCCTGTGGAACACCGCACGACATGGGGTGCTGGTAACCGCCATCACGTCCCACGTAGGTGACACACCTCTCCGACAGATAAGCCCCAACGATGCGACGGAGGTAGAGAGGCACTTGATGATAAAGCAGTGCCTCCCTGATACAACTCCAGGGCAGGGTGTTGAAGGCGTTGGAAATGTCTAACGACACCGCCATCACCACCCCACCCTGAGACACCGTTTCCTCCGCCAGGACTCTCACCCGCGAGATCGCGTGAATGGTGGAGCACCCGTGCCGAAAACCAAATTGGCACTCATCTAAGTCCGGCCCTTCTTCGCACAAGTGGCTGACGAGGCGGGCTGCAATAATACGCTCACCTCGTCGAGCAGCACTATGGACCGGTACGCGGACGGTGAGTCCGCAGGGCGCCCCGCCTTCTTGAGCAGGACTAGCCGGCCGGTCTTCCACAGTGTTGGAAACCGGCCCTGCTCAAGACACGCGGTGAAGTGAGTCCTCTCAGCTGGGGCTCTAGCTCCTTCAGAGCGAGGGCCAGCGCGATGCCGTGGATGCCGTCAGGCCCCGGGGCCACATTCTTGGCCCGGAGCCGCATCACGGCTGCCCTCATCTCTGCCTGTGTCACCTCTGGGACATCGATGGCGTTTTCCTCCTCCGGAGGCTCTGCGGCTGTGGGCATAACCATCGGTGGCGGAGTGTGCTCGGCTCTCGCCGGGAAGAGGGCTGCTACTACCTCCTCCAGCAGCTCGGGTTGGAGGCTCTCGGTGAGTGGGGGCGCGGCGGCTCTTAGTTTCCCTCGAACTGCGCGATAGAGGCGCCCCCACGGATCTCCGTCGAGAGTCTCCAGCATCTCCTCCCTGGCTCGCGATCTCGCATCGCCGATGGCCAGCCACAGAGCCTGCTTCGCCGCGCGGTACACCTCATACAGCGCGCGGCTTCTTCGTCAGGGACCCGACGACGTCGTCTTCGGTAGTGCGTGTACGGGCGCCTCGCCGCGACGCACGCTATGCGTAGTCGTGCGATCTCGGCGGACCACCAGTACACCTGGCGCCTTGCTGACAGCATGTGGACCCGGGGCATTGACGCGTCGCAAATGTGCATCATCGCCCCGCGGAACCACAGCGCCTCTTGTTCGACGTCGACGGGTCCGTTCGTCGTCGACTCCCGGATCCAGGCCTGGACAATAGCGGCCTCCTCGAGAAGTTCTCTGTCGATGCGCTTACGCGCCCAGCGCGGGCCGTCCGTTCGCGGGGCCGCTGGACTGCGGCCGCTGGCGGTGTGGGCGGAGACGTCAAAGCGGATGTATCTGTGATCCGACAACGTCTCCACCTCCACGGCGACATGCCAGTCGCGGACACGGCCTGCGACAGCAGGGCTAGCGAACGAGACGTCCACTATAGAGCCGCCCCGCTGCCGCACGCACGTGTGAACCGACCCCCGGTTCAGGACGACCAAGCCAGTCGTGAGTAGCCACTCCTCCAGCGCCTCGCCTCTAGCATCAGTCACAGGGGATCCACACGCCGATGACTTGGCGTTGAGATCCCCCAGCAACAGCACAGGACGAGGGTGGAGTCGGCCTACGACGGCACCCAACTCGACAAGGAAGTTCTCGAAGTCGGCGAGGCTCTTGTTGGGCGAAAAGTACGCGCCAACCACGCCAACGCCGTCCGCTAGGGCGGCTATCCAGCCGTGTCCCCGGGACGGGCTGACGAGAGCCCCGCCGATGATGGCCACCAAGCCGTCAAGGTCACCCACCCAGTTGTCGCGGGGGGGGACAAAATACTTCCTTTTCAATGTGGTGCACTTGCACTTGTTTAAATGTCACACTTGTGTCGGCCAACACTTATTTATAATAGTTATACAGTTTTTGATGCGATTGCGGTTTGAGTAAGCGGTTTGTAAGCGGGATGAGTATGGAGCGGAGCGGATCAGTATTCACACTGGACTTGTTGAACTTAGACTGTTGTCTCTTGCGGGCGGGAACGCTTCTGATTGGTCGTGCGTGACTATCCTCCATTGGTCCGTTGGATAGGGAATAATTGATAGGATAGGTAACTCAATTCTGCGTTCGGAAATTGCAAGTGGCAAAACTTATAAAATAAAAAACTTGCGCGAGCAACTTCTGTGAATACTCCTAACAGTGCGACTAAATTATTCCTTATATAAAAGCTCGTTGCCTTGGCGGTCACAATTCTTAGGGGAAAACTATTTAAAATAGGAGGACTGAATAAAGATAAAACTCAAACTGATCACTTACTTTTATTAGTTACTTTAAGATCAAACAACTACATTAAATTAATTATTATACTGCTCAGGGCCAATATTACAACTCAATGTATCAATCGACGATCTGGGGGCGAGTGCGCTGTGCGCACCCGCTCATCGCTTAAAAACCCTTGACGTCCCTGTGGTGCATTCGACTCTCCGATTGGCCCACGATATCCGTTGATGCCAGGGTCGTGGTCCAATCGTTGAGTCACTTATTATCCCGCCACTCATTCCACCGATCGATATTAGATCAAGGGTTAACATTCCCAAACAACAGAAATACAGAAATGAATCGCCTATACAATGTACCTTAAATATTACTTAAAACATAGATGTTTATATAAAACAAGAACCTAATGCAATTTATATTATTTTAACACTTATCTTTACATTATAAGGTATAACTATTTATTACCAAGAACAAAACCTAACACTTATTTCAAATATTTCCTGAATAGCGTACAAGGCCATTATATTACTGAGTACAAATATCAACGTAGCTATGTAGAAGCGACGCCATTTGTTAGTAGATACACTGAGTCCCGTATCACGGCTGCGAAATAGAGAATATAACACTATTATATAAATAACTAAACTTATTGCCACAGGCAAAACTTCTAGAAACATAATGACATGCACTGTAAGTATGTTTATCCTATCAACATACAGATAATATAAACATGAAGTTATACAAATTAAGAGTAATATAACAAAGGGGACTCCCCATCCAAATAAACTACTCTTAAGGTACCTCCTACGAATGTCACTGATAAAAACTTTAACAAAATCAGCATCACTACATAGTATAAAACAAGGTCGCTATTTTTGTCTGTTTGTTTGTCTGTATGCTTAAATCTTTAAAACTACGCAACGGATTTTGATGCGGTTTTTTTAATAGATAGAGTGATTCAAGAGGAAGGTTTATATGCATAATTTGTCGACATATTTTGCGGGCGAAGCCGCGGGCGGAAGCTAGTAAAATATATAACTTAACACGAGTAGCCAGAAATCAAAACTAAGGGCGCAGAACATGAAAGGATATTGAAAAAAATGTAGACACTTTATCTCTGAAGTGTCGTCATTGAAGGCATCCGTTCCCAGGACAAAATTTACACAGAAACGTTGAAACACATGAACAATCAAAAACAAAAAGTTACGTAACACATTCGCTAACATCACATTGACTAGCACATAGTTTCTGATATGGCGAAACTTCTTGATGACGCACCACGATATCACTCCGTACATAAACGCAGCCAACGCCGAAACCAAACAAATCCAGGCAAGATTACGAAAAATATCCAGCACTTTTTCATATTCGGCGTTAGGGTCGTATTCACTTGTATCGTTTGTTTCATATTCTCTGTTGTATACACTGGAAACGTACACAACAGTTGTGCTTGTACTAGAATCGTTGTTGACCATGGTGGTAGAAACACGTCTCCACTGCCCTGCGCCGCGCAGCGCTATTATACCATTTATAATATAGTCATCACTATACAATATTAGTATTAGTATACAAGTTTAACCGTGACGTTGTTTTTTAGAGGTTTCGTGATCAAAACTTGAAACTTGTTTTTTATCATACTCTCAGACAGATTACTTCGCGAGAGGATAGGTGACGCTTTTCTCTCGTGAACATCATCGTAAACAAGCTCCGTGCATAAAATAATTTGAGAAACGATTTTTATGTGAAACAGCAACGAGCAGCACTGGAGTTGTATGTACTGATGTAGTATGCACTGGTATCATACGCACTATTGTCGTCTGCACTGGAGTTGTATACTTTTGTGTTGCTTGCTCTGGTGATATAGCCACTATTGTCATTTATACGGGTGTTATTGCCAGCCATAGTGAGCGCTGCGTGATGATGAGTAGTGCCGCCACGCGTCCACACAGACAAACGCCGCACAGCGCAATGAAACCGGTTTAATGTTGTAAATAAATCTATATTTCTATAGTAAATGCGAAGGTTTAGATGGGTGTTAGTTAGTCAATCTAACAATAATTAATTTCTGCAATATGTTGTGGTTGTCGGTCATGGTAAGGGTCGCGTGCGCAGTTCCTCGCTTGCTACTGAGCAGTGACACGCGTCTACACCAACCCTCACGTCTCACATGGCTACAATACCAGTTATGTAATTCATATAATTAAGAATAAGTACCACGCAAATTATCTCAGTGCCGTTTATGTCGTACTATAGGTATATTATACTATTTAACAGGAAACAGTAACTACGAAAGGAAAAATATTTAATATTTTGTGTATTAATGAATTACTAATAGGTACCAACATTATCCGTATGAATTTATAATTGGTTTATATTTTTACTGGATTTAGTAGCGGTCAAACAAGTTTTGATTGTTGTTTATAATGTTACCTCATTTCTAGAGACGATTGAACCGATCTCTTTTTCAAATACTCTCCCCATAGATCACGATTACTCTTGCCTACAACGAAATACACAATCAATGTTATCGAATTCAGTATTTCTGCACATGAACCTATCAATACAATTAAATTATTTCTTATATGAAATACTTCCTGAACAGCGCACAAGACCAAAACATTGCTGAGTACGAATATCAACGTAGCTATGTAGAAGCGACGCCATTTGTTAGTAAATGTGGTCGCACCCGCTTCACCACCGAAGAACAGAGAATATGCAACTATAACGTAAATAATGGCACTTATCGTCACAGGTACTAACTGCAGCGCCGTGGAAACCGAACCAGTCAGTATGCTTGTATCGTCGACATACAGATAATATACCGATGAAGCAAGAAAAAATAAGAGCAACCCCGCAAACGGGCCTCCCCAACCAAATAAACAACTCTTAAGGTACCTTTTACGAATGTCTCCGTTAAAGACTTTTACAAAATCAACATAAAATATATAACTCAACACTAATACCCAATAATCAAAAGTAAGAATAAAGTACCAGAAAGTATATTTAAGCCAACCAATACATTGATTCCTATAATCATAACCATGGCCGTTAAAGATATCCATTTCTCGAAACATTGTCAAACAGAAACCTGCAATTGTATGAAAAACTACATATAGAAAGTTACGTAGCACATTCGCTAACATCACATTGACCAGCACATAGTTTCTGATATGGCGAAACTTCTTGATGACGCACCACGATATTAGTCCATATATAAACGATGCCAGCGCCAACAGTGTAACAACGTGGGCAATTATTTCAAAAATATGATCTAAAGCTTTAAATTCGGCTTCAGCGTCGTATGCACTGGTGTCGTTTGCACTGGAGTTGTATGCACTGGTATCATACGCACTGTTGTTGTATGCACTAGTGTCGTTCACACTGGAATTGTATGCACTGATGTTGTATGCACTGGTGTCATCTGCACTGGAATCATATGAACTGGTGTTGTATGCAGTGTTGTAGTATGTACTAGTGTTGCTTGCACTTGTGTAATATACACTATTGTCACTAATATGGGAGGTGTTGCCGGCCATAGTGAGCGCTGCGTGATGGCGAGCAGGGCCGCCACGCGTCCACACAGACTCGCGTCGCACAGCGCAATGAAACCGGTTAAATGTTATGTACGAGTATGCATTCACGCATTCATTTTATTTCATTTATTTCTATACTTATATTATAAATACGAAACTTTGAATGGATGTTTTTTACTTAATCACGCAAGAATGGCCGAACGAATCTGAATAAAATTTGGCACAGAGATTAAATTATTGTCCGGAATAGCACATAGGATACTTTTTATCCCAATAGTTCGTTACCGTGGGATAATTTCCGGCGTCCACGCTTGTTAAGCGGCCGGCAGAAACTAATTCTTTATAATATAAAAAATAAAGGATTAATAAAATAAATATAACCGATAAATAACTCATAAATTGTTTTCTGCTCTGTTGTTGTAATTGCTTTACGTCGTTCCAGAGTGGGAAGATAATGGAATAATTAGATTTTCTTATGTCTTAATAATGTTCTGAGCTACAAATATCCTTTACCTCGTGATTATAAAGCGTTTGTAACATACTGACTAAGTGAAGATAGCATTTTACCTAAAACGTAAATCGATCACTCGAAGAATGCTTTCCTCAAAGTAAACTCACCTAACAGGTGTATTCGTAGCGCAATGCGAGCTACGCCGTAGCATGGCGTGTAGCCATCGCGTAGCACACTGCTTTTCTTTTCTGAACGGTTACGCGGATAGAGAGATTGTAGTCTTTAGTCCCTTTTTTGCTGCCCATGGGCCTCTAACTTGGCTTCACATGCTGTTGAGAAATAATATCTCTCACGCAATGCTGGCTTCCTCACGATGTTTTCCTTCGATTTTTAGTAAGGATCCCTAATCTTTTGGAAACATAATATAGCCTATGTCACCCGGGGAAAGTGTAGGTTCCCAACAGTGAAAGTACCCTGGCGGCTGAGAGTATGTCATGCTCACTTTAATGTCTCGCCGATGGTGGCGTGTGTGTTGGATCATTTAGCTCCCTTCAAAATGGTTGAGCTGAACGGTGCTAATCCATGCGTCAAGTTCGTGAACAGGTGCTGTCAGTAGGGACTGGTCACCTCCTGGCTATGGCTTGTTTTGATTTATTTTTTGAATTGTTTTACATATTTTATAACGTTCTGCAGCGTTCTTACATGAATAATAATAATATGAATGGGACCAACGGCTTAACGTATTTTTCGAGGCACAGAGGAGTCTCGATATGTAAATATGGTCACCCATCCACGGACCAACCGCAGCAAGCTAAATAGAATACACTACCTAAAACTTTTTTACAAAAAATAAAACCGACTTCCAAAAAAAATGAAAATACAAAACCGAAGACACCGACTTCCGAAATCAAAATTATTTTTCACTTTATAGTGTTTTTTTTTGGTAGTCGGTTTTATTTTTTGTAAAAAAGTTTTTATTTTTCTCATTTTAGTTGTGGTACCTACACAACCCCCCTCCAAAATTTTTATTACCACTACCTGGTATGTAAATTACAGTGACAGGAACGTACTAGAACATCGTCCACATAAAATATATTAAGTAGGATTTTTTTTAGATTTTAGTTGATTTTTCAAAAACCGCTTATCCGATTTCGATAAAATTGGGAAGTATACCCTTTCCAACAAAAAAAGAATTTTTCAAATCGGTTGGCAAGCAACGGAGTTATGCGCGAACAAACATAAAAAAAATATATACACACATCAAAAGTGTCTAGGGATCAACATATATTTTTGCAATAACTTTTCTCTTGATTGATATTAATTTAAATTTTCTTTAAGGATTCATCAAATAAAGTGTTTTCGTTTGTCACAGTAACGATAAACCAAGTCACCTTTGCATTAATAAAGAAATTTGCCATTTTCCTAATAAAGGGATTTTTGACATTTGAACCACTAACATTAAAGTTCGAAAAAAAGACTGAAATAACAGTTTTCTTTAAAATTTTATTGGGTAACTTAAACAATTAATAATCCGTGTTTCTACCGCGAACACTAACAACACAAGAACATCGGTTTGGCATACTCAAAATGAGTTCATCCAAATCACGCTGTGGAATGGCCGCCCATGTTCGTTGCAACAACAAAAAAAGGTCTTCTTGCAACTGGATACCCTCCATATTCGGCAGAGCTCTTCTCTGTAGCATATCCCATGCATGCTCAATCGGGTTCAAGTCTGGCGACTGAGCAGGCCAGGGCAGGACATTGATGTTAGCTGCGGCGAGAGTCTGTCTTACAACTCTTGCGGTGTGCGGTCGTGCATTATCATGCATTAACTGAAATAAGGGACCGATTTGCACTTGTAGAGGAACGATGACGTCAGATACAATCGTCTCAGCATAAATTTGAGCGTTGAGGTTGCCTCTGATCCAAATCAACTCAGTTCTTCCGCCGATCCAAATACTCGCCCATACCATGATGGTTCCACCACTATAAGGATGGACTTCCTGGCAGGATTTTAATCGCTGTTGGCGTCCAGGGGTTCTCCAGTGTCGTATACGTCTTGTATCCGGTCTCATACCAAAACGAGACTCATCAGAAAAGCACACGAAACGCCATTGTTCTTCTGCCCAATTTCTGTGTTCAAGAGCCCATTGATATCGAATCCTACGATTGTGCATTGCTATAGGTGGTACCCGTAGCGGTCTTCGGGAATGAAGGTTCACTTCATGCAAGCGGTTTCTGACTGTTTGGTCGCTAATTAAGTTCCCTGAAGAGTGATGAAGCCTCACGGCTAACATCATGGCGGTTATTGTTGGAGCTCTTCGAGTTAAGATTTGAATGTATCGGTCTTGTCTCCGTGTCGCCAGACTTGAACCCGATTGAGCATGCATGGGATATGCTACAGAGAAGAGCTCTGCCGAATATGGAGGGTATCCAGTTGCAAGAAGACCTTTTTTTGTTGTTGCAACGAACATGGGCGGCCATTCCACAGCGTGATTTGGATGAACTCATTTTGAGTATGCCAAACCGATGTTCTTGTGTTGTTAGTGTTCGCGGTAGAAACACGGATTATTAATTGTTTAAGTTACCCAATAAAATTTTAAAGAAAACTGTTATTTCAGTCTTTTTTTCGAACTTTAATGTTAGTGGTTCAAATGTCAAAAATGCCTTTATTAGGAAAATGGCAAATTTCTTTATTAATGCAAAGGTGACTTGGTTTATCGTTACTGTGACAAACGAAAACACTTTATTTGATGAATCCTTAAAGAAAATTTAAATTAATATCAATCAAGAGAAAAGTTATTGCAAAAATATATGTTGATCCCTAGACACTTTTGATGTGTGTATATACCTATACAGTCGAATTGAGAACCTCCTCCTTTATTAGAAGTCGGTTAAAAACTAGAGAAGGGGCTCGTCAGTGCCGATGCCTGCCCAGTTAGCGCGATTCTCCGAAAAGGTTACCGCTGCCCCTAAACATAAAGGGCTAAGGGAGGAACATGGATGGGTTTTAGTTAGTCAGTGTCTGACACTCCCTTACCTTCCACCTAGAGCGGGAGGAGTCATTTGATGATTCCCCATCCAACAGCGTTTACTCGTTGGACTGCAATCCGACCCCTCTTTCCCGCTGGGCACACTGGGCAAGTGCCCAGGGCCCCGTGATCGCTAGGGGCCCCCTAGTGCCTGCCAGATCACTAAACGATAACCGATATTTATTGCCGAAAAACTTTTTTGATTCGAATAAATCGAACCTAAATTACTAACTACTTGATTTTGAAGGAGTGATTGACTATTTTGCCCATTCCAAATCGAGAAGGGTTCTTCTTCAATCAACATAGATTCTTAAGTAGGTACCTACTATCCTGTGAAGTTAAAAGAGTTACTTTTGTGGATTATATTACATTATAAATTCATGTAATGTAACTGTATATAAAAATAATAGTAGAAGCTTGCTTATCTACTTTCTTGGTTTATTCTAACAAAATAGTGTTCTGTCAAAGCCATAGGGGCTGTAGAAAGTATGGGCTTGGTGCTATGGTGACCCAACTCACCTTTCTCGTGTTGGTAGGATATGTACGGTAAAGTTAAAGTCAGTAATAATGGATATAGCTATATTAAATCACGTTAAACTTGGTCACGCATAGAACGATCGACACCAACACGTAGCAAATTACGTATTGGTGGATGTCGTGGTTTAATATATCGTCTATTTCCGTATCGCTTCTCTTCAGTTTGTCTATGGTCTCCCCCAGACTGGTCATTGATGCGGTTAGGTTTCCGTCATCAGTCAGCCTGTCATCAGGGATCTTGATATTGATCAAGTGGTCAATCTGATCAAATTCAGGCATGTAGATAGTTGGTGAAATGGTCACTTGGTTGGACTGATGACGTATTGAATATAACGAGAAGTCATTCCCTTTGATAACGCACTCTTGACCTATGCCAATGACCCCGGCTCGGCTCAGCTGACGAACTGTTACATGATCGCCGCTTATTAGTTTTATTGTGTATGTGTCACAACAAAAATAAAAATGCTGAGAATTCAAATGCAAACCAAGCCATACGTTGGTGCAGTTGAATCTTTTTACTTTGCATTTGTTGGTTGCTACGTTCTTGTCGCAAAAACTTTCGTCATCTTTTAGGTTTGTTATTGGTTTTAACAGCTGACATTATGTAGTTTGCTCCATGGTGTAGGCATGCCGTTAGTTCCTGTGTGGTCATGCTAATGAAGGAATCTCTTTTTAGGTTGACTGCCACATATTCGGAAACTAGAATTATCGTTGTCATAATGGTATTTGTTTGGTGCGGTACGGGTATTATTTTGTACATTTTGAAATTTTCGCTGGATATTAATGGAAAAGTGATTTCGATAATAACAATTTTGCGTTGCTCTGGCTTTGACCTCCAGTAGTTGTAAAGATACTGAAGATCAGTATCTAAATTAGTTATTGGTAGTGTGAGTTCGCTTGGCATTTGGCCATAAATGATTTGGAGCTCACGTTTAAGTTGCGATGGTGGCAATAAATGTATGCTAATTTGACCGTGGTAGATGTCTGTTAATGCATCGAGCAACGTCTTGAAGCCGTCTTAATCCTTGCAGCAAGCTGTTTCCAGACATCGCTGACAATGTCGAATCATTGACATATGAAATATTGTGTATGGCATTCTGGAGAGTGCTCGCGTTTTCTTGCAAGTCCATAAGCTTCTTGTTTATAAATTTGTGCTGTTTATTTACAGTGTTCTCCATTCTTTTCATAAGGTTGAATTCAGCTTCAATTATGGCAGTTTGGTTTTTCCATAAATTCGAAAGGTGTTTCTCATTGTGACGAATGGTTTCAATGTCCTTAACATACTGGTCTGCGAAACGTGAGTCCAACACTCCGAATAAGTCATTCGCTAGATGCCCGATACCGTTGATTAAGCCTCGTCGGTGCCGACCCGTCTTCCCTGCGGCGCGTCGCTGTCTAGCGTAGACATCAAAATGCTGTGTTAGCAAAAGTTCATTGTAGTATTCGAGTTCCTGGTAATCGTGCCGGGCTTGTTGTACGATCGAGTTACAATGGCTTTGTATTCAATGGTAGCGCATAATTGTTCTTGATAATTTTGTATTTTCTTATAGGTGTTTATGCCTGCCCAATAGGGTCCCATGTCGTAATACATGACTAAGGTTCATTTATCCCTGATTAATTGTACTTTTGATACTGGGTCAAAGTAAAGCGTCTCGTTGTTTGGAATTGGTTTGATGTCATCTAAACCGTAAGATGGAAAAATCAGCATCAATAAACTGAGGAAAACTGTTGCTATAGTTGTGATTTTGATTTCGGTTTTCATTTTCTTTCTGGCAATTTGGCGGCTGGTTTTATATTATCTGGTATTGGTATCGTCGCGTTGTTCTGGTTTAGAGGCAAAACTGAGAGTTTCACAATATGGCGCTTCATGACACCATTTTTTGTTTTTAATGAAACGGCTCTGGTAAGACCATCTTTTCCTGGATGTGTGTTAACTACACGTCCAAGAGCCCATTTTCCTGGATGTAGATTCTCATCATGAATTACCACTAGATCTCCAATTCCGATGTTTTTTTGTGGTTCCATCCATTTACTTCTAGATGAGAGTTGTACTAAGTATTCAGCCTTCCATCGTTTCCAAAGATCTTGAAATAGTTTGTTGGTTAGATGCCATCTGGTTCTAGCATCTTGCTCTGTTTCTATTACAGTCGTCCCTGGTCTTTCTGATACGAAATGAGCTGGTGTAAGGAAATTTACACCATCAGGATCCTCAGATATCGCGCATAGGGGTCGTGAGTTGAGGCACGCTTCTAGCTTAGCTAACAATGTGGTGTACTCCTCGAAGGTTAGTCTTTGTTGACCGATGACCCTCTTGAGGTGATGTTTTAGACTGCGTACTGCTCGCTCCCATAGACCGCCGGCATTAGGCCAACTAGGTACGTTGAAGTGCCATTCTATGCCCAATTCCGTTATCTCAGTTACAAAACTTTCGCTGAATACTTCTTGAAGTTGGTTAAACTCTTCCTGTATCATCCTGTTTGCTCCCACGAAGTTAGTGCCATTGTCACTGTACATATGTCGTGGTGCCCCTTTTCTGGCTGCCATTCTGGTTAGAGCTGCCAAACATGCGGAGCTGCTTTGGTCTGACACGAGTTCTAGGTGAACCGCTTTGTAGTTTTGACTCCCCGGCCTTTATTAGCTTTGACCTCTACGAATCCTGTGTAGTCTACGCCGCAGTGATAAAATGCATGTTCTGGATTCACCCTTGGTTCTGGTAAATCTCCCATAAGCTGGTGTTGCCGCACGGGATTTTGTTTTCTGCATATGACACATTTTCTTATAAACTTTTTTGTTGCCATATACCCGCCGATAATCCAAAACTGTTGTCGAAGGTTTGCTAATGTTAGGCGCGCCCTGCCATGAAAAGTCAATTTGTGAGCTTGATTGATAAGTAATGTGGTTAGCAGATGATCGTGCGGTAAGATGATGGGATGTTTCATCTCAAAACTCATGTGCGCATTTTCCAATCTTCCACCCACTCGTAAAATCTATGGTTGGATTCAAACTCAAAATCTTGCTTTTGGAGTGCACTCTTCCGTGTTTGTTTAGAGAATCTAAGTCGTCCGCAAATTCTGCCTGCTGAACGTTTCTAATTATCAGATGTTTAGCGTGACGAAGCTCGTGTAATTCGAGGTAGGGTCGGTGAGCATGTTTGTGTAAGTTAGGCAATCGCAGTATCCACGCAAAAATACGTATGATTTTTGTGATGGAGCTATATTTGTTTATTAAATGCTTGATAATTTTGGTAGTCAGCGATTCTGTTGGTTGCCCAATGACTACTGCGTTGGTTTGTTTTAAAATAGACGGCTTTACTTCTAAATTCGTTTCATATATGGTTTGGTGGTTTTCCTGGTTTGTATATGATGACAGCCATGACGGCCCTTGCCACCATAGCTTCGGCTTCAGCGTCGTATGCACTGGTGTCGTCTGCACTGGAGTTGTATGCACTGAAGTTGTACGCACTGGTATCATACGTTATGTTGTTGTATGCAGTAGTGTCGTCTGCACTGGTATTGTACGCACTGATTTTCTATGCACTAGTCTCACATTATGGGAATTGTTGGCCATAATGGGCGCTGCGTGACAGTGAGTAGTGACGCCACGCGTCCACACAGACTCGCGCCGCACAGTGCTATGAAACCGGTTTAATGTTATATATGCATACAGAAGCAGTGGCGTGCCGCCTATATATGTAAATAAGCTTTGCATACCCTGTAGTCCCATAAATTCATACATACATCCTCTAAATGATAATTAAAAACTATAATTTAATTTTTAAAAAACTTGATTATTTAGCTTCGCGCCATTTTTTTTTTTTTTGGAACTAACCACGCAGGCAGCGCTCCCGTGAGTAAATCAAAAATACGCGTTGCTTAAACTGTCTTCCACTTCATAAAACGCATCTCGTGTAGTACACAGCAAAAGTGTGACTGTGTGCGTGAAAATGTGTGCACGTGTTGGTATTGAAGAAGCAGTGTTTAAGTGGTAAACCGTCCAAATTGAGAACCCATATAAGCACCGATTGGGTACGCCACGATAGTGGCGGTAAGGCCCCTCTTTGAGGAGTGGCTAGAGAGGCGTCACGGCGCCCTCACCTACCGCCTGACGCAGGTCCTCACCGGACATGGATGTTTCGGCAGGTTCCTGCACATCATCAGGCGGGAGGAAACGCCCGAGTGTCGCCACTGCGAGGATCGCCCAGAGGACACGGTAGAGCACACGGTGGAAACCTGCCCCGCTTGGGCGGAGCACCGCCGTGTCCTCGTAGAGGCGATCGGGGGCGGCGACCTCTCGCGCCCGGCCCTGGTGCAAGCCATGGTCCGGGGCGAGAGGGAGTGGGAGGCAGTCACCTCCTTCTGCGAAAAGTCATGCTCGCGAAGGAGGTGGCGGAATGGGAGAGAGAAAGGTCCTCCCGTCCCAGCCGCCGCGGGAGACGCTCCGGGCGTCGGGAGCCACGTGACGACTCCCGGCCACCGTAGGCGCGGGCCTGCGGACGGTGAGTAATGGGTGACTCACCGTCCGATCAGCACCAGACCCGTGCCGGACGGCGCGTATATGTTCCACGCGTGCCTCAAAGAGATGTCAGCATATGAAGGGGCCCTACAGGGCCAAGCCTGCCGGGTAAGCGGGATTGTCCGAAAGGGTTACCGCTACCCCGGAACATAAGAGTCTGACACTTCCTTCCGCTCCACCCAGAGCGGGAGCAGTCATTGGATGATTTCCCAGCGTTAAAAAAAAAAATACAAGCACCGGTTAGTTGTTGATTCCAGGAGGTGAACCTCTCTTTATTACCGTCAAATTCATTCTAATTGGTTCGTATTCGTTCCAAATTGTTCGTATTTTCGTAACGTAATAAATTGCAATGTTTTTTCGCCATATTGTTTTTCTTGGCGTAGATGATTGACTGTTGTGTAGTTTAATTATTTAAAAATGGAAAATTCTACCTGGTTGATCAGTGCTGGCGAAGTGTGTTTTAATAAATTAAAATCGACCGCGTTTTCGACGTTATCTTTTGAGAAAAAAGTTAAATTGATTGCAAAGGGGAGGTCTGTACCTAGATTGGATTAAACAAAAAAAAAAGGTACTAGTACTCGTTATTTTAATAAAATGTTTTATGATAACTATTACTGGCTAACTGGTTATGTACACACAAACACATTGTATTGTTTCCCTTTTTTATTTTTTTAAGGCTGGGAAATCATCCAATGACTGCTCCCGCTCTGGGTGGAGCGGAAGGGAGTGTCAGACTCTTACTGACTAAAACCCATCCATGTTCCTTCCGTAGCCCTTTATGTTCCGGGGTAGTGGTAACCCTTTCGGACAATCTCGCTTACCCGGCAGGCTTGGCCCTGAGGGGCCCCTTCATATGCTGACATCTCTTTGGGGCGCGCGTGGAACATATACGCGCCGTACGGCACGGGTCTGGTGCTGATCGGACGGTGAGTCACCCATTACTCACCGTCCGCAGGCCCGCGCCTACGGTGGCCGGGAGTCGTCACGTGGCTCCCGACGCCCGGGGCGTCTCCTGCGGCGGCTGGGACGGGAGGAACTTTCTCTCTCCCATCCCGCCACCTCCTTCGCGAGCATAACTTTTTCGCAGGAGGTGACTGCCTCCCACTCCCTCTCGCCCCGGACCATGGCTTGCACCAGAGCCGGGCGCGAGAGGTCGCCGCTGCCGATCGCCTCTACGAGGACACGGCGGTGCTCCGCCCAAGCGGGGCAGGTTTGCACCGTGTGCTCTACCGTGTCCTCCGGGCGATCCTCGCAGTGGTGACACCCGGGCGTTTCCTCCCGCCTGATGATGTGCAGAAACCTCCCGAAACATCCATGTCCGGTGAGGACCTGCGTCAGGCGGTAGGTGAGGACGCCTTGACGCCTCTCTAACCACTCCTCAAAGAGGGGCCTTACCGCGACTATCGTGGCGTGCCCTGCGCTGGGTTGCGACAGTCGCTGCTTCCAGGGCGCCATCAGATCGCGCCGGAGGTCCGTCCGCTCCGCCGCAATTTGCTGCGGAAACGGAGTTTCCCCCCGGCTTAGTACCTCCGCGCACCACTCGTACAGGCGCGCGAGGACTATCGCCTCCAGATCCCACGGTGGCAGTCCAGCAAGGAGGCTTGCCGCCTCGCCCGAGATCGTGCGGTACCCCCGGATTAGCCGAATGGCTACCACCTTTTGGGGCGCGTTCAGATAGTGGGCGGCTCGTCGCCGCAATGAACGCGCCCACACCGGGGCCCCGTATAGGGCCATGGACCGCACGACTCCCGCGTAAAGCCTCCGGCAGGAGGCGTTTGGCCCCCTCAAATTGGGCAAGAGCCGCTTGAAGGCGGCCCCAGTCCGTTCCAGCTTGGGGGCCAAACGTCGGAAATGCTCCATGTATTGTTTCCCTTGCATTTTGTTTACTAATCAAGATAAAAAGAATGTTTGGACCTATAGTGGATACACAGATTTAAATAATTTTCACAAAGCGGCTGTTAAGCATGATTCGTCAGAAAAACATCTAGAATCCTGCTTTAAGTGCCAAACTTTTGGTAAAAGTAGAATAGAGACTAGTTTAAATAGCCAGTTAAAAATAGATATTGAAAGGCACAACGCGAAAGTTGACAGAAATAGAAGCATTTTCAAACGGTTGATTGATTTAGTTTGTTTTCTAGGTAAAAAAGAATAATAGCTTTCCGTGGTCATAACGAATCAAGCTTGTCGTTTAATAAAGGCAATTTTCTGGAACTTGTAGATTTGTTGGCTAAATATGATGGAAATTTAGAAACCCACCTACAATCAATATCCGGCAGCTCATTCACGGGGCTCTCGAATAGGACCCAAAATGATTTAAGTTCTAGTGTTGCGTCTGTAATGTACGATAAGACAAAAAAAGAAATCAGAAAAACCGATTTTGTTGCTGTTATGGTTGACGAAACTCCTGATACTAGCGGTCGTGAACAGCTAGTCCTGATCTTGAGATGTTTTCATGATGCAGAAGTAATTGACAGATTCATAAAATATATTGATGTCAGTGCGGATCGGACAGCTGTTACTTTAAGCGCGATTAATATCAATATTTTAGAGGAATTTAATTGCTTAGATAAGGTAGTTGCTCAAACTTATGATGGTGCGGCAGTTTTGTCTTCAGAGATTAATGGAGTTCAAAGTATAATAAGACAAAAATGTCCACTCGCGACGTATGTTTGGTGTTCAGCTCATGTCCTCAATCTTATTCTTTCAAAGTCTTTTGAACGAATTTCTGAGACCAAGCGTTTTTTTAGAACAGTTAGATCATTGGCAATTTTTTTTCATACCAGTACAAAAAGAACCGCGTTCTACAACGAGTATGCTCAAATGCGTAAATTACTTCGCGTTGCCGAAACACGATGGACTTATCACGCTCGAACTGTTAATGTGATTGCCACAAATCTTGATAACATAATAGGTATGTTTGAAGACATGCAGGAAAATGACGATAAATGGGACGGAGAAACATTGATACAAGTTTCTGCCTTTTTAAATAGTTTAAAGGAATTTGAATTTAATTTTTTTATAAATACTTTTTCAGAAATATTTTCTGAAACAGACATTTTGTATGAAATATTGCAAAAAAAGACTGCACATTGTTTACTGTGTCCGAAAAATTAAAGTGTTTGAAACTTTCATGGAACAGTACAGAACTAAAGGAGATGTTTCACTTTTGTGTGGGACGCCGGCCATAACATTGTACCTTTAAGCGAAGCTGGGAAACTTACCCCTGAAAAGAATAAAGTAACATTTTTTTCATAATATCGAAGGATTTTAATGTACAGAGGCCAGCACATCAAGTTACCACAATCTGTCAAATTTCTTTGAAATGAAATACTATATTAAAAAAAAAAAATCTCACTTTATTGCAAAGAGATAAGGTTCATTTTTAGGGTTCCGTACCTCAAAAGGAAAAAACGGAACCCTTATAGGATCAAATTGTTGTCCGTCCGTCCGTCTGTCAAGACCGTTTTTCTCAGGAACGCGTGGAGGTATCAAACTGAAATTTATATGAATGTATATATATATATAATATATAATTTATATGAAAATAAATGTATATATATGATACTCAGGTCTACTGTCCCTGGAAGCTGTAAAAAAATCAAACTTCTAAGCCAACGCAATCAAAAGATACAGCCATTTAGGCCGCAAATTTTCGAAACTCGCACGGGAATCAAAACCTACAGCGTACTTCCCGTGAACTTAGAATCTTGAAATTTAGTACGAAGTCACGTCTTATAGTACAGATAAAGGAAAAATTACGAAAACCGTAAATTTTTAGTTACATCATAGAAAAAAAAAAAATTTCTGACAATTTTGAAGCACCTACAGGTTTGTACGGAACCCTCGGTGCGCGAGTCCAACTCGCACTTGACCGGTTTTTTTAATTAAAAAAATTTGACAGTTAGGGATAGCTTGATGTGCTGGCGTCTGTACATGAATAAAATATAAAATGTTTGACGTTTGTCGTGACAGTTAAGACAGCCATGATGAGAGGTTGTAGAGATGACGTTTTCATGGAAATAGTTGTTTGTTAATTACTGTTTATCAGAGAACTGTGATCTTTCTAATAAAACATTGGACAAAACGGCTCAACAAGACACGATCAACTATTTTAAATCATTTCTTAAAATAGTGTTTCAGCACATCTTGATTATTACGGTTATAAAAGTTAATACTGTGTTGAATCCTTGCTGGAAGCAAACACTTTGTTTATTTCAATACACATCCTTCAGAAAATGGGTCTCACTTGTTTTATGATACTAAATGGATGATAATATTTCGTTCAGAAATGGTTCAGAAGTACACTTCAGAAAAATAGTTTAAATATTTTAATTATGAAATCGTCACACTTGCTTCTGATAAGTCAAAAAGACATATAATTGAATAACAGTAAGTGTTAATAGTACAAGAAAACATAGTATACCTTTTATATTTTATCGCCTACGTGATATTATGTTTTGATGTGATATGATTTCAGAACGAAATCAGACTGCAAACTATGAGACGCCATGTTGAATAGAATATATGGCAATAATTGAAAAACGATTACTTTTTGTGCACAACAAATCCAGCTTAACACGTTAAGTGCGAAACGAGGCCTAAATCACCCCTCATGCAACTTCCTTGTGGTGCGGCAAGGAAAAACGTGAACATCTCTGTCGTGCGAAGGGCATAGCTTTGGTTTGGTCCAGTATAGAAAAGAGATAAATGTATATTTGAGACGCGCTAATGGTCCCGGACTCGGTGGTATACCTACCTTGGTACCGGATGTCTTAGGCCTCGTACCGCACTGAATTAATATAATTTTAATGCAGTGCGGAACGAGGCTAAAACGTCCCATATCCTCCCGGACCTCGTACCGCACCCAACGCGAGCTTCCCGCGACTAGTGTTGTGCATCACGTCGATTGGAGAGCGCGTCCTTTTACATCGCCGAACATGTCTAAACGATGTCGGAAGAAGTTAATTTAAAAAAAAAAAACAGAAACAGAACGATTGCGATTTGTTATAAAAAAGTATATTGTTACTGATTTTTTTATGTTAATTCAAGTTCTAATAAGTGTATTTTTAAAGCTCGAGGCAGAATACATAGTATAGTTTCTTTTCTACTTCTGGTTTTCTTTTTTTTCTATTCTGTGAACCGCATTAAGATTTTCACACAAAAATACATAAACGTCGTTGCGTCGATATTATTTTTCCCATCACTAACCTTAGCGAAAATTTACCCTATTTCAGTGCGTTACGAGGTGTATAAGATCCCTTACTTTGTTTTGCCAATAATTCCTAAACTAGTTATCAGATCCCGGGGCGACGGTAGATTAGGGTTCATCAATTCACTGTCTATATCGATAAGGACCAAATTTTTCATTTATCTTAGATTTCGCGCCAGAAAATGGATTTTGGAGGTGGGGTCTAATAGACCGCGTGTCGCCCTAACGTCTGGTCACGGTGCGGGCCGATAAAACCTCGTGCCGCAGGAACGGAAAGTTTGCAAAAATTGGTGCCGCAGCTAACGTGTTAAATTCACAAAAAAATATTTTTCCTCAATTCGTGGTATTTTTCTCTCCTTTTCGATAAATGTACATGTGATGGCCGAAAATGAAACATCTCCTTTGTTATCAACTATAACTCTGTTTTGAAATCTAATTGCGAGCGACCTAAACGAAAACGGGGTAGTGATGATGTTCAACAGTATACAGGCGCGTGGTTTTCGAAATTATTGATAATGTTTTAAACGAGTGTCGTACGTAAATTTTTGTAACGATACAAAAATTTAAAAGACTTGAAGTATTTTAACCTACTTGCTTGCGAAAAATTTTCTTCTTATTGTATGAATTTTCCAGAAGATTCTGTCATTGACCTAATCAATGCATGAACATTATTTTAATGCCGATCGCCTCATGAATGAGCTCCGATGCGTTTATAAATCTTACGAACTAAAAACCTTGGGCATATTCGATCTCATACAAAATTTACATTCAAACCAATTCAAGACATCCACATATTTCCTGAAGTTTACAAATTAGGAAAATTAATAGTTACGATTCCAGTCAGTAGCGCATCTACCGAACGATAATTTTCTAGTCTAAAAAGAATTCATACATGTTTACGAAACACACAGGGCCAAAACAGACTCACAGATTTGTCTATGATTGCAATCGAAAAAGAACTTTTAGTTATTTTAAAACGATGTACCTAGTAGTTTTTACGACGACGTCTTGTAAAACTATCTAAAAAAAGATAGGCGCGTCGATTTGATTTATTAACATTAACTTGTAGAAAGTATGAATTTCAAATTAAAGTAGTAATTTATATTAAATGTTAATTAATTTGCGCAAAGAAAACAAAATTATCATCGCCCGGCCTTTTCAAGGCCACTTTGGATATCATTTAAGTGACCTGTTATGTTACCATCAATCACTTATTTAGATATTCATGGTGGTCTCAAACAAACATCATGCGAAGCCCATGACGCCTGCGGTAAGAGTAAGGAAGGTAGAGTAGGTGCAACAAGCTGAAACTGGTAAGTTTTTTTTTTGTGCATACCCTGTCTGAAATCTCTGTGCACGCCACTGCCTGATGGATATTGTTGCCAACCTATTTCAGCGTGGTAGCCTTTTTAGCGACGTCTGGGAGACCCGTATTTGGAGAGCGTATCTAGTCCTTGGTGATTATTAGTTATAGAAAAGAAAATAAGTGAGCTTGCATATTTTTCGTTGCCCTGACACATGAAACAGCATTTGTTTTTGCTTCTTGTGTCATTTTAAAACCACGGGCCTGGGGCCCATTAAAGTCACATTTTCAGTAACGATAACGAAATTTGATAAATCCGAAATTGCGCTTAGTTTGGTAAAATCTTATTTAAATGATAGACAACAGCAAGTTCAAATAAAAGGTGTCAATTCACTCGGTTTAAAAGTAAAAATGGGTGTGTCACAAGGTTCAATATTGGGTCCTTTCCTCTTTTTAGTATATATTAATGATCTTCTCCATTTATTAAAAAATCAACCACAAATGGTGTTATTTGCTGACGACACTTCTTTAATTTTTAAGATAGATAGACGTGCCAAAAATGTTGACGACGTAAATAACGCCCTACTGCAGGTCCAAAATTGGTTCACTGCAAATAATTTAGTATTAAATGGAAAAAAAACTAAGTGCATAAGATTTTCTTTACCAAATGTAAAAAGTAGTGATTGTGAGATAGTATTGAATCAAGAGAAACTAGAATTTGTCGATAAAACTGTTTTCCTAGGAATCACGCTCGACTCAAGGCTACAATGGGGTCCTCATTTAACATCTCTTGCAGGACGGCTAAGTTCTGCAGCATATGCTGTCAGAAAGATCCGTCAATATACTGATGTAGATACCGCGAGGCTGGTCTATTTTAGCTATTTTCATAGTATTATGTCTTACGGTATTTTACTTTGGGGACGTGCTGCAGACATCGAGTCTATTTTTATTCTGCAGAAAAGAGCTATCAGAGCCATTTATAATCTTCGTAGACGCGATTCTCTAAGGGAACGGTTTAAGCTTATTAACATCATGACTGTACCTTGTCAATATATCTATGAAAACATCATGTATGCAAGGAAAAATCTACATCTTTTTAGTAAAAGAGGTGAAAGACACAATTATTTCACTAGAAATAGGGACCAATTAGTTCAACCAGGTTTCAGGCTGGCTAAAGTAGATTCATCTTTCATGGGGTACTGTTTAAAATGTTACAATAAAATACCTCCCAACATTCTTGAACTTAATGAAACAAAATTTAAATCCTGTATAAAACGCACACTATGCAGCCAAGCATATTATAAATTGGGAGATTACATCGCTGATAAAAACGCTTGGGTCAATGCTATTCCCGCTCCACAAGGGCGTATCACCTAATTCATTAGACTTCTTAAAAAACTGTTGGAGCTGCGGAAGATCAACAACAATAAAAACTATATTTGCATTGTATAAATTCAATTTCTTAATATTGTATAATTGCTTAGCACATATGTGAGTATGTACCTAATATAAAGCGACCATTTACTGGGTACGTCTTTCATTGACTTGAATGTGCTTTGGTGGCTGAGAGTATGTCATGCTCACTTTAATGTCTCGCTGATGGTGGCGTGTGTGTTGGATCATTTAGCTCCCTTCAAAATGGTTGAGCTGAATGGTGCTAATCCATGCGTCATGTTCGTGAACGGGCGCTGTCGGTAGAGACTGGTCATCTCTTAGCGGCCATGGCTTGTTTTAATTTAATTTTTGAACTTTTTTTTTTTACATATTTTATATCGGATGCTTTCACCGTTCTGCATCGTTCTCACATGTAATAATAATAATATGATCTATGTAACCAACATTTTGTAACCATATTTTGTTTAAAAGAGTGTCCATGGAGTTTCTTGCCCGTTCTTCTCCATAGGTACCTACTGCTTTGGAATGGGCAACTAGCTTCATCTCTCTGACTGACCGACACCTTGACAATTCAAAAGTGCCTGTAATTGGTTTATTTGAAATAAATAATTTGAGTTTGAGTTTGAGTTTGAATCTATGGAATTGGCATAAGCTTTCGAAATGTCACGTTATAAATTGTTTTCGATCGCTAAGCGCTAGACAATGTCAAGTTGTGTAACGAAATTTGATCAACATCATACAAATGCGTTGACAAGTGGCGTTCTTGACAAACCGAATCGCTGAGGTAACGAATTGTTCGATCAACAATTTTCGAAATCGAATCGGTACGGAGGGATTGACACTTGCATAGGCCCCCAGGTTCAAATTCAAATTCAAATTCAAATCATTTATTGCAATCCATAATGTACATTATAGGTGGTAGAATACAATTGAAGAAACAATCATGGACCCTGTCGGGCACAGCAAAATTAGAGAGTAGGCAGGTTCACTAGCTTAAGTGGGACTGGGCATGTTTCCCGTATGTCAAATGACAAATGGGGTAAGAGAACTTCTGATTGGGTCCCACTAAATGCACGACGACATTGCGGCGGGGGCCGAGAGGAAGATGGGACGACGACCTTGAATTTTACCGGAAGGACTTGCGGAAACTATCAAATTACAGATTTGTGTGGAAGGAAGAGGGAAGCCTTTGCAAAGTCAAAGTCATATCATTTATTGCTCTGCTGTGGGACAATACAGCCTAGGAGATTAGATTAGGTCATGTTTTTGTTCACGCATCCATCCACCAACCCGCATGGGCCCGCGGCCTACACCTTCTCAAGAGAGGTGGCCCGTATCCCAGCAGCGGGAACGTTACAGGCTAATTATGTAGCCTTGTTCGTTTAGCTAAAGTGTTTCCATATTGATTCGCTTGTAATAACATAAACAGGTTTATTATGTAACTACTTCTTTAAGGAACATTAGTATGAGTCATTAGTATAATTTTATCTAAATTTTTAATGTATAGAAATGTTGACTATTTGGAATGCCTTGTGGTCTATTGGTCGCAAGTGGTACTACTGAGCATGTGTTCGATTTCCAGGCCGGGCAACGTTTAAAATCATCTGGAATTTTCATCACATCGCTGTCGACTGGTAATATACTCAAGAGACTAGCGGCATTGACACTTGTATGGCAATGGTCAAGGTAAAAGCCAATCCTTGGGTCACAGAAAGTGTCAACCTGCCGTTTGAAGATCTCGTTGAACTAACCAACTATTCGTAGGAAATAAAAAAAGCCTTAAGATGGAGGTTACTTTAATGTAGGCCGCTAAATTCAACATTTTAATGTGGAGCGCTGGTTTACGTTGTACATACTACGTAAAACGCGCTGCAATTTGCAATAACGTAAAATGACGGTTGAACCTTGGTGGGTTAACCGTCACTTTGCTACCCAGACAAAGATTGTAGCATGCTATGCAAGCATAGTTAAATCGTTTTGTAATAACTTTCAAACCGGATAATAGTAATGCCAATGACATATCAATAATTTCATTGATTAATCCGGTTCAAGTAAATAAAATATGCGGATTGCTGTCTGCCTAGATTCTGGTCTAGCAATAAATAGTGATGTAACACTCTGCGGCTAGTGCAATATGGCGGTTGTTTCTTCCTTTTTATACAGGATCACGATTGTTTATACTTTATTCATATTACAATCTAGCTCATTGCCTGATAAGTAATTTAAATATAACTTAAACTTCTAAGTTACTAATTAGTTAAGAAATCGTCCAATAACGTCTTAATAAATCAATTTAAGTTCTTCTGCTTCTTCCTTTTTCGTGTAGGTAGTGACTAAAAGTTTTTATGCTGCCCATGGGCCTCTGACTTAGCTTCGCATGCTGTTGAGAAATATCTCTCAAGCATGCTGGTTTTCTTACGATGTTTTCCTTCACCGTTTTTTAGCAAGTGATAATTATACAATACACACATGAATACGAGAAATCAGAGGTGTGTGCCTTGGGTTCAAACTCCAGACCTATGACTTGGCAGGCCGACGGTCACTATCGCTGCTTTGCACTTTAACTTAAGGGGAAGACACTTGATCCACGTGTTTTATATCAAAGTCATTTACATTTAATAAAACAGTAGACTTAACCTTAATCTTGACCTTTTTAGTTTTCGCCCTGATATAGTGATGAAGAGTTCTGTGGGCTCCACAATATCCATCCTTAGGTCTCGGTGGAGGTCGCTGTTATTCATGATATGGCGGCTTGGGGGGTAAAATTGCAAAGGTGACTTTGAAAAAGAGATAATTCGAACAGCTCCCAAAAAAAAAATCCTAGAAAAATTCCGTAAATTAAAGACTGTAGTAGTTTGTGTTTACATCCAGCATTTAAGAGTAACACTGGAAAGAAAGGGAATCTAGCGCATCCCGGGCAATCAGCCCCTCGCAGTGCCAACTCATTATTCATTAATTTATTTATCACGAAAGAAGCGAGGAATTTACGATGAATTCCCCTCCCTAGTCGACTTGTTGAACAGGACAGGTCATTTCGAAGCCAGATTTTAAAAAGTTAATATATACATGAACCTTCATTTCTGTCCGTAGCGAACTCGCGGTGTGGACGTGTGTCGAGTTTTGAGATACTCATCATGTCTGACGGTGAATTCTACAGCCGCATTCCCGTGCCCAAAACAACAGCCTTTCGACCACCCCTCGTGTCTATAGTGGTAGAGTATCTCGTACTTGTGCTGACCCTAGCCGCGTTCACATACGGAGTGACATCATGGTGTCTCATCAAGAAGTTCCGGCACTTCAGAAACTTTGTGTACATCAACGCCATCGTATCAAGCCTGCTGCGACTATTAACAGTGTCGATCATAATCCCTGTAATGATGCAGATATTTGTGATTGACAGCAAACAAATCCTTGAAATCAGTCATTATATCTGTACATACTCGACCACAGCGCAAAACTACTGGTTGTTGGTGATATGTTATTTATTTTACGTGGATATTGTGAAAGTTTTCGGTAGCCATGTTAATCGCAAGTGGTTGAAGAGTTGCCTGTTTGCTTGGGGTATACCCTTTATAATGATGGTGCTATATTATTTGTTCATCTATTTTTATGCGGAGATTTCAATTGAAAACTCTTTGCTGAGCACTGTCGTGAATTATCTTGAAGCTTTTATGACAGTTTCGCCTTTAATCATTAACTGTTTTATTTATTTAGTTGTTGTGTTCTCGCTGTGCAGTTGTTCGAGCCGGCAAGCTAAGACTTCATCAACTAATAACTTTCGTCGCTTCTACATAGCTACGTTGTTGTTCGTGTTGAGCGACGTGATAGTGTTGTTTTCTTTTATTTGGGATACAGTAAACATTTCTTTTGTAATCAGAGCTGTATTGTCTAAATTGCAACAAATATCGATTGTTTTATTTCTGCCCTTAGTGAAGGGTAACAGGGATTTATGGCGGAAATATTTTGCGAAACGAAATAAAGTCCTTCCAAAATAAGATTTTTATGATCTTTTGTTTGTGATTGCGATTTTTTGGTCGTATTATAAATGTTTTTTATATGTTCTAATGGATTTCCATCGGATTTTGTAAATAAATGTAAACATAGTTTTTTTTTGTTTGATTACTTAATATATCTTGTTTAGAAGCAAGGTTTTATGACTGCATCGTTGGTCTAGTGGTCGCAAGTTCTATTACTGAGGTCCTGGGTTCGATTCCCGGGTCTTAAGTGTTTTTGGGTTTTTAGGGAATCAGGAATTTCTCAATAGCGGCCTAGAATTTGGACTTGTGCCTGGTTGATGGAAAAAAGCTCACACACATATTATATGGGGCTCAAACTTAACAGACCATGTGGATGCACACCTCTGCCTAACCTTTCGGAGAATACTGGCGTGGTGTTATATTTATATTGAATGTAAATAAAATTTAAATACAATAACATAAATGTTCATTAAAAACAGACATTACTCGATAAGTGCACAAGATTTTGTAAGTACTAAAAATATATTAAAATTAAGAGCCCATAGTTTTCATACTATTAACTATTAATATATCATAAGTTAAATCTTATTATGTGATAATGATAATAAAAAAATATGTTAAAAAAACTACTTTTATTTAGACCTAAATTGTACCTAATTGTTAACAATATATTTTTTGTTGGAGAGAATATTCGATATCATTCATTTTCGTGACAGTTAGCAGCGTAATAAAGACGAGCGGCAGCGTAGTAGAAACATGCGTGGCAGCTACGCAGCGTAGTAGAAACATGCATGACAGCTACGCAAAGTAGTAGAAACATGCGTGACAGCTACGCAGCGTAGTTGAAACACGCGTATCAGCTACGCAGCGTAGTTGAAACATGCGTGACAGCTACGCAAAGTAGGAGAAAAATGCGTGACAGCTACGCAGCGTAGTTGAAACACGCGTAACAGCTACGCAGCGTAGTTGAAACATGCGTGATAGCTATGTACAGTAGTAGTCATTTGAATGAAGTTAGAAACCTGGAAAGGAAACTGGAAAATATAAGTGTAGGTTCTACTTTCACATTTGATACAGGGTGTGCAAAACGTAACGTAACATGCATTGAATAAATTTCTTGAAATGTTTTTGTTGAAATTAGCTATGTTATGTTGTTATTTACAAGTAAAAGGTATATTTTTTAAGTCAGCGGTATTTTGCAATGCACAATGATAATTTTCATGTTTGTGTTCTTTAAAAGGATCAATCAGGCATCCTGATCTAAAATATATGAATGCAGTTTCTCTCACAGCAGTTTCGCTTTGGTAAACTTTTGATTAAGTACAATACAAATGTATGCGTAGCTACAAATCTTTTTAAAATTTCTGAAAATAGTGGCTTAACAATTTCGACCTATTTTAGGTTCTTCTTAAGTGCTCTTTACCTTTCTCAGGAAATATGTGTGGAGGCTGCGGATGTTGCGGTGGCTGCTGCGGTGGATGCTGCTGCCCTTGCATCACGATCTACACCTGCTGTACAAAGATTTGCTAGTGGCATCGAATCGCGCTACTTCGCGCAGTCGAGCCATGCTGTCACCGTCGAAGATGGCGCACCGACGCCTCCCGATGTTTGTGTCTTCGAAGTATACGCCCCGTGCCGTTTTGTGGAAATACACTACTATAAATAAGCGTCATGACCGCAGTAATAGCCTAGTGGTGTGACTGTTGGACTGCTTAGTCATAGGTCTCGAGTTCGAACCCAAGTCACGCACCTCTGATTTTACGGGTGCATGTGCGCGTATTGTAATAATTATCACTTGCTTAAAAATTTGTGAAAGAAAAATTGTGAGGAAACCAGCACGTCTGAGAGATATTTCTCAATAGCATGTGAAGCTAATTTAGAGGCACATGGGCAGTATAAAAACTCTGACCCCACGTTAGTCACTAAACGCACGAAAAACAAATAATAAGCGTAATATTAGCCTGACAGTTTTAAATTAAGGATTAACTGTCGTTATTTAACCACCCTTTGGAATTTAACTAGTACTACGTAACTTGATTTTTGAAACGGATTGGGTCGGAACTTCATGCGCACATAATCAGTCTATAATGTTTCCACTACATGGACACATAGGTTGTGGGTTAGTAAATTGCAACTTCGCATATTACATGTTTAAGTAGTTTTAGCAATAAATTAATTAGTAATACAGTGAAAGATGCTGTTGTCCATCCTTATCACGTCACTGATGATTCATTTATTCTCCTAGTCTTTTCACAACTATTTTAAGGTCGGCTTCCAGTGTAACGGGATATAGCAGAATATCAGTATTTTAATATAAATGTAGCGACTGCCAGTTAATCTAATGAAATAATTGGCTCAAATAATCATGACAAAGTCCTTTTCAATCAATTATTATAGTACTCGTGCTATAATGCCCGGTTATTCTTTATTAAAGGATTAAAGGAATAAACAAGGCCAATGATATGAGTTTAAAGCTTAATGTAACAGATCGTAGTGGAAAAGAGAATTGAAAATATTCCCACTCGTATAATTAATGTCAATACATTGAAGTACATAAACGACGCAAGTTTTGTTTGATTCTCACATTTTTAGGAATCGTCATCTTGTTGTGTCTTTATAGAAAAACAAGGAATACACAAGTAATGTAAAAAGAATGAAGTTTATAAACAAAGGCAAAACAGTGTTTACGCTATTAAGATAATTAAAAGAATATTTTTTTCTTTATCACCTTCTAGTGTCAGATCAAATATTAGAGAATCATTCTACAAACTAAATATAGTATTTTAGGGATCATACAACACGAGTGAGTGTCCACAGTAATCCCTGTTTGAGTACTGCTCCTTCTGGATCGGGGTTCAGGGGACAATGAAAATCGGGTTGTATTGACCGAATATATTTCGCGTGTTCCCTGAGAGAGAACCGTTCGCCCGGACCAGTGCGCAGTAACTGGCCGTTCCAATTCATACATCACGCGCGTATATAATTTGCTTACCTTGCACTCTGCCTTACATACATACATGTGTCCCTACACTACTCCCCCCCAAAATTTTACAAAAATTTTCTTACATCGCTAGGTACACTTATCATAACATTATTCCTAGTTACGTTCAAAGTGTGAACGTTATGTTGCAAATGGTTACATATTGCGATAAGCACTGGTCACTGGATAATAACAATACACGGTGGCCGTATCTTATTACACGTAGCTGGCTTGTGGCGGTTGCTGTGGTACGCTGCGTGTTTCTACGCGGCCAGGCAACACAGTCACAACACCGGATGCATCTTTGATTTCTTTGTGTACCATTTTCTTGACGCGGTGTCGAAAATGCTGACACAACACTAGCACTGCGATTAGCGCGACCGCGGTTGCCATGACTGCGAAACCGATCTCGTACTTCGTCACTTTTGACTCTATCGCGTTATTTTGGGCGATGACAACTTCTTCTTTGCTGTACGTCTTGCCCATGGTTAACAATTTTTACGTAAGTCTCGCTACTCGGAATGATAATGAATGCTATTTAACTCAGTGCTTCTTGCAGTACGTATTAATATTTAATAAGTATAGGTACATATGTAAGCAAAATCAAAGTTCATTTGCTTCAAGGCCGATGGTTGTTGTATTACATTTGCACACACTGATATTTAATATAATGTTCAATCTTGTTTACATAAAATTGCCATAGCATAGTCGGCATTATTTCTATACTAGTTATGTTACAGGGTGCGGTCATCCATTTTCGGGAGCCGACTTAATGGTATTCCATTTGGCAATACAAAAACTTACATCTAGATTTTAAGGGTAGTTGCCGTAACTTCCACTCTGCAATAACATAATGACACCATAACGGCCGGCAGCTTCCGTTACGACAACGCCGAACAAAATAATAATAAAAAATTAGCTACAAGGTCAACAAAAACACAAAATAATGTTAACATGTTGGAACATTAATAGTCGCGGTACTCATTGAATCTTACGGGTGGTCTAATAGTGCGACCACTGCGACTTGTCTTTGGCTGAGGCTTATTACCGATTGGAATCGGTGACAATGGTACTGGGTTCGATTCCGAGTCTGCGTTTTTATGCGAATTATCTACAGAAGTGCCTGTTTGTTTGTCATTTCGTTCTTCGTTTAATAAGTATGCTGGTTTCAGCCTATCAATGGACACACTAGCTTTCCTGTTTGGTAGCTGAATTACAAATACTTTGCCTTTGTAAGTAGGTGTTAATGGTTTTCGTACCGCATCGTTGCGAATAAATACATGTTCGCATTTATATAGATCACTATGAATAAACAATGTACGTGAGTCTCGCGATTGCTGTGATACCGGTTTTAGATTTTTTATCGTATCTTTTAAGTGCCTTATGAACTCGTGATCGTCTCCGCTTCGTTTACTGGAGGCGCTGTAGAAGTCTCCCGGTAAACGAAGCGTTTGGCCGTACACGTACTCTGCGGGACTAACGCCATTGTCACTCCTACCTACTGTACGTAACCCTAATAATACCGTTGGCAGTTCATCGAGCCAGGACGAGTTGTCAATGAGGCGAGCTGTTAGCGCTGACTTCATGGAGCGATGCCAGCGTTCCACAAGACCATTGCTTTGAGGATGGTATGGTGTGGTACGCGTTTTCGTTATACCCATGTACTTCATTAATTGCGTGAATAACGAGCTCTCGAATTGCCGCCCTTGGTCGCTCGTCAGTTTATTGGGGCAACCGAATCTACTAACCCATGACTCATAAAATACTTTTGCTACGACTTCTGCCGTGATTTCTTTTACTGGAATGGCCTCCGGCCAACGCGTACATCGGTCGATCATGGTGATTAGGTACTTGTGCCCTTCTCGCGAGGTAGGAAGGGGGCCTACTATGTCGATATGAACTTGTTCAAAGCGGTCACATGCTGGGAACTGTTGCAGGTCCGATACCGCGTGTCTATTAACTTTTGATTTTTGACACTGTAAGCATGTTTTTGCCCATCTTCCGACATCGCGATTTATTCCTGGCCAAAAAAAACGTTGTGCGACCAATTTACGCGTTGCCCTTGTGCCCGGATGGCTGACGTCATGTACCGTGTTGAATGCAAGTTTTCTAAAATTTTCTGTTAAATAAGGCCTACAAGAGTTGGTCGAGATTTCGCAATAAATTTGTGCATCACTGTTTGGAATATGATATTTCTTTAAACAAAAGTTGTTATTTCCTGCGCTCAATAATTGTGCGAGTTCAGCGTCGCCGTCTTGCGCTATCGCTAATTCTGTGAAGTCGAGTACAGTTGGGCAGTGTATGGTTTCAACGCGCGATAATGCGTCGGCTACGGCATTATTTTCGCCTTGTATGTACCTAATGTCCGTTGTGAATTCGCTGATGAATAACAACTGCCTCGTGCGTTTTGGCGTTTCACAATTGCTGTGTAGTTTTGTGAATGCATAGATTAAGGGTTTATGATCTGTAAAGATCGTTAACTGATTGCCCTCAAAGAGATACCGAAAATGCTTAATTGCCATGTAAATGGCTAACAATTCTCTGTCGTACGTAGAATACTTTTGTTGAGCTTTTGTAAACTTCTTCGAAAAGTATCCTAATGGCTGCCACGCTCTACCTATTTTTTGCTGCAGCACGGCTCCCGCGCAAGTGTCTGAGGCGTCAGTCATCAGTGCTAAGGGTACATTTGCTTTAGGGTGTGACAACATTACTGCATTCTTTAAACCTTGTTTACACTTCTCGAAAGCTTCCATTGAATTGCTATCCCATTGTATAACCGTTTTATCTTTCTTTTTGGCGCCTTTCATAAATTCATTGAGGCTTGCCTGATGGCTGGCGGCGTTTGGAATGCCTGCTCTATAGAAGTTGATCATACCTAAAAACCTTCTCAATTGTTCTACGGTTTGAGGACGCGGGAAATCTAAGATCGCCTTAATTTTATGGTCTAGTGGTTTAATACCGTTCGTCGAGACCTCATATCCTAAAAATTCGATGTTAGATTTTCCAAACTCGCACTTCGATAGATTAATGGTGATGCCAAACTGCCTAAATCTTTCCAAAACCTGTTTCAGATGCATTTTTTTCTCTTCTATTGAGTCGCTAGCTATAATGACGTCATCGACAAAACTAAATAAAAAGTCTAACCCTTGCAGTACTGTGTGGTTCATGAAACGTTGGAATGTCTGACTCGCGTTACGTAAACCGAAAGTCATGCGCGGGAATTCGAATAGCCCGAAGGGGGTTATGATTGCCGTTTTCTCGATGTCTTCCTTCGCAACTTTCACGCAATGGTACGATTTGTTAATATCCAGTTTTGTGAAAATTTTCTTACCTGACAGTACGTAGGTGAAGTCGTGCAGCCGTGGTACTGGGTAACGGTCTGGTTTCGTGATGGCGTTCAGGCGCCTATAGTCGCCACACGGCCGAATATCCCCGTTTTTCTTCGCCACCACATGTAGCGGGCTGGCCCACGCGCTGTTGGAGGGTCTGCAGATTCCCATTTCCTGCATTAACCTGAATTCTTCCTTCACCTTGTGATACCTGTTTGGAGGAAGCGGTCTTGCGCGCGCATGTACGGGTGGTCCCGTCGTTTCGATGTGATGCGATACTTTGTTATTATCGCTGACGGTGTCGTCGTCCCTATACGGCGTGGGTTTAGTGATATCTGAGAACTCTGATAATAGCTCGTGAAATGGATGGCCAATGTTTACGATACTGATTGAGGGTTCCGAACATTTCACCATGCTACCGCTGGTTAAGGATTTGTAATTCTTTTCTACCAATTTTTGCGCGTTTAGATCTACTAATAATTTATAATGACGTAAAAAATCCGCTCCTAAAATTGGCTGTTTAACATTTGCTACAATGAAGGTCCATTGATAAGGTTGATTGAGATTAAGATTTAATTTTAAATTTCTTGTACCATACGTCTGTATTTCTGAGCCATTGGCTGCATATAATTTGAAATTAGTACTATTGCTTATGTTGTATGATTTTTTGGTTACTGGTAAGACTGAAACATTAGCACCTGTATCAATTAAAAAACGCATACCCGTAATTGTATCCTTAACACAAAGCCGGTGGTTTGACAAGTCGATGCAGTGATCCACCGTTGACTGCATCGTGGCTAGTTTCCCGCCTCCTGTTTTCCTGACTGTACCGCACCTTTCTTCCAGCTGCACGGTTGTTCGCACTTGCTAGCTTTCTTCCCGAACCGGAAATGGTAGAAACACACCCAGTCCGCCGATCGCCTTCTGTCCCGCCGTTGCGACGCGTTGTTCCAACGCCTCCCTGGTGACGGTGATCGCGATCGTGGTTTGTATGGTTTTCTTTCCTTCTGACTGCTTCTGTGCATTTCCTGAATACTCTTGCTTAGTTTCGATACCTCCTCGATCAATAAATCTGTGCTTGACGGGGAAGAGTTGGCAGCGACTTCGGTAATTGTGTCTCTCAGCTCTGCTGTTTCCATGATCTTGTCTGCCTGTTCTGCCAGCTTGTTCAAGTCTGTTATATCGCTAATTGCTAACACAGTTCGTGCCGTCACTGGTAGGTGTCCCAACCATAGCATGCGCAGGGTGTCCTCTGGAAATTTGCCCCTGTTCAGATCTTTCATGTTTCGCAGTAATTGCGATGGCTTCTGTTCTCCTAGATCTATTTCTTTCAGCAATTTCCGCGCTCTCTGTGTATCTGATTCTTCGTACACGCTCAGCAGCCGTTCTTTCAGCACTGTGTACGGTTTGTCTGCAGGTGGTTCCATCACCAGATCTGACACTTGGCGTACATTTTCTTTGTTTAGCCTTGCGATCACCTGGTTGAATTTTGCTTTTTCGCCTTTTTTCTGATCTGCGACTATGACCTCGAACTGCCCGAACCATAGCCGTGGCTCGTCTGCCCAAAACTCCGGAATCTGTGTCTTGCTGGTGATTAGCGATACATCATCATCCTCCGATTTCACTGGCACGGTCGGCTGCGTTGATGCCAACGCTTGCGGTGGTAACAATGGTTGCATCATTTTTTATTAGTTCGTAATCGCGTAGTACTGAAGTACTATAAACGTGCACTATATTTCACTATAATATTCTATGACGTGTATAGTTTTTCGGGGTCACCACTTTAGGGATCATACAACACGAGTGAGTGTCCACAGTAATCCCTGTTTGAGTACTGCTCCTTCTGGATCGGGGTTCAGGGGACAATGAAAATCGGGTTGTATTGACCGAATATATTTCGCGTGTTCCCTGAGAGAGAACCGTTCGCCCGGACCAGTGCGCAGTAACTGGCCGTTCCAATTCATACATCACGCGCGTATATAATTTGCTTACCTTGCACTCTGCCTTACATACATACATGTGTCCCTACAGTATACGTATTTTCATGATTGTGGAGTTCAGATAGGAACTCCACAATCACGAAAATACGATACCCCTCGATAAGACTGGTTGTCAGATTCGTAACGACGCGACTGTCTAAGATTCAAGAGTGGCAGTGGGACCAACGGTTTAATGTGCTTTCCGAGGCAGCGAGGGGTCTCAGTGTACAAAGATGGTCACCTATCCATCGACTGACCGCGGCCAGTGTCTCATTAGTAACGGTTGAAGGGAAATTATCACGTTGTAATATTTTATAACGTTGTGCACCGCGTACCTGTGTAGACGTCACATTGACGACATCATTCATTGACGACGCACCTGACGGGGAAACACAGTGATTTACATATTTATCTAGTAATACCGCTAAGTATAGTTTACCATTTAATTTATTCAAATATTTTAATACGTTGTGTGGTACGGATCGGTTCACACGCGTCTCACTGCTCATCAGCGCACGCGCACAAGACCCTCGCTATGGCCGACAACGACAACGGTGTTGACGGTCCACACAAATTCTCAGATCTCGTCGATGAACAAGTAATGTACATTATTGCCTGGATTTTGTTGGTGCCGTGTTCAGTTGCGTTCATTTACGGGATGACCTCATGGTGTGTCCTCAAGAAGTTCCGTCACTTCAGAAACTATGTGATTCTCAGTGCAATTACGGCGAAAATGCTAAGTTTAATGTTGTGTCAAATAGAATTATTGTTTACGAATCATATATATAGTATGATAATTATATCTATATTTTTTTATTGTTCATTAGCGTTTCAATGTTGGTTACTAGTGTTGTGTTATATTTTTTATGTTGATTTTGTGAAAGTGTTCAACATTGATATTCGTAGAAGGTATCTAAAGAGTAGCCTGTTTGGCTGGGGTATACCTTTTATACAGTCCCTAATAATCGTTGGCCCTACTTTGATTTTTTTTTTCTTCGGCAAGAAAGTAATTGCCGGTCGGGCTGCCGACATTCTCCTAACATTAATGTTATTAGTACCACAGATGGTTAGTTTTGTTATTTACGTAATAGTTCTACATTGTCTATTCCGCGTTAGTGACGCTGGGGCTAATACTTCAACTAATAAATGGCGTCGCTTCTACATAGCCACGTTGATATTTATACTCAGTAATGTTATGGTTTTAACCGCTTTACCAGAGGTATTGGAAAGGCCGATATTGGTTATTGATATAATCGGAGAATTCGGGGAGTATTTGAACACAATAGTATTGTGTATATATGTTATCGTATTGAAGAGTAATCGGGAATTATGGCGAGAATTTTTCGATAAGAGATCGAAACAAAAGACGCTCGGAATGTAACTCGCAGTAACACCAGAACTATTTCCAACAACATGTTGTTGAGCATACTTAGGTCAAGTTATTTTACACTGAACTTGAGATAGTTGAATCAAAGATAAAAACAAAGATAAAAAAGCAGTATGACTGCTTAAAAAACGAGTTAAAATGCAAATGAGTAACGTTTGTAACCAGTTCCATGTAGATCGACCGTTCTAACCAATTAGACGTTTAAGATAACCTCGCAAATAAAATAAACAAGTATCACTTAGAGAGAATTCCTACCTTCAGACCTCAAGAACAATAAAATCAGAAACGGGGGCGTGTTTGTCGACTCTTCAAATTGGAACATACATTTGAATACTCTTAGCTTTAAGGCAATTTTATTGGTATCTACTTGTGATCTGGATTGATGGAATAAAATTGTTGGAAATTATGTGTTTTGTTTCACTTCGGCTTAATATTCATTAGAAGCACGACGATAGCACTTACCTGTGGTGGTATTCTGTATAAAACTCACCATGAAAACGTAGGGGAAGTAAGTTTCAAGTGAGCCAATAGTGTCAATCCCTAGCATTCGGTGAAACGACAACTCTCTTTACCTAAGTTTGAACCTTTTTAACGCCAGAGTATAAACGCACGAGCGTGCCCTCCACGCCAAGCTATAAATGTATTTCTTCTTGTTATCATGAATGTACCATGGTGTCTTTAAATTGTTTCATGTCATTAAATACGTACGAAGGCTGCAATTTTTAAGATATCTATATAAACACTCACAACAGTATAAGAAAGAAGAAGAGACAGAGAAGAGAAGAGAAGTGTAAGTATTTAATTGTTTATTTCCAGTTATAGTGTTCTTGCCAATGTCACAAATTTGTGTCGTTGGCGTACAGGGCATGCGCTTGCTTGTCACGTGTATGTCACACCGGCGTTCAAAAGGTTAACAGTGAGATTTTTACAGCATCGGCCGACTGTTCTAGATATTAATGCCCATTGCTGGCTGGGGTGCAATGACCTTTAATAATATTGAAACAAACACATCGACACCAATGTCAATTTGTAATATGGAGCTGTGGTTGACAGTACTTAACCATAATGTTTCATGCAACAAGTAGGTAAATAAAAACAATAACAATTTTAAAATAATTTATTTATTACAATGATATGCATTACACCTACTAACTCTTACACATCGTCCTAAGATTTCCAAGATCACACACAACAATAAACACGACATCCTTTCAAGACCAGCGCACATACTACTGCGGTCGGCGAGGTAGCGTATTTTCGTAAGTCCAATGTAAATTCATACGTATCCAACGGTAACAAGGTATAGATTCCAAATTTCATGGACCGATCACGGAGCATCAACGGGGATTTCTATCTGCAAAATTAGAGAGCGCGCTGGAGGATACCCCGGCGGGATGCGACGTCATGCGGCAGGATGCGACGGTACGCGTCAAAGTCCGCTAGCATACGTTTGCGGAAGAGGCACGGCAAACGATGGTGCACTCCGCATTTCCCTCGTGGCATACCGGGGGATGCCAGGTATACTACTGGATGTTGCATCATCCGGTAGTGCGATGACAGCTGCTGACAAATCTTCAGTATGCAGGTCCACTGGCTGGCGGGGAATTCTTGTCGATATTTTCCCCCGCCCGCCGGTGTGCGCTGGCTTTTAATCGGTTGACATAATACTCGTGCCAGATTGCCCGGTTACTCTTCAATAAAGGCACGAACAATGCCAAGGTCGTTACTTGCAAGCCTAATATAACAGCACGTATTGCCACTGTAACTCTAAATATATCAAATATGACAAACGTTAAAACGAAAACATTGCTTAATACAAACATAGCCGTCGCTGTACATAAACGGCGGACACGGTCTCTCCTTCTGTCTTGTTTAGTAACAGCACCGGCATTTTCTTTACAAAAAAAGAGAGAATTTACAAGTTTAATAAATATGATCAAGTTTATACACGAAGGTACAATATTGCATATGAATAAAGAGCTTACGATGTTAAACAGCAAAGTTATTCCCTCTCTGTTATCTGTTAGTTTCTTATTAATAATAATTAAACATAAAGCACATAGCATCCATATTATAGAAGGCACGGCCCAGGCAAAGATCAAGCTTTTCAGATGCTTCCTTTCTATATCACTACGAAAAACTTTAACAATATCAACGTAAAACATATAACACATGACCAACAACCAACAATTATACACGGTCGTTAAATAAACAAACGTAATAAACCAATATAAATTAATGCACTTTCTGAAGTCAATAGTATTTTCTTCGCAATGAATTAAAGTTAATGACACAACAGTTAAGCGTAATATATTCACTAGGACTGCATGGAGATACACGTAGTTGTTGAAACTGCGGAACTTCTTGATGAGGCACCAGGATGTTACTCCGTATATGAACGTAGCCAGACACAGAGCGAAATGAGTGTAGTGTCCGATCATATACACGGGAACGACTGAAGGCTCCAGGTAACAATTATCGTTCACAGTGGAGCACAAGGGCACATTGTGTTCATTATCAGCCATGACAGGAATCAAACTCGGTATTGCTATTTAAATATTGAAGGAATTAAATATTACTTAATAATCTATTTAATTCTCCATTAATTAATAAGTTATTGAAGAGCGAAGTCTCCCGACACAGGCTTATCCGCTTAAAAGGAGGCTCCAATCACTAGTTTTTAAGGTTAACTTGTTGAAATAATAAACAATTTTTTATTTTTCATTATTGCTGTGTGTGAAATGTAGGCGATAGACACAAGCATGACTAACAACACAGTCGATACAATAAAACTAAAGACCGATCATTTACGTTAGCAAGTACCGGAATAAACTAATGTGATCAAGCCAGATTTTTTGCACTTAACGATTAATACTGATTCTGATTACCCGCCTTATCAGTCGTAATGGTATGCTATAAAACTTATGATAACGTGGTAACATCGTCATCACCCATGAAGGCTTTTATAATACCACGAAGTGAGGACGCTACCGATAAACAATATAACAATAATCACGACAAAGTCCTATTCATTCGATTCGCAAAATACTCGTACCATAATGCCCGGTTACTCTTTACTAAAGGCACAAATAACGAAATAACCATTGTTTGCAAGCCTAAAGTAATAGCTTGTAATGTCAATGAATCATGAAATAAACCCCATAATAATAAACTCAAAATATAGACGTTGGTCAACATAAACAAACCTAACGCAGTACGTAAACGACGCCAGTTTTCTCTCCTTCTTTCCCTCTCAGGAACCACACAAGCGTTTGTTTGTTTACAAAAAAATAGAGAACGAACAAGGTTTATGAAAACTACCACGTTTATAATTAAAGGCACAATTTCACACATTAATAAGGCGACAATGATAATTATAAGAACAATGAATCCGCATTTATCACATTCAAGTGAGAGATTAACAATTAGTGCCACCAATAAACAAATGATCCATCCTATCAGAGGCACGCCCCAAGCTAAGAGGAAGCTTTTAAGGAACTTCCATTTTATATCTACCTCAAAAACTTTAACAATATTAACGTAAAACATATAACACATCACTAACAACCAATAGTTAAATACAGTAGAAAAAAACGTGAAGACCACAAATTGTCTGATAGTCATAAATTCCCCGGAATAGGTATCAGTTGCTGACACAACAGTTAAACGACAAGAATTGGCTAGGATGGTATTGAGATACACGTAGTTGTTAAAATTACGAAACTTCCTCATGAGGCACCATGATGTCACTGCATACATGAACGTAGCCAGGGTCACAGAAAACTGAACATAATGCCCGATCATAAAGAGGTTTGGTGGAGATTGGTCACTCTCAGTCACTGAAGACTTGGGTGCACTGGTATCGATATCAAACTGAGTATTGTTGAGTATGTAGAAGATATTTCTCATGATTTTATTTTAAAAACACCAAAATATAGACGACGGATACCGGTTTGACTCTCAACAGTGTCGCGTCGAACATTACGATAATAGGGTCAACGTCAAACTAATGTGTTTAATCCATGATTTCAGGTAGTAAGTGTACAGTCCTGCTGATCGATTTTATTGACTTTATCTTGTACGGTTCGTAATGGCGCTAGTAGCTAATAATGGCCCATGATAACGCAAGGCATCATACGATGATGTCAGCATAGATGAAAGGGCCCATTAGAACCGATGCTTGTCGGATACACTGCCCCGGAACACAAAGGTCTTGAAAGGGACATGGATGGGTTTTAGTCAGTAAGAGTCTGACACTCACTTCCTCTTCACCCACAGCGAGAGGAGTCTTTTGATGCGTTACCATCCTTTGAAAAATAAAGGCATCATACGATGTTCTACGTTATTCATTGGTTATCTTATGCAAGGCTTTTAGACCAACAGCTGTTGTTGTTATCAAAAACCAATCTTACATTGCAACCCCCTGACTGGTGCCGGACCGCCTCGATAAATTCCTCCGCATCGCTGTAAACTGGTAATATACCCAAGAGACTGGCGCCATTGACACTTGTATGGCAATGCCTGTGGTCAAGGTAAAAGCCAACCCTTGGGTCACGGGAAGTGTCAACCAGCCGTTTGGAGATCTCGTTGACGTCGACCAACTAAATAGGGGACTCTACACGTGAGGCTCAATGTTTAGGCAATTGGCATCCAACGTAGCAACGCTGCCAGCTTTTTGGGCACATTTCCCACTGACAGCGATGGGGATGAATTTTTCCACTTGTACGTCATAATGGATACATTTTTTTAGTTTCAGGTTGTATATATTAAATAATTGTTTAAGCATGTAATAATTCCTTTTGAAGAAATAAAAAGTTTAATAGAAAGACAAAGAAGTATTTGTTTATCCTCAACCTGTTCTAAGTATTCAAGAGATAAAACGGAAGGTTCTATTGTGCAATTACTCATTCAAGATAGTGACGCGATCCTCTACTATATCATTGGCCATTACAAACTGTGAAAGATAAGTTAATGTTAACAAAATCGATCGGTAGATAAGCTGAATGCATAAAATCTGGTTTAATCGCATTAGTTAAGTCCTCTCGCCGGCACAGTAATGTTCGATGTGAAACTCTTGATATATCTTCTGTTGAGTCCAAAACCAATCGGTCGTATACATATATTTTTATTTTAAAGTAAACATGAAAAATGACTGCATCTGATCAGCACCACTTGTGACTTTAACTATGGCTGATAACGACTCAAGTGAGCCCAACATTACAGTGTGTGCTAGTGATGAAAACTCAATCGTTCTTCAAGTTATAATCTTACACTATATTCAGTGTGCTTTAACTTTATCTACGTTTACCTACGGAGTGATATCGTGGTGCCTCATCAGGAACTTCCGAAACTTCAACAACTACGTGTATCTCAATACAATTCTAGTGAACGTATTACGTTTAAGTGTTCTCACTATAACTAAAATTCATACCTGCGGGAATATTGAATCGTTCCTTCAATTCACCATCTTTATGTTTCTCTCAAGTGTCTTTAACTATTGTCTGTTGGAGATGTGTTACATGTTTTACGTTGATGTTGTAAAAGTTTTCCGTGGAGATATACAATGGAAGTTCCTTAAAAGCTCACTCTTTGCCTGGGGCGTGCCCGTAATAGGCTTTATCATTTGTAGTGTGATGTTACTTATTATTCAACTGGTAGTAGAATGTGATAGAGAAAAACTTATTCTTCTTATTGTTACAATAGGCGTTACTATCACCAGCTATCTTGTACCTTTATTATTAAACCTGATACTTTTTATTAAGATTGTTGTTTCCCTGTTTTTTAGTAAAGGTAAGAATGCATGTGTGCCTAAGAAACAAAGAAGGAAAGAAAACTGGCGTCGTTTATTGACGGCGACGGCCATGTTTATGTTGACAAACGTCAACGTTTTGATCGCTTTAATGTGGGGTTTCTTTCATTTTCAATTTTCATTACGGGTTGTTACATTTACCTGTCAAACTGCCGTTCTGTCATTATTTGTTCCTTTGGTAAAGAGTAACCGGACGTTATGGTACGAATATTATGTGAATCGAAAGAATAGAAACCTGTCGTGATTATTATTATTGTTGTGAACTTTGACTTTTCTGCTAATTGGGTATTTGAAAGAGTAGTCAATAACGTTTCATTTTATGAATTGTCAAAACGCGGAATATGTACGTGATTTGTATGAAATATAACTATGTGACGTCACAGATTTTTAGAATCAAATGGAATACTTATTAGCATTAGATGCAATTTTACGATTACATTTTCGCATAATATTTAATTTCTGTTCGATGATGGAAGTTTTTAAGATAAGCGGTCTCTTTTAAGTGATTTCATATTTTATTTTTGACCGTTTCAAACAGTCAATTATAGCAATTAATTATTGTCATTATAGGTAATACATTCAGTCAAAAAAGTATCGGGAATGAATGATTTGTTTATGGTTCCAAATTCAAATTTTTGTTTTTTTGTAGTTGTTAGATTGGCACAACTGTTTTCCATTTTGGCGCGGAGTTTGAGTTGCATCTGTTATTTATATTAAATACAGTGCTGGTTTTAGTAATAGCATATAATTATAGTGTGTATTGCGAATTTCATAATGGACAAAAATATCGAACAAAGAGTTTGTCTTAAATTTTGCATCGCCAATGGAATTTCGTGTTCGGAGTCACTGAAAATGTTACAGAAGGCTTACGGTGAATCGACTTTATCAAAAACTCGTGCTTATGAGTGGTTCAAAGCGTTCAAAAGCGGTCGAGATGTGATGGAAGATTTGCCTCGCTCTGGTAGGCCGTCAACGTCTGCAACTGAAGTTAACATCGCAAAAGTGAAGAAAATAGTGACTGAAAATCCCCATTCAACTCTGAGAGAGATAGCCGCCGAACTTTCCGTATCTCACGAGTCGATCCGTACCATTTTAACTAATCATTTGGGTATGAAACATGTTGCTGCTCGGCTAGTCCCAAAAGATCTGAATTTTCTCCAAAAACTCAATCGCATGAAAGTCGCTAAGGACATGCTAGATCGAGTCAGTTCGGACCCAACATTCATGAAACGCATTGTTACTGGTGACGAGACGTGGGTTTACGAGTTTGACATGCAAACTAGTCAACAAGCTTCGGAGTGGCGCCTTCCAACTGAACCGAAACCGAAAAAACCACGCCAAAGTCGATCAAAAGTCAAAGTCTAGTCAAATATTATTTGAGCGTTATGCGGCGTTTAAGAGAGCAAATTCGACGAAAAAGGCCAGATTTGTGGAAAGAAAATTCTTGGATTTTGCACCACGACAATGCGCCTTCGCACAAGGCTATCATTGTGAACGAATTTTTGACCAGACACTCAACAAATACCATCCAGCAACCACCATATTCACCAGATATGGCTCCTGCTGACTTTTTTCTTTTTCCTAAACTCAAATTACCACTTCGTGGCACCCGTTTTCAATCGATAGAAGACATAAATAAGAATTCGCGGCGAGAACTGAACTCAATTCCGGAAGCAGCGTTTAAAAAATGTTTTGATGAATGGATTATTCGTTGGCGCAAGTATCGTTTCTAAAGGAGCATACTTTGAAGGTGATAAAATAAATTTGGATGAATAACAGACATTTTGTGTATTATAGATCTTTTCCCGGTACTTTCTTGACAGAGTAGTATTATTGTGTAGTTATAAGTATTGTAAAGGTAGCATGTCACTCATTGATTGAAATTTGTACTGAATAAATAAGTTACTATATTCTTAAACATTGTTTTTTGTACGCACAGTCTGGCCACTTGCCACTGCAAAAAAAAAGAATTTTTTTTTTTTCCAGTGGCAACGTGCATTACAGTTAAATAGGTAATAAGGGCCGGTGCTCGCAACTCCAAGTCAATGCGGGTACTTTGCGCATGAGTGGAAGCCGCCAGTGCTGGATTAACCATATTATAGCATGAGTAGGTAGCAATTGCTATGGGCCCCGCGCAAAAGGGGACCCCGCGTAACCAAACCAATCTCCTTCGAAACAATTTGTTTGTCGACGTGTAATGAATTTACTTGTCACAGTCATTAAATTTAGTTGCTAAGTGCGCTGCAGACTGTTGTAGAAATTCATTTTTTGTTACCGGTGCTACACATCGTCGGGGTTTTCTTATTTAAGCTTTTACTTAAAAACATCCGATTTTAGAAATGTTTTCGGAGACTAGGTGGTCCGAAACTGTTGATGCTACGAAGGCACTTTTTTGTGGAGAACCGACACATAGAACAGAACCATCATAACAATTAGACGTATTGAGAGTTGATTTTTTTTTACTACTTTGTACATAAGAGCCCGTAGCAGATCAAGGGCCCCATGGATATAATTTGCTACGGGCCCCGCGCTTGCCTAATCCGGCGCTGGAGACACAATTACTATTTTCTATTGTCAGAGAACTGAATCAGCTCGTAATTATTTATAAGCAGTTATAATATATATATTCATAGAAGTAGAACACGTCTTTATGAGTTATACAATGAAAGGACTTTTGTAAATACTGCTGAATTTAATTTATATGTTAGAAATTATTCAAAATTATTTAAAAAGCTTGTTGCGTAACCAAGTCGCGTTATCTTAGTGCGAAGATTAAAAACAGTAGTAATGTAATTAAAACGACTTGGAACATTATTAATAGTGAAACGTGAAAGTCTAGTAACCGAAATTCTGACTACAGCTTGTCTATTAATGGCAACATAATTAAATCAGACTTACAAGTCGCCGCGTCCTTTGAAAAGTTATTTTCGGATATTCCCGTTTCAACTACTAAATCCTTAAAGTCATCACCTTCTGTTGCTGAGTCTTTACTTAAGGAACATGTTAATATTTGCGGTACGGAATTTCATTTTGAGCATATTACTTGTAGAGACATAATTAAAACCTTTCACACTTTAAATGTAAAAAAGACTGCAGATTTGTGGGGTAATTCTGTAGAAGTTGCTAAGTCTGTTAATTTAGCTCATATCTTTAATAATTGTATCGACTGTCGGGAGTTTCCTGACCTAATGAAAAATAGTAAAGTAATACCTTTGTTTAAATCAGGTAGTTCATTAGACCCCACTAACTATAGACCTATTTCAATACTACCTACCTTCAGTAAAATATTTGAGAAAGTAATTCTAGAGCAATTACAAAGATTTTTTAACAAATATAAATTATTACACACCAAACAGTTCGGGTTTACAAGGGGTCGTTCAACTACAGATGCCGGTGTTGAACTTTTAGGGCATATTTACAATGCATGGGAAGATAAATGCGACGCCTTGGGGATTTTTTGTGATTTGTCTAAGGCCTTCGATTGCGTTCTTCATGAAACATTAATCAGGAAACTCCGCCATTACGGGATCCGAAGCACCGCTCTGAATCTTCTTACTTCGTACTTGAGTAATAGAATTCAGAGCGTTGACGTTAATGGAAAAAGATCTCCCGGATCTATAGTAACAATGGGAGTCCCACAAGGCTCGATTCTTGGCCCTTTTTTGTTTCTTATTTATATTAACGATTTGCCTTACCTCATAAAAAATAGTCATGATGTAGTGTTATTTGCAGATGACACTTCACTTTTGTTTAAACTTAAACGTCAGCAGCTGGTTACTGACGATGTAAATAGCGCGATCGCAACGGTAGTTCATTGGTTTAATGTTAATAACTTACTACTTAATGAAAAAAAACCAAATGTATTAAGTTTACGCTACCCCACGTTAGACAGGAAACCAAAGTGTTGATAAAGGGCGAAGAATTGAATCCTGAAGATACCACGGTATTTTTGGGCTTAACTTTGGATGCTAAGCTTCAGTGGGGGCCACATATAGATAAATTGTCAAAAAAACTAAGCTCCGCAGCATACGCTGTTAGAAAAATTCGTACTTTAACTGACACAGAGACAGCTCGCTTAGTGCACTTTAGCTATTTTCATAGTGTAATGTCGTACGGTATTCTGTTGTGGGGAAATGCCGCCGATATTCAGACGATGTTTTGCAGAAAAGAGCTGTTCGAGCAATTTATAAATTAAGTCCGAGACACTCTCTCAGAGAAAAATTTAAAGAAATAAATGTAATGACTGTACCTTCACAGTTTATTTTTGAAAATCTAATGTATGCCCATAAAAATATAAAATTGTTTAAAAAATATAGTGATATCCATGATAAGAGTACTAGGAACAAACACAAATTTGTTGTACCCACTACAAGGCTCAAAAAAATAGGAGGCTCGTTCAGATGTCAATGTATACGCTTTTATAATAAACTTCCAAGCCACGTTCAAGATCTAAGCCTTAATAAATTCAAATCGTTCGTTAAACGCAAGTTGTGCCAGAATGCTTATTATACTGTCAAAGACTTTATTGAAGACAAAAGGGCTTGGGATTGAGCTGCTCCAATTGTTTACATATTGAATATTCTTTCTTTTTTTTCTTATATCCTAAACTGATTGATTAGCATCTGAGATTACTCCTGGAGCTGCTGAAGATTCACAAAAACTTTTTGCATTACATAACTTCAATCTCTTAGCATTGTATAATTCCATAGCACGTTTGTGAGTACTATGTACCTACTATAAGGCTACCATTTACTGAGTACGTCTTACATTGACTTGAATGTGCCCTGGCGGCTAAGAGAATGTCATGCTCCCTATAATGTCTCACTGATGGTGGCGCGTGTTTTGGATCATTTAGCTCCCATCAAAATGGTAGAGCTGAATGGTGCTAGTCCGTGCGTCATGTGCATGAACGGGCGCCGTCAGTAGGGATTGGTCGCCTCTTAGCTGCCACGGCTGTTTTAATATTTAAATTAATTTTGAATTGTTTTTTAAAATCTTGTAATTATGGACGCTTTTATTAAGTTCTGCATCGTTCTCACGTGTATATTTCAACATGAATGATGTAACCCAGTTTTTGTAAACATATTTTTATTTAAAAGAGTGTCCATGGAGTTTCTTGCCCGTTCTTCTTCATAGGTGCCTACTGCTTTGGAATGGGCAACTAGCTTCATCTTTCTGACTGACCAACCCCTTGACAATTCAAAAGTGCCTGTAATTGGTTTATTTGAAATAAATGCTTTGAGTTTGAGTTTAAACGGGTCACAAGTAAAAGTTTGAATTCATTTTCACACACGAAAAATGTTTCATATAATAACTTAACTTATGTTACATAATGGATGCGTTACGCCATGTTAACAAAAGTTTTCATTGACTAACAGAGTCATTTACGAATTGTACTGATAACGCGAGGTAAATATGATTAATACGCTAAGTGCTAAAAAAGTGGTTTAAACACATCAGTTTATATCCGTCCCAGTTGCAGTATAGTTCTATCCACTGGGTTGGGAGGCAGAAATGAATCTGTTATCGGCAATATAGTGATCAAAAATGCAATACTTAATAATACTTACTAGTGCCTGAGTGTTGACACAGAGTGTGAAGCTCGCCATGGAAGGTTTCAATACTAGTTCGGGCTGTACAGTGGGCTATGATTGCCTGGAACCTTCAGTCGTTCCCGTATATATAATTTCACACTATTGTTTATTCGCTTTGTGCCTCGCTTCGTTTACATACGGAGCGGCATCATGGTACATCATCAGGAATTTTCGCATTTTCAACAACTACGTGTATATCAGTGCAAACATAGTGAATATATTACGTTTAACTGTTTTGTCACTTACTTTGATTCATTGTAAAGCAACAATAGTTGATTTCAGAAAGTGCATTACTTTACCGTGGTATATAACTTTTGTTTATTTAACGGCAGTGTACAACAATTGGTTGTTAGTGATGAGTTATACGTTTTACGTTGATATTGTTAAAGTGTTTCATAAAAATATTGAAAGGAAATATTTTAAAAGCTCAATTTTCGCCTGGGGCGTGCCGGTGTTATTTTTAATCATTTGTTCATTCGTTTGGCTAGTCGTTGAACTAGCGGCAGCGAATAGCAATGGACAATTTTTTACGTTTGCCACCATATGTACTTATGTTACGAGCAATATTGTGCCTTCGATCATACACTTGATTATATTCATAAAACTGGTCTATTCTCTTTTCTTTTGTACAAATACAAATACGAGTGCAGTGTCTAAACAAGATAGATTGAAAGAAAAATGGCGTCGTTTGTGTCTAGCGACGGCTGTATTCGTCTTAAGCAACGTGTTTGTGTTGACATTTATTATTTGGGATTTCTTTGCTCTTATTATTTTAGTACGAAGTGTTACGCTAAGTATCCAAATCATAGCTATGGCGTCCTTTCTTCCTTTAGTGAAAAGCAACCGGTTATTGTGGCACGATTATTACAAGAATCGATCGATAAGGACAAGTAGTGCTATTCTGTAAATAATCTCATCGTGATGACGTAGATGAAGTGAGTTTAAAGTAAGCTGTCAATAGTGTCAATTGCTAGCACTCACTTCGCCTACGTCGTCACGGTGAGATTTTACAGAATCGACGGACTGTAGTCAAATCTCGCCGTGAAAACTTAGGTGATGTGCGCTGTCTATAGTGTAGCATTAAGTAGTATGTCAGCGCACTTGACCTAAGTTTTCAAGGTGAGATTTTTACAAAATCGGTCGGCTTGTCGTGATTATATTATTGTATTGCCTTACTATATTAACTACGATTGTCATTTTTACCCAGAGGACCAGACAAACGGCGTTTTCAAAGCATTTCATTGCGACTTGTATAGTACACATTTTTACGACTTTCGACGACATTTACATAAGCTTTTCTGTGGCTTATAATAATGCCAGTCGCATAAAATTTTGATTTTCCCATCATCAATATCGCAAGAATGTCACTTTGTCTAGGCATTTGGGTGTTCTTTAGTAACAGCGGCAACCTCCTACTATATTATTAATATAATAAATAATGATTTATTAAGAATAAATTGTGAAATTTCGTTTCAATGCACCCTTTTTTTTTAGGGAAGTCATCTAATTACTTCTCCCGTTCTGGAGAGGTCGCCGCCAATCGCCTCTACAAGGACACGGCGGTGTTCGATGCACCCTGATGTCACTCCGTATACACGAAGCTAAAGTGTTAAACTAAACATTTACTTAGCAGCCTCTCACAGTCCACTGCAGGACATCGGCCTCTCCCAGGCTGCGCCACAACACCCTGTCCTCCGCCTTACGCATCCAGTCAGTCCCAGCCACCTTCGTAAAGTCATCGGTCCATCTAGCTTGGGGGCGTCCCACACTACGGTTGCCGATACGCGGTCTCCACTTCAAGACTCGTCTGCTCCACCAGCCATCGGTCCTGCGACAAACACGGCAAGCCCACTACCACTTCAGTTTGCTTAGTCTGCAAGTTATGTCGGTAACTCTTGTTTTTTCCCGTTTTATTCTAGATTTTATACTTCTAAGAGACTCCGAGCATAGCCTGCTCTATACCACGGTGATCGACCTTGAATTTGCGGACCAGCCTGACTGTCAATGCCCATGCTTCAACACTGAATGTCAACACACACAGAGTAACCTTACAATAACACAGTCAGAATCAACCGTATGTGATTAAACGAGATTTTGTTTAGATTCGGTTTTCCTTGACTTATCAATACGATTGGTATTAGTGATAGTAGTCAGTAAAGCCTAGCTTTGATAAAGCCGGGCTGTGTATAAATATAATAAAGGTTTGAGTTTGGTCACCTACGCAGTGTAGTAATATCTATATGATAACTACACAGTGAAAAAGTAACGTATCACCTGTATTTCGTTAATAATAGTGTTGCCAATGTCTTAAGAAGCGACCACGATTATGTTAACTCTAAGTATTTCGAATAAGTGTTATTTTAATTGCACTTTTTTGCCATCGACAAAAAAGTACAGACGCCAGCACATCAAGCTATCTCTAACTGTCAAATTTTCTCAATTAAAAATTAACCTTATGTCTTTGCGATAAAGTTGAAATACTATCAAAGAAATTTGACAGATTGTGGTACCTTGATGTGCTGGCCTCTGTACAAAGAGTCAAGTGCACTTTACGTCATTTTATTCATAATTTTTATCTTTCATCATATTCGATTAATTTTGAATTTCTACTAATATTAAGTCACTGATATAAAGTCACGTATACTTTATTATTTTAAAGGGTCACCATTTTTTTTTTCGCGCTTCCAGATTAAAAATCAGTTATTTCCTACATTTTGACGAGTTTTGCGAGCATAATGTATGGAACTGCCGAATTTTTTTTCGCGATTTCAAGCTATGCCCTACATTTTGACGAATTATGTGAACATAAATGCATGTATGGAACAGCTGTCTTTTTTCACGATTTCAGATTTGTTCACATATAAAAAGTTGTTCATAATAATGTACAATGACCCCTTAAAATAATGCCCATGAATTCAATATGACTCTGTATAATGAAGAAATAGGCACGGATATATGCCTTTAGTCCGTGTATATGTCGCAGGGACATGATAAAAACAGGGATTTGGTCAATTCCCTAAGGGATTTGATCAAATCACGGAAGATGTTAAAATATCAACACGATTTTATCATTTCCCTAAACAAATCTAGTGAGTTGAAGAAATCCCTAAATTGATTCAGTGAAAGGCTAAACTTTCCATTACTGGGCTGGGATTTGAAAGTTCATGTTTTTTTTTGTAGCCCTATGCTTCTGTGTCTGAAGAGTGTAGTGAAGTGCAAGTGTTACAAAAATACCCAAAACCGCCTTGCCCTACCCCGACTCGGACAGCTTAGGTTAGAAGGGGATGGCGGGCTCTGTAAGACCCCGCCATCCCCTTCGTGGTTATTTTTTTTTTAAACCATTGAGCCCCGCGTCGCGGGGCTCAGACTACGCTTTTTGAGAAACTTTTGAATGTTTTGAGGTTAGGTTAGGAAGGTAATCTTACAAAATAAACCTTTAAAATACCACAGAAAAGTTATTTTTGTCATTTCACTGAAACAATTTTGGGATTCGTTCAAATCACTAGATTTCTTTTGTGGGATTTGTCAAATAACCAGATTTGCTTGTGGGAAATGATAAAATCGTGATGTTATTTTAACATCCTCCGTGATTTGATCAAATCCCTTAGGAATTTGACCAAATCCCTGTTTTTATCATATCGCTGCGACATATACGTCGGACAATTCGCATGTTTATCTCTCGTAAACTAAGATATTAGTCACAACATAGCTGTTTTAATATTTAAAACTATAAACAAGCAATTAGAAGTCACGCGTAGCAGCGGTATTACAGTTGACTTATTTATTTTACATTTTTGTACGGAGTCCATCAATCTCCCAGCTATGTTGGGGTCAGCTTCCAATCTAACTGATGCAGCTGTATACCAATATTTTACATGGAGTGGTTATCTGACCTACACCACCCAGTTACTGGGACTGGTTGTAAGACTTTCAGACTTCTGACGACCCGCAACGACTGACAAAGATCTACGAATGACAACATGCAGCAGCATGCATGCAGTTTATATTTTTTTCTTATCACACTAACATTATAAAGGCTTAAGTTTGTGAGTGTGTATTTGTAAGTTTGCTACTTCTTCACGAAAAAGCGACTGATATCTGAATGAAATTTAGCACAGATTATAACCCGGATGAACACATAGGATAGGTAATTTTTAATCCGTCAGTACATTTTATAATTTACGACATCCACGCGGAAAACGCCGCAGGCAGAGACTAGTTACAAAACATTACAACAGTAACCATTTCTTGCAAAATAGAACAACATAGCTTTCTTCTTCTATAAATTGTTATCACAGTTCTACGTTTAAAATGCTCTCATGTAAAATCATGATTATGTAGATAGCCGTATATACTTTGCCGTCTTTTCCCGTCAATATATTTATGTTAACTAATAAAAGGCGTTATCTCAGGTTATTCCTGATTACTAACACTCATTAGTAGTACAATAACATTACGAATTGTACAAGATAAACAGTATGGATAACTATAATAAATGCTGAAATCTGGTTCAATAATATTATTTTGGGAGTTATCTTGTCATGGTTCAGTCCTTTATACCGTTTCCTAAATTTCTGTTTTCTTATTTATAATGGCAAATTACTATATATCTAAATACGCCTGTTGAAGGTGCATTGTCCCTTGAGCCTTCGCAGTAAACAGCCGTGTCATTACGTTCTGAGAGTGATATGTTAATTGAGTGTCAGTTAGCTGGTTGTCATGGCGGAAAACGATATCATAGATAACTCTATATTGAGTGAAAGTGAGATGAACCTATGCAAAACCTATGTCGTCAATCACTACATTATGTTATCCATAACAACACTTACTTTCATATATGGAGTGACATCCTGGTGCCTCATCAGAAAATTCCGCAGTTTCAACAACTACGTGTATCTCAGTGCTAACCTAGTGAATATATTACGATTAATAACTGTGTCAATTTTTGAAGTTCCGTGCAACCAAAAGTTCGCATCACGTACTCATTTCTTTACGTTCATATATTTAGCGACTGTGTACAACTATTGGATATTGGTGATGTGTTATATGTTCTACGTTGATATTGTTAAAGTTTTTCATAGCAATATTGAAAGTAAGTTTTTTAAAAGCTCGGTTTTCGCTTGGGGTATGCCTATGGTGCTATGTTTAGTTTGTAGATTGATTCTACATATATTTGATCTAAAACTAGAAGGTGATATAGAAAAAATTATTCTTTTAATTATCATAGTTAGCGTAAACACTGGCTTGCCTTTGTTTATAAACTTCATTCTTTTTATATTACTTGTCTATTCCTTGTTCTTCTATAAAGACACAAACAAGATGGCGATTCCTAAAAATTTGAGAATCAAAGATAACTTGCGTCGTTTATGTACAGCGATGGCACTGTTCATTTTAACTAACTTGAATGTATTGACATTAATTATATGGGAATATTTTCAATTCTCTTTTCCACTACGATCTGTTACATTAAGCTTTCAACTCATATCATTGGCCTTGTTTATTCCTTTAATAAAGAGTAACCGGGCATTATGGCACGAGTACTATATTAATCGATTAAAAAGGACTTTGCCATGATTATTTGAGCCAATTATTTCATTTGATTAACAGGCAGTCGCTCCATATAAAATACTGGTATTTAGCTGCATCCGGTAAGACTGGAAGCCGACCCCAACATATGTAGTTGGGAAAAGGCTGGGCAGATAACCGGTCTCTCTCTTATACATATGTCAATCACTAGCATAAGAATAAGTAATAAGTAATCATAGAATAAGTAGCCTATAATGCTGTCACTACTTGGACACAGGCTTTCTCAACGTAAGATGGAGTGGGCCATAATCAAACATGGGAGCCGAAAAAATAAATTTGTTTTAACTTTTAACTATATTTCTCATGAAGTAAGGCCTCCCAACTGCAGCACATGCAATAATTGAGGATTTACAGACACCAGCATATCAAGCTGCCCCAAACTGTCAAATATTCCCAATCGAACATGAACCTTATACTTTTGTTATAAAGTCGAAAATCTATCAAAGAAATTTGACAGATTAGGGTAGCTTGATGTGCTGCTTCACATTATTTGCTGATAGATTGCGTCAAAACCACGAGAAAAGGAGAATTATACCTGTAAGGGTGATTGCAATAAATAATAATAAATAAAAATTTTAGCACTTCAATCAGGTTTAATTCAATAAATTTTAGCACAACCTTAGTCAGATAAGGTGAAAAGATTTAGCGACTTGGTGTACCATATTGATTAAGATTCTCTTTTTAATTTAAGTTTAAAGCATTGTTTCGTAGTAGTCTGTATTATGGTGTATCCACTGAAGTTACTTTTCGTAGAGCAACATGATAATATTAAGTATGTATCCTTTTTTTTTAAGCGGGGTTTTCCGAAAGGGTTACCGCTACCCCGGAACATAAAGGGCTACGGAAGGAACATGGATGGGTTTTAGCCAGTAAGAGTCTGACACTCCCTTCCGCTCCACCCAGAGCGGGAGCAGTCATTGGATGATATCCCAGCCTTAAAAAAAAAAAGGGGTCATTGTACTCATTACAACGTGCAACTTTTACGATGGGACCGAACCATAAATTGCGAAAAAAAAAACAGCGGTGCATTTTGACGAGTTAGACGAACATAAATGTACAGAACAGCAGATTTTTTTTATTTGATTGAATGAGTAGGTACAATGACCCCTTAAGGGGATTAAAACGACTAAAATTTAACCGTGTATACTTTGCCGTCTTTTCCTGTCAATATATTTATGTTAACTAATAAAAGGCGTTATCTCAGGTTATTCCTGATTACTAACACTCATTAGTAGTACAATAACATTACGAATTGTACAAGATAAACAGAACGGATAACTATACCTAATAAATGCTAAAATCTGGTTCAATCATATTAGTTTGGGAGTTATCTTGTCATGGTTCAGTCCTTTATACCTTTTCCTAAATTTCTGTTTTGTTATTTATAATGGCAAATTACTATATATCTAAATACGCCTGTTGAAGGTGCGTTGTCCCTCGAGCCTTCGCAGTAAACAGCCGTGTCATTATGTTCTGAGAGTGATATGTTAATTGAGTGTCAGTTAGCTGGTTGTCATGGCGAAAAACGATATCATAGGTAACTCTATATTGAGTGAAAGTGAGATGAACCTATGCAAAACCTATGTCGTCAATCACTACATTATGTTATCCATAACAATACTTACTTTTATATACGGAGTGACATCCTGGTGCCTCATCAAGAAGTTCCGAAGTTTCAATAACTACGTGTATCTCAGTGCTAACCTAGTGAATATATTACGATTGGTAATTGTGTCAATTTTTGAAGTTCCGTGCAACCAAAAATTCGCGTCACGTACTCATTTCTTTACCTTCATATATTTAGCGACTGTGTACAACTATTGGATATTGGTGATGTGTTATATGTTCTACGTTGATATTGTTAAAGTTTTTCATAGCAATATTGAAAGTAAGTTTTTTAAAAGCTCGGTTTTCGCTTGGGGTATGCCTATGGTGCTATGTTTAGTTTGTAGATTGATTCTGCATATATCTGATCTATCACTAGAAGGTCATAAAGAAAAATATATTCTTTTCATTATCATAGTTACCGTAAAAACTGGCTTGCCTTTGTTTATAAACTTCATTCTTTTTATTTTACTTGTGTATTCCTTGTTTTTCTATAAAGACACAAACAAGATGGCGATGCCTAAAAATTTGAGAATCAAAGATAACTTGCGTCGTTTATGTACAGCGATGGCACTGTTCATTTTAACTAACTTGAATGTATTGACATTAATTATATGGGAATATTTTCAATTCTCTTTTCCACTACGATCTGTTACATTAAGCTTTCAACTCATATCATTGGCCTTGTTTATTCCTTTAATAAAGAGTAACCGGGTGTTATGGCACGAGTACTATAATAATCGATTAAAAAGGACTTTGCCATGATTATTTGAGCCAATTATTTCATTTGATTAACAGGCAGTCGCTCCATTTAAAATACTGGTATTCAGCTGCATCCGGTTAGACTGGAAGCCGACGCCAACATATGTAGTTGGGAAAAGGCTAGGCAGATAATACTAGATCTCTCTCTAATATGTCAATCACTAGCATAAGTATAGCATAATAATTAGCCTACAATGTTGTCACTACTTAGACACACGCCTTCTCTATGTAAAAGGGAGTGGGCCATAAACCACCACGGCAGGCGAAGCACTAATATTATATCAAAATGCAATTTTTTATTTTAACTTTTACCTATATCTCTCATGAAGGAAGTAAAGCCTCCAGACTGGTTGAGGATTTACAGACGCTAGCACATTAAGCTATCCCAAACTGTAAAGTACTCCCAATCGAACATGAACCTTATTCTTTTGCTATAAAGTCGAAAATCTATCAAAGAAATTTGACAGATTAGGGTAGCTTGATGTGCTGCTTCACATCATTTGCTGATAGATTGCGTCAAAACCACGAGAAAAGGAGAATTTTAATCAATAAGTATTATACCTGTAAGTAGTGATTTCAATAAATAAAATAAATAAAAATAAATAAATTAACGTTTAATTCAGACAAAAACATACAGTCCATAGCACAAAAAAGAACAAAATAATACAGGAGGCACACAAAAAACAATACAACACGGAATCAAAAATTACATACATCAGCGGGGGAGAACAGTCCGCCGCTCAGAGCGCTGTATGCAAGTGCATCCAGTGACGTAGCAGCGGAGAGTCCCACCCATGAAGCAAATACAAAGAGGAGATGTCATAATGTGAATGTGCACTGTGACAATAAATGGGTCCTGACGTCATCACGGTGGGCGTGGCCTCGGTCAGTTGGCGGCACACGTTGCGTACTAACTACATGTTTACAGTCCAGTGTTCACAGTCTATTTTATTATTTTCTATCTTATCTGTCACTGCTCGACAAAAGATGGCGCCACTTTGTATGACATCATGTCACCTATACACTAGTGACATCTAGCGAAATCTAGCTAAAACGACATTGTAACAATCGACAAAGCTTAATCTATTAACTGTCCTATTCACCGCTAGATGAAAAATAGAGAGGGGCGTGGTTTGTAACGTCCCTCGCTCCCAGTAAAGTGTCACGCATTATGTTAAAGGGAAATCCAGTTACGGCATCTCCTCTTTGTATTTGCTTCATGGTCCCACCTGTCCGTGAACACGCCTAGAATGCTGTTGCGGCTAGACCTCACACGATTCAGCAGCGACGCACACTGTTTCCTTATCAGGGCATGAAAACTAGTAGTGCGCGCTTCTGCAAACATCCCTGAAGCACTGCAAAATCGTGGTAGTCGCAGCAGCACCCTAAACGCGTTGTTATATTGAACACGTAAAGCGTTGTATGTGCCCAGTGTGTAGTTAACCCACAGGCTGGGGCAATAATAATAAATAAAAATTTTAGCACTTCAATTAGGTTTAATTCAATAAATTTTAGCACAACCGAAGTCAGTTGTGGCGAAAAGTTGTAGCGAGTTTATGTACCATATTGATTAATATTCTCTTTTTAATTTAAGTTTAAGTATATGTATAAATAGTACATTGTTTCGTAGTAGTCTGTATTCTGAAGTTACTTTTCGTAGAGTAACATGATAATACATATTAAGTATGTATCCTTTTTTTTCAGCGGGATTGACGGAAAGGATTACCACTACCCCGGAACATAAAGGGCTAAGGAAGGAACATGGTGGGTTTTAGTCAGTAAGAGTCTGACACTCCCTTTCGCTCCACCCAGAGCGGGAGGAGTCATAGGATAATTGCCCACCCTCAATTTAAAAAAAAAAATCTTTTTCTAACATATGCGGCTTCAGTTGTTATTCCTTCTTGCGCACTAACACGTGCAAACGTTGCTCCACAAAAAGTCCAGTGCGGATGCACCTAAAGAGATGATAGGGTTGGCGTATCCAATGGGATAAAACCCCAATTAAATCAATAAAGATTCTAAAATTTACTATATCTATCACCCAAAAAGGTATTATCCTCTTTTTATTGAGGGTTGGAATTTATCAATGTCCACTCCCGCTCTGGTTGGAGCGGAAGGGAGTGTCAGTCTCTTACTGACTAAAAGCCATCCATGGTCCTTCCTTAGCCCTTAATGTTCCGGGGTAGAGGAAACTCTTCCCAACAATTCCGCTTACCCGACAGGGAAGGTGTTATCCTATTAATGCATAGTCAAAAATTGCATACCTATGTAAACTATACAAAATTATAGATATGTGGCTAATATCTACCTCACACACTGTTATATAAGTGCGCAAGTCATGATAAGGATGTAACTACTCCATTTGATTTAGAATTGGACCAGTAACGGTTATCACTCTTCCGTTATTTCGATGTAAACATGATATAAACTCCGTTATTTCACGATAAATTCAAAGCTATGTAATCTATTAACCATTCACATTGAAATGTGCTTAAATCTAGAGAGCAATAATTGTTACCATACTACACAATAACAGTTGTAACTTTAAGAACGGGTATTTTATCACATTAAAGGCGAAAGTTTGTGAGTTTGTTTGTAAGTTTGTCCGTCCTTCTCGCTCAAACGGCTGAACGGATATGGATGCAACTTGGCACAAAAGTAATTTATGAGCTGGATTAACACATAAGATATATTTAACCTGGTAGTACGTTCCTTTGGGATAATTTCAGACATCAACGCGGGGAAAGCTTAATAATAAATAACTACTTTGTAGACGTCTCGGGTTGACCTGTTAAGTTTGCAAAATGTTTTCATAAATAAATAAATTTCATGTAAACCTGAGAAAATGAAATACCGTTAAATTATTTAACGACTCAATGTAACGCAATATATGTACCCTTGCGCAATCTCATGTTCTTAGCACGGCGGGCTGTGCTGGCGCCGCTGCTACCACTGCTAAAACCCTCAAGCGGCGTAAATACAGTAACCTGATGGGTAACTGCAGTTTTGAGTCGTTTGGGGTTGAAACTTTAGGGTCATGTGGCCCGAAAGCGCAACTCCTTTTGACGGAAATTTCTCGCCGATTGGTTGACCCTCACGTGACCAGAGGGCTGGATTGTTCTGTGGCCAAAGAATTAGAATATTCATTCAACGTGGCAATGCTGCCAGACGTCTTCTGGGCACGTTTTCGGACGACAGCGATGCGGATGAGTGCTTCGACGCCTAAGTGTCATTTTTGTTTTTGTTTTTATTTGTATATACATAGTTAGATAGTCATTTACTTTAAGTATGCATAAGTTGAATGTAATACTTATCTAAATAACTAAGTACTTAATTGTAATAAATGAATAGTCTCCTCAAAATTGTTTTTTACTTGCTTTTTTTTGTGAAAATGAAGGTATAACCAAATTTAGTATGACCGATTATGTTACACGGTCTGATGGATGTGACAATCAAAATGAAGCTTTAATGAATACATCCTTACGTTCCTTTTTCTTGTTTTCTAGAAAAGTTGGCACAACTGCTCATTGGTTCGATGACGGAATCCATTTTTATTTTGAGGGTGGGTCCGCCCCGCTCTGGGTGGAGTGAAAGGGAGTGTTAGACTCTTACCGTCTAAAACCCATCCATGTGCTTTCCTTAGTCCTTTGTATTTCGGGCAGCGGTAACCCATTCGGACAATCTCGCTGACCTGACGGAGACTCTGACTTCACCTTCAGATTTACTCTTTTTACGCACCGTTACGCTTGTTGCGGAGGTAGTAACATCAGGCGTTGATGTGCAACGGAGTTCTTAGCAGAGGCGTAGCTACCGCCGTATCTGCCGTATCAACTATACGGGACCCCGGGACACGGGGGCCGCAGTCGTGCGTAAGCAAAAATTAATAAAAATTTCTCTTTTTTTTATTTCAGAAATGACAAAATTCAAAAAAGGATTTTTTTTTCCCGCGTAAAGCGTGCGTTCAAAAAATGGCAACAAGATAGGTCGTTTAAGTAATTTACTAATTTATTGATTTGAATGTGCCCTGGCGGCTGAGAGCATGTCATGGTCCCTGTAATGTCTCGCTGATGGTGGCGCGTATGTTGGATCATTTAGCTCCCATCAAAATGGTTGAGCTGAATGGTGCTAATCCATGCGCCATGTTCATGAACAGGCGCCGTCAGTAGGGACCGGTCACCTCTTAGCTGCCACGGCTGTTTTAAAATTTACGTCAATTTTGAATTGTTTTTTAAATCTTGTAATTATGGACGCTTATTTTACGTTCTGCATCGTTCTCACGTGTATATTTCAATATGAATGATGTAACCCAGTTTTTGTAAACATATTATGATTAAAAAGAGTGTCCATGGAGTTTCTTGCTCGTTCTTCTCCATAGATACCTACTGCTTTGGAATGGGCAACTAGCGTCATCTTTCTGACTGACTGACCCCTTGACAATTCAAAAGTACCTGTAATTGGTTTATTTGAAATAAATGCTTTGAGTTTGTTCTTCCGGTTTAGTAGTATAAGTAGAGATTTGAAAAATTATTTTATTTTTAAGCAAACATTTTTTTTCTTTTGTGAGATTTTCATTCCTCATAAGCCCCAAAACAAATTATTATACGGGGCCCCACCAAGGCACGCTACGCCACTGGTTCTTTGTACTCATTTGCGTCAGAAAGTGAGGGCGTGGGCGTCAGTCAGGTTTTATGGCTATATTTTAGAAGTCACGAAGGGGGGACTAAGCGGGTCTGCGAATGATAGGTATTATTTATTATTTGATAGGTATTTTATTGGCGACACGGTGGCGCAGGTGTTGAGCGATTGACTGCTGCGCAACATGTCGCGAGTTCGATTCCCGCACGGAACAAATATTTGTACGACCTACAAGTATTTGTTACGGGTTTGGGTGTTTTTCTATCTATAATATGTATGTACTTATAAAAAAAAAATGTATATAAGTAGTTTATCAGCCATCTCGTTACCATACCGCAAGCATTAGGTTGCTAAGCTTGGGACTACATGGCGTTGAGTGAACTGTCCATGGATGGATGGATATTATCGATGGTCTGAGGGCAACAGAAAAGTATAACAAAATCGACGATAATCTAGGGAAGGGTCAATTTATAGTGATACGGACTCGTTGCAATTTCCTTACGCAGAGGAGTTTTTTTACATATTTCTGAGAAGAGCGGTCAAATTTTTTTTCATGAGCTTACTATTTGAACCACGCTGTATAATTTGGAAACTAAATCGACTACTTACGTATCCTTAAGGCCCGGCTCCGATCCGATCCGATCGATAATCCATTTGAGAGTAGAATAAAATTTGTTAGTATGGAAATAAAGTTAAAATTTCAATGGTATTGCCCGGCGCCCATTGGCGGCAAGGCATGGCAACGTATTTTTAGACGAACATTGAAATTTAAACTTTATGTCCTTACTTGTAAGTTATATTTTTATTCGTCGCCTAAAAATACCTTGTCATGGCGTGCCGCCAATGGGCGCCGGGCATTACCATTGAAATTTTAACTTTATTTCCATACTAACAAATTTTATTCTACTCTCAAATGGAGTATCGATATTTACACCCACACAAAATGGAAGAACGCCGCAAATAAACACAGTTTTATAGTTTTAACATATTTATTTCCACACTTCGTTGATCTACTCATTACATTAGTATGCCCACGTAGTTTTTTAATACAATTATCAATCAATCAATCAATCAATCAAAAGTCATTTATTCAAATTAGGCTGAAGATCAGCACTTTTTGAAGGTCAAAGTTACATAAGACAGTCCCCCAAAAACGCCCACCCTTCACCACTTCCTAGTGCTTTAGCTGGGAAGAAGAAGTGGCGCAACAAACTCCCCAGCAGCACAGCTGTCTGTTTAGTTGGAAGAACTTGACTCTACACACATTTATCGCATGAGAAGTATTAAGTATTTAAACGTAGGTATTATTTCACTACACATAATAATGTTATGGTAATCTTGGGTTTTTCTCATTGATGAATCAACTTCTAAATACTTACAAAAAACAAACACACACGCCAAAAACAACTTCCTTCTCTTGGCTTTTTGTATTTTTTAACTTATGTCAAATATAAATTGACGTAACATAATGCAACTTTATTTATAATGCATTTTATTCACGGAATGTTCGTAGCTGGTTTCGGCGCGTAATATTGTTGCCACAATTCTCTATTACTCCTAACTATGGGAAGAAATAATGATATTGCTATTTGTTGCAACTTAGACATCACTGCTTTTAATGTTAATGCAATGCTCAGTACGTCCCATATGAATGACGACAACACTATGACGTCACTCAAAATAAACAATAACGTAGCTATATAGAAACGACTCCAGTTGTTAGTGGATGTTGTCGCTTTTGGTTTGAAACAATTACACAGAGAAAATAGAACCGCACCGTAAAGACAACAATTAATCATTAACGGTGAAACTATTATAAAAACTTCCACAGAATCAGATATATAATCCATAGTGGTACGTGTTGTATAATTTTGTTCCTGACGCCCTTTATAGTATATTAAAACATAATACGTCAAAAAGGTTACGAAAGGTATCCCCCAAGCAAACAGGCAACACTTTAAATACTTCCTTTTCACATGTCCTCGAAACACTTTCACAATGTCCACGTAGAATATATAACATATCACCAACATCCAATAGTTCTGCGCCGCTGAGAAGTACGTACAAATATAACGGCATATGTCAAAAATTTCTCCGTCATCTATAACAATAATTTGTAAAAGACATGGTATGATGAGGGACACTGTTAATGAACGAAGTAAACTTGAACCGATGGCGTTGATGTACACAAAGTTTCTGAAGTGTCGGAACTTCTTGATGATGCACCATGATGTCACTCCGTATGTGAACGCGGCTAGGGTCAGCACGAGTACGAGATACTCCACCACTATAGACACGAGGGGTGGTCGAATGTCGGCTGTCGTGTTGGGTACGGGGATTTTACTGTAATGCACATCACTGTCTGACATTGTGAGTTTCTCGCCAGAAGCTGAAGATCGAAACACGACCACACCGTCTCTGCGATACAGTCTCAAATGGACGCTTGTGACTAATAAGAACTTTATATATACGAACCGCAGGAAAAACCACCTGTATAACTTGCTTAGCAGGGGGGGTCAACCCGTATCGGTTCCGCACATTCTTGCGAATATTCTCACGTCACTGTCGGGTCATGCATCCGGTGAACCTTAGCTGGTTTTACTTCGCTATCATAGGTACTTGATGTTTAATTATGTGTCTAATCAGAGAGCATGGTACAAACAGCTTAGAGAAAAAAATACAGAGACCGCCGGAAATCGAACCTGTGTGTGTATGTTTAAGTGCGGAATAAGTTGAAAAACCAGATTAAGATAACTCGGCTGACGACCGGTCCATGTCAGTTAACAGTCGTTGAAAACTTAGGTACTTAGATCTGTTAGTGCCAATTGACAAGAGAAATATTTTAGGAATCTGTGGCATATACAGTCGAGTGGAGATAACGGTAGCGGTACGTCCACGCTTTTTGACAGCTGTCAGGATTCTGTGTCAACTATGAATAGAAACAAAAATGTAGAACATTTTGTACAAGTTGCATTCTTTTTTTTTTAAGGCTGGGACATCATCCAATGACTTCTCCCGCTGTGAGTGTCAGACTCTTACTGACTAAAACCCATCCATGTTCCTTCCTTAGCTTATAGAATAGAATAGAATAGAATATTTTTATTTCAGACCGGAGTCCATAGGGTTAGTAACACACTTATGTTTCGGGGCAGCGGTAACCCTTTCGGATAATCCCGCTTACCACAAGTTGCAACTTGAATTAAAATTTTCATACTAAATAGGTATTTACGCTAGAAAACGATGATATCAAACCCACAAGCGAAGCACATAATTATAAGATATAATTAGTCCATGAATAATATTAACAAGCAAAGGAACGGCATATGAACTTAAAAAAAACCGGACAATTGTGAGATGGACTACGCACATTGAAGGATTCCGTAGTTGGGGCGAATTTATCTCAAGAAAAACGTTGTCGTTGTTTTCCCTTACATTACTACTGTAAATGAAAGTTTGTACGAACAAAAGGCTTCTCATATCATCATTTCATCTCTTTCAAAATTTTAGACTAGTAGTAGTGTTAGTTGTAGAGATAATGGGGAGAGATTTATTTTCATCTATTTTCCTAAATAACTTTAAAAAGATTTATTTTAAAATGATAAAAATACATATTTTTGAGATCTGGGAGGATCGCAAAAATATTTGTTAAGCTCTTTCATTTGATACATCACTCTATAGTCTGCAGAACTTTTTTTCAGTACTTGCTAATTAATTAATTAATGTACACGTCCAACTTATTTGGGTCACAGAAATTCATAGCTGTATTAATTTTCAACTTAATCAGTCCATTCATTTCGAAACAAATTGGCTGTGACAGACCGACAGGCAGACAGACAAACATACGAGTGATCCTTAAGTTGTTTTTTCATTCTTAGAAGTACGGAACCGACTTAGCATCACATACTATTGAGAAACATCTCTCAGACATGCTGGTTTCCTCACGATGTTTTCCTTCACCGATTTTTTAGCAAGTGATAATTATACAATGCGCACATGAAATCCGTAAAATCAGAGGTGCGTGCCTTGGGTTCGAACTCGAGACCTGTGACTTGGCAGTCCGACGGTCACACCACTAGGCTATTACTGCTGCTGCAAAATCCATTGAGAAAATTTGACAGTAACTTGATGTGCTGGCGTCTGTACAAGCACTCAATATTCGTACCGGGTAGCGAGCAGCTAAGATTTATATGTTGGCCGTATTACGTAACTACAAACATAAGTACCCATAAAAGTACTTGGCATTAATCCAAACGAGGCAAATGAATGCAATATTCTTTAGAGAACAGCTTACCTACCAAAAACTTCAGCAAAACTTTTTTTAAGGATGGGATATCAATTAATGAACCCGCGCTTTGGGTGGAGCGAAAGGGAGTGTCAGACTGTTACTGACTAAAACGCATCCATGTTCCTTTCTTAGCCTATGTACCGGAGCATCCACAGCTGAACCTACAGAAGTAAAGTGTCTTTAAATACATGGCACGACATAATACCTGTATTTCCTCGGGGAAATACAGGTATTATGTCGTTGGTATGTTGTCGAATGGTTGGAGATCTACCCATAGGAGGTACACCCACATTTCGGCATGAATGTGCCATGTAATAGAAGGCGAGCCTATTGAAATCAACCGGGCATAGACCAGATTCCAAGCTCATCATTATAATTGGCAGCCTTCCTTCACCCATTGCTGAAGCCGTCTTCTTTTTGTGCCATGCTTCCCTAATCTGTGCGAGTCTCATGGAAACCACCTAGCTATTGGTCTGCCAAGTCTTCTGCTACCCTTTCTCGGCAACCTTACCGTCAGGGCTCTGCTCCTTCTGCCATGACCACGTCTAGTCAAGTGTCCTGTCCATCTACATTTCAGAGCGGCAACCCATAGTACTGTGTCGGATCCCTAAGTTACGGACTCGGTCTTTCATTGCGGCCTAACATTGCGTGCTCCATATGGTATCTTCTGATCCCTAAAAACATCACCCAGGCTGTCAAAGTTTATTCCTTAGTAGTCCATTTCAAAAGACAAACTATGTCCCAGATATACCTAATGATCCTCCACCTCCAGCGGCCTACTACGGATTGTCACTGTTTGAAGCATGTGATGTTGGTCATCTATCACCTCGTTCTTGGACATGTTCATCTTCAAATCTAGCTTTGCATAGGAAGTTCTTCCTACTTAACAGACAGCTGTGCTGCTGGGGAGTTTGTTGCGCCACTTCTTTTTCCCAGCTAAAGCACTAGGCAGTGGTGAAGGGTGGGCATTTTTGGTGGACTGTCTTATGTAACTTTGACCTTCACAAAGTGCTGATTTTCAGCTTAGTTTGAATCAATTACTTTTGATTTTGATGATTTTGAATTATGCAGATTTTGAAACACTGACTCAAGATTTTGCATTTCATGTCTACCATCTTCAGCGAATTGCAAGTATGACAATATCATGTTTACACGAATTTTGTCCCAATCCAGCGTCTTTATAACATCTGCTAAGACTAGCTTGGGAGAAATGGTGTTCCCTTGCCGAACACCTCCTTTGACTGGAATTCGGTCAGTTAAAGAATGGAGCCGCAATGCATCATTATCATCATAGGGGCATAAACTTGGATAACGAGTGAGTAGCGCTTGTTAAGGTGTACTATTGCATAATGAAGGCATGTGAAAGTACTCTTTAACTCCTAGATAGTTGGAGCTAATCAAACTCTGAAATATGATGAGTCCATCAGGACTCATCATATTTCAGGGTTTGAAGATCATCAGACCTTCAAAGTGAAACAAATAATGTGAGGAGATCTTCGCCTTTCTACGTTTTCCAATTCATAAAGTTAATCATGAGTTAGTAACGTTATGGCATCAAAGCATGCGAGGGTCGGGGTCATTAGTTGGTGTTGAATAAGCTGCTGGGAGTTTGTTGCGCCACTTCTTCTCAGCTAAAGCACTAGGAAGTGGTGAAGGGTGGGCGTTTTTGGGGGACTGTCTTATGTAACACTTTTTGACCTCCAAAAAGTGCTGATTTTCAGCCTATTTTGAATAAATGACTTTTGATTTTGATTGCATCCAGCGATTCTACGCACCCTAAAAACTGTTTTAGAATAATACAGAATAAAGTCACTTTTCACTGTCACTTCAGTGTTTGACCGCGAGGTAGGTACTTCTTAATGTCACAATGGACTTTAATGCAGTTTTCATCATAATTTTGAAAATTTGTGTGTAAATTATATTCGAATTAGTCTCATGGTCACAAACCTGATCTGGCTCCTGGTTCGATTCCTAAGTCGGCAAAGTGTTATTGGGTTTTTCTAGTAGGAATATTTTAGCAACAGCCTAAAGTGTGGAAGTTGGCGGTGTGGCACCCTCGGAAAGCACAGTAAGCTGCTGGTCCTGCGCCTGATCTCTCTCCGGTCGCGTCGGATTGGCGTCCCGAGTGCTGTCGAGAGTGAGGGTAGAGAAGTGTACCTGCGTCTGCGCAGTGCGCACTTTTATATCTCCCGCGTCGATGGCTAGTCTCCGCTGAGATTGGCTGCCATGCTCAAAATTCGCTATGAAGGAATTTAATTAAACTTAAATAAACATATTGATGAAATCTCGCCGCTAGACGCATTACAAATGTTTTTGGATCTTCAATAGATTTAATTTTCTTCCTTTAGATCACTTTTGTTGTAACATGAAATACTGGTATTCAGCTGCATCTGGTTACACTGGAAGCCGACACCAACATAGTTGGGAAAAGTTTTGTAAGAGAGAACAAAGTAACGAGAAAAGATGTCTTAATTCTTTGACCTGGGTCAAGGTCATGTGAAGCGTGTCAACGAACCCATCGTGTAGGTAAATAAATGTCTCCAAAGAGGTGTGTCTGAGGCTCAAGAATCAAGTATACTGACCTCAATGATGTCGTTATTATGACTAATAACTGCTGCATAGCTGCATTGACTATGCAATCAATTGCTTGCAGTTCTATTTTTATGTTTTTTACTAGCTTCTACCCGCGACTTCGTACGCGTATCCTGTTGCTTATGCCAGCGACAACGGGGTCGTCAAAATCGAAGATCTGAATAACGATCAGCGGTCAGTCACGCATCACGTTCCCCACTTGTCTCTAGAGACCTAGAAGTCGATGCGTAGATACGCTTGGAACTCAAGCGTAATACTCTATCCGTGAACGTCTCCGATTCGCGAGACAATGCATGACTTGCACGATCAGCGGTCAGTCACGCATCACATTCCCCACTTGTCTCTAGAGACCTAGAACTCGATGCGTAGATACGCTTGGAACTCAAGCGTAATTCTCTATCCATGAACGTCTCCGATTCGCGAGACAATGCATGACTTGCACGATCTGCGGTCAGTCGCGCATCATATTCTTCACTGGTCTCTAGAGACCTGGATGTAGATGCGTAAATACGCTGAGAACGCAGGCGTGCTTCGCGATCCGAAGAGGTTTCCACGGAGCGAGTTGCAGCCGGATGTTTTCAAACAGCATCAAGTCTCTCGTGACGCTCTTTGGTAGATCCTTGGGATCTTATGATCTTCAATCTTTTAGCTCTTTTGGAACATTGGGAAAGATTTGACCTCTTTCTAGGCATGGTTATAGTTTTATTGTGAATTTATGTGATCAATTAAAATCTAAGGGACTGCTCCCAGGCGTTATCGGGTAGGCTACTGTGTCACGAAGATAAATAGAAAAGGAAATTAAACACTCAAATAACATAAGTCCGAAGGCATATTTATTTGGTAAAATAAAAAATTAATAGGAGTTTTGGCCAGCAGAGTCAAATTTTCAATGATATAAGTACAGAGGCCAGCACATCAAGTTACCACAATCTGTCAAATTTCTTTGATAGTATTTCAACTTTATTGCAAAGACATAAGGTTCATTTTTAATTGAGAAAATTTGACAGTTAGATAGCTTGATGTGCTGGCGTCTGTACCATCGTCAGCGAAAATCAGTCCAAAACTGTTACCGCCTTCACCGCGTGGAAGTACTCCCAGCTTATGTTATTTTACAATTATACAGTGAAATTAGTGATAGCTTTGATTTCCACATCAGATGTTTCTGATCTTCGATTTTTATAAGTCTATAAGAAATGACCATCAGACCGAACAACTTTTGCTAAGACGTCATTCCTAAATATGTGTTATAGTGTAGCTGGGCTCTTGGAGTTCTACAACAGGTTTTCCAGATCTTCGATTTTTATAAGTCAACAGAAAGTGCTCATCAGATTGGACAACTTTTGCTAAGACGTCATTCCGAAAGAGGGGCATTCAATTACACTACGTATACTATACGTGTTTAGTAATAACTCGGTACGGTATAATAAAATTATTTTTCAATAAAAAACAAAAACCGACTTCAAAAACCTAATAAACACTAAAAATTTAAAAATAATATTAAATTGAATAACTATAATCAAGAATTATTAACCAAAATAACCTTACCTAACTTTAATCTACATTATATTTTACAATTTAACAATTTTTGGAGTCGGTGCCAAGCCAAGTGTATAATATGACCATAAAATATTTTCCCTTAATTTTTATTACAATAGTTTACGGGAGTAAATTAATATCATATTATAAGGTACTGATATTTTTACAAAGCTGTTAAAGTTTTAGTCAGTGCTCGATAGATGGCGTTGTACCCTTTTCAAAACAACTCTGTCTTCTCCAGTTGATATTCTGTTTTGTGTTGTAGTTATTTTTCAGTTTGTTTTGTTTTTTGCTGCTATTGTACTTTTTTTAGGTTAATATTTTGTGAGTGCGGGCTTGGCACCGACTCCAAAAATTGTTAAATTGTAAAATATAATGTAGATTAAAGTTAGGTAAGGTTATTTTGGTTAATAATTCTTGATTATAGTTATTCAATTTAATATTATTTTTAAATTTTTAGTGTTTATTAGGTTTTTGAAGTCAGTTTTTGTTTTTTATTGAAAAATAATTTTATTTTCTAGTTTTTAGTTTAAGTTTGTACATAGTTCATAGTTTTGAAGATTCTTTTTCAATCTTAAATAGAAAGAAAATTCTTTTTGTTTAATATGGGTAGGCCTACTCAACGCGCTGCTCAAATGAGACAGCGCCGTTTGGCAGAAAGTAACGACGAAAGGGAAGAACGTTTAAAGAAAAGTAGGGAAAGATACCTACACAACAAAAAAAAACATTCAAATCCGTCCAGTAGTTCCGAAGATTAGCGTGTACAAAAAAACAGACAATCAGACCGAATTTTTTTTCGGATTCGTGCTCTATTACTGTTTCTAAACCCCCCTCAATTATTTTTTTAATATATTCAATGTACAGACACAGTTTTTTTACTGTTTTATTATATTATAGATAGATTTTAAGGAAAATTTATAAAAAGAACCTAACCTACAAACCCTAAAATATAAATAAATGAAATATGCAAACAGTCAGTATTCAAGTGAATCGTAATAATCGAATGCAACTATTCGCCTATACTCTCCAGGATTATGTGCGTTCGCTACGAATTACTGAATCCTTATGGCAGCGGCGTGTTTTTTTTTTGATAATGGCATCTCGCAGCTCAACCATAGGGTTGTATATTGCTTAACCGGACTTGCCTGTGGATACCACAAAAGAATTGTAGCCTCCAGCCAGGGCTTATAAAAACTTACAAACTAAGCGACTACACGCTAAGGGGGGCCCTGTGGGGTACGGACCTCGGCTTAGGGCGTCGCTGGGGGAGGACAGCAAGGGACAGCTGGATCGGGGGTAACAGCGGCGCGGCTCTCAGCGCGCTTTATATAGCCACGGACGCGCAGGCGCGATGCGTATACGTACTCTGATAGAATACCTTAACAAATGTTTGCCGTGATTCTTTAAATTGACATAACTTTTTTATTTATAAACCGATTGACATGAAATAAACAATAAATGTTAAGTGAAGCTTACTACAATATATTAGTGAAACCGTATCTAAATCGAATAAGCCGTTTCTGATATTAGCGTGCACAAACACACAGACAAACAGACAAAAAAAAATTAATTACAATTTCGGGTTCGGCATCGATATAATAACAACCCCTGCTACTTTTTTTTTATTTATTTCTATTGTACAGACACCACTTTTCTACAAATTTATTATATGTATAGATTATGACACTTCAAATCTGTCTACTTTCATGTGCCAATTGCCAATTTGTGTTGCCAGGAAAACATGGTGAGGAAACCAGCATGCCTGAGGGATATTTCTCAACAGCATGTGAAGCTAAATCAGGGGCCAATGGGCAGCATAACTCCGACACCAGGTTAGTCACTAACCACACGAAAAGAAGATGTTCCAATTTGAAATAAATAATTTGGCTTTGACTTTGATTTTGTGTTGACAGTGGCAAACTACCTAGGGAGTACCGGATTTGTACTCATCAATAATTAATAAGCAAATTGACATCACAATTCATAAAACTGTCGAAGATTGAAAGTTATCATTGAATTATACGGTCAAATTGAAGTTGGTGGTGAATTTAAGTGAGGTGGTCTATAAATAACATATTCTTAAAAACTAGGCAACGGATTTTGACGCGGTTTTTTTTAAATAGATAGAGCGATTGAAGAGGACGGTTTATGTGTATAATTTGTCGACATACTATGCGGGCGAAGCCGCGGGCGTAAGCTAGTATGTAATATAATGAACGAATATATATTTTTTTAACTCTACATCTATTACTAGCTTTTGCCAGGGGCTTCGCCCGTGTGTATGTAGGAAATTATCCCACGGGAACTGTACATAATATAATCTATATTTATTTGTGCCAAGTTTCATCCAGATCCGTTAAGAAGTTTTTGAGTATATGTTGCACTGTAAATAGGGGGTCCCTGTATAATAGTTTTGAAACCGAAAATTGGCACCCAACAACGGCGACTGTTCCCTTCCAATCTATAACAACATTTAAAGTTACTTTAACAACATGATTTGGCAATTAATGCACTAATAAACAGATAAATAAATTCCAAACAACTCCAAACTCGCCCTGATTACGAACTAGCTGCGCCAACGCAATAAATAATCGCAGTGGGCGTTACTGGATCATATTACCCCACAACGAGTCACGATCGATACCAGAACCGTCTCCAGTACCCGTCCAAACATGGCCCTGGTCACATACATCGTACTACTAGCAGTCCTCAACATCACGCTTGCCGAAGATTGTATCGTCAATAATATTCCAGAACGGATGGCCTTCAAGAAACAGCTCATTAATGACCTAAAATGTAACTTCCTACAGTATGTGCCGCCAAACGGGAACAACACATCATTAACAGTCGACGTCAGGTTCGTTCTGAAACGCTTCAACCTCAACAGTGACCTCGGAGTGTTCCAAATACAAACCTGGATGTTCGTCTCCTGGAAGGATGAGAGACTGAAGTGGGACCCCGAGAAGTACTACGGGATAAAGAAAACGGATATTCCCTCTTCAAGAATGTGGACTCCGACCTTTCGTTTGTTCAACAGCGTCAATTCCAATGACTACGACAGATTCTTCTACGAGCTGTGTCATGTGCTGAATACTGGATACGTCACCTGTGTGCTGAGGGTTATACACGAGGCGATTTGCAGTATCAAACTCAGAAAGTGGCCTTACGACCAGCAAGAATGTAGTCTAGAATTCGGTGCGTGGACAACAAAATCGACTCCTCATTTTACTATGAACTTTACTTCTCGTGCTATAACCATGTTAGGAGCGGAGTATGGACCTGAATGGTTCATTTCTGATTATAGACAAGAAGCTAATCATAGTTCTGATCGGCAGTTGAAGATGATCTTCGTTTTGGAGCGTGAAGCTGGTGGATTAGCAGCAATTGTGGTGTACCCTGCGGTGATTCTTACTGTCCTCAGTGTCACATCTCTGTTTCTAGATGTAAGGCGTTTCGTACGCCTGGCGATTGCTTGCTTCAGTCTTCTCGGCCATTATTACTTCTTGACGGAATTAGCCGCGAATATACCAAAACAGACCTTGGATCCACCAAACTTATTATTGTACTACCGTGGCTCAGTTGTTTTAACAGTTCTGACTATCTTGTTCACTTTCTTACTGAGAATATTATGTAAGTCAAAGTCAACGTTACAAAATTATATGTTATCTATAAACGATTTGGTGTTTGAGGGTTATGGGAAGTATTTTATAGTTCCGTTGTGGAATGTTGATGATGATACGATTGATATCAAACGATTTAGTCAAGATTGGACAAAATTGGCGAACATTATTAATAGTGTTTTTACCGTGGTTATTATTATTGCTTATGTAAGCATGTACTGTGCTCTGGTGCCTCAGCCTATTCCTTTTATTACTGATTAAATATTTTTCGTAATTTTTATTTATTTGCTTACTTACTCCTTTGAGATTACTTTTTAATGGGACTGAAATGAATAGTCCGTTACCCTAAAAAAGACAGACCGATCAGATGACCGGTCGATCTAAGCCGAAGCTAAGCGTGGCGCGTTCGGTTCGTGGATGTGTGGGTTGTGGAGGTCAGATGGTGGTGGAAGTTCAGGGCAGTCACTCTATGTAAATAACTATGGGTTACATTAGAAACTATAAAAAGGCTAGGCAGGTTGATTGATTCCCTTACCCTGCTTTTCTGCCTACTTCTTCGGGGACTACAGGTATGATAATATTAATAATATGTATTGTATTGCCGGCAGGTTTACTTGAATCTTCCATCAACCACAAAAATAGGGTTTCAATGGAAAGAACCAATGACAATAAATTAACAGACGTATTATTTATATATTTCATTAGTGACTAAGTATTTATTTTTATCAAATCATTGTTCTGTATTGAACGTCATATGTGGTCATATCAATGAAAAAATAGGAAAATAACGAAGATTTAAAAGTATGAACGTTTTGTCGAGGAATTACAGGAAAACCACATTAAAATTATTTTAATGAGGTGGGTAAATAAGTATGCTTCGTTAATGAATGGTGTAAGAGCTGGAACAAGCAATTGTATACTGTGTGTATGTGATTAATCTCATTAATTAATTAGTTGTATTTGGTTGTTTACACTCTAACCTAAAATCGTTTTAATTTAGTTTCATGATAATTAATTTTTCAGTTGTTGTCACTATTTATTATACTTGTATATTAAATATTGCTAAGAATCCAATATTCCTTAGAGGAATAATATTATAATAAGCATTTTTTTTTATCGCCTGCGACACAGGTATATCCTAGTGCAGGCATATTAAACATTATGTTACCAACTATGTTACCAATTGTTACCAATTTTTCTACAAATCTAATTCGTTGAACATCATCACCAGCCGATAGCAGTGCTGTGCTAGACTGCCTCTCCAATAACACGCCATCCAGCTCTATTCTCGGCACCTCCCATCCGGCTGCTACCAGCAACCCTCCGAAGATCGTCCCTCGGAGCTAATTTTGTGCCGTGCCCCCATAGTTTAGTCGGCCACAGACGTATCATACATAGTGGAGAATATTACACCTTTTTAAAATAAATATAGACTTGTAAATAGGCTTTTCATTGAGAAGCTCGTGGCTCTAACAGCCGCACAGGTCGATCCACCAGGTTAAGCTATGCGTGCCGGGGTTGGCCGTGGATGGGTGACCATCTTTACATACCGAGACTCCTCCGTGCTCCTCCGTCCTCGGAAAGCACGTTCCGCCTTGGGCGAAGCACCGCCGTGTCCTTGTAGGGGCGATTGGCGACGACCTCTCGCGCCCGCTCCTGGTGCGAGCCATGGTCCGGAGCGAGAGGGACGAGGGTGACTAGAGGCAGTCACCTTCTGCGATGCGGTCATGCTCGCGAAGGAGGTGGTGGGATGGGAGAGGGAAAAGTCCTCCCCTCCCAGCCGCCCCAGGAGACGACCCGGGCGTCGGGCGCCAAGTGTCGACTCCCGGCCACCGTAGGCGCGGGCCTGCAGGTGGTGAGTAATGGGTAGCTCACCGTCCGATCAGGACCAGGCCCGTGTCGAATGGCTAGGCCCGTGCCGAATGGCGCGTACTTGTTCCTCGCGCGCCTCAATGAGATGTCAGCATATGAAGTTAGCGCCGAGCCTGCCGGGTAAGGGCAAGGCCCCATTAGTGCGTTGCGCTGCGTTGCGTCGTCGCTACGTCGTCGATGCGTCGTTTTCCATACATTTTTTTATGCCATGCCCCATTAGGGCCAGGCCCCATTAGTGCGTTGCGCTGCGTTGCGTCATCGCAGCGTCGTCACTGCGTCGTTTTCCATACAGTTTTTATAACATGCCCATTAGACCGTTGCGTCGTCGCGCGCGACGTTTCAACGGATCGACGGACAAGAGACGAAGCGGGAGGCAGGGTGATGCGCTGCGTTGTCAGAGCTCTGCTGCGACGACGGACATGATCCATTGCTATTCAAGGCAAAGGCTGAACTGAGACACAGCTGCGACGGCGTGCATTCCCTCTTGCGTTGCGGTGTCACAGCGTCAACGCAACGCAGGTGTGGCATACAATGCGTTGTTCCGTTGCGACAACGCCACGCAACGCACTAATGGGGCCTCACTCTTAGACCGTTGCGTCGTCGCGCGCGACGTTTCAACGGATCGACGGACAAGAGACGAAGTGGGAGGGAGGGTGATGCGCTGCGTTGTCGGAGCTCCGCTGCGACACCGGACAGTGATCCACTGCTAGAGGAAGATGCTAGGCGTGCATACCCTCTTGCGTTGCGTTGTCGCAGCGTCAACGCAACGCAGGTGTGGCATACAATGCGTTGTTCCGTTGCGATGACGCGACGCAACGGAACAACGCACTGTATGCCACACCTGCGTTGCGTTGACGCTGCGACACCGCAACGCAAGAGGGTATGCACGCCGTCGCAGCTGTGTCTCAGTTCAGCCTTTGCCTTGAATAGCAATGGATCATGTCCGTCGTCGCAGCAGAGCTCTGACAACGCAGCGCATCACCCTGCCTCCCGCTTCGTCTCTTGTCCGTCGATCCGTTGAAACGTCGCGCGCGACGACGCAACGGTCTAATGGGCATGTTAAGGTGCGTACGGATAGCGCGTTCCTGTGTTACGCGTAGTTGGGAAACACTGTCCACGCGTACATTGGATACGCGTACAGCTCCTGTACGGACCGCCGCGAACCTGTACGCGAGGTCAATCGATCCAGAGCGCTCCGCGAGCCCCAGTCATTCGCCATGACTCCGACAAACTTAGCGGTTGCGTGCACCACCACTGCTGCGGCGTTAGTCATTATTCAACACATTTTAAATAAAAAAAAGAGAAACAAACGGAAACCTAGATGGTGGATGAAAAAATTGTTTCGTGAAAGATTACAGTGTGGAAATAGGCTAATGGAAGATATAAATTATGAAGAAAGTGGGGACAAAAATTTTGTGAGAATGAGTTTGCAAGATTTTGAAATAATTCTTGAAAAGGTTGAACCTGAAATAAAAAAAATGAATACTAATTTTCGAGAAGCTATCACAGCCAGAGAAAGGCTATCCGTGACGTTAAGGTTCTTGGCCACCGGGGACTCATATACAAGTTTACAATATCTGTTTCGCATATCTAAACAGTCCATATCTACTATTATTATTGAAGTATGTGATGCAATTATCAAGGCTCTCAAGGATCATGTGAAGGTGAGTTAATGAATAAAAACGTTTATGTTTATCTGCTTATTTATTATGATAATTAAAATTTTAGAAAATTATAATTTAAGTACTTAAAGAAGTTTTATTAAATTATAATTAAGAATTTTCTGAATTATTCTTCTTGTTCTTGAACGTAACGTAATATTTCAGAAATTTCATTTTGATTATCCTCCGCTTCCTTTGGAGTTTCCGCTGTTGATGTAGGTGCAGTTTGTGCTGGAATTGGCGTGTCGCTGTAATTGCTTTGGCGTGAGGTAGAGTTGGTTAAATCCGTTGAATAGGCACCGGTATAATACCCATACTGACCAGGTAATTGGCCCATATCAGCTTGAAATATAACATTATTGATAGCATGTTTTACTAGTGTAAATGTTCGCGAGTCGTATTTTTTCAATTCATACGCAATGTGGGTCCCAAAAGAAGTGTAACAGTCTTCTTCCTTGGATAGATATTGTACACTGTGCTTGAGTAATCCCACTGCTTCTGTTAATGTGGCAGTGTCATCGTTATTACGGCGCCTTTTATTTCTGAATGATGTGTTGTGCTGTTGTTGTGTGGATGAGGCAGAATTCCTGGGTGTTTGTTGCATGAACGATGAAGAATTACTAGGTGCTTGTTGTGTGGATGAAGTCAAATCACTAGGTACTTGTTGCGTGGTTGAGGCAGAATTCCTGGGTGTTTGTTGTATGGACGATGAAGAATTACTAGGTGCTTGTTGTGTGGATGAAGTCAAATCACTAGGTACTTGTTGCGTGGTTGAGGCAGAATCACTGGCTAATTGTTCATCATTTGATATAGATTCATGCACATTCTGTGTGTTGTTGCTGGTAGTTATCTGAAAAATAAAATAAGAAAAACTTTAACTTAGATGAAATAATTTGTTACAGCTACCCGAGACTGAAAATCAATGGATGGCCGTTGCAAAAGAATTTGAAGAAAAGTGGAACTTTCCTCATGCAATAGGCGCAATGGACGGCAAACATGTTTGCCTTCAAGCACCATTAAATAGTGGAACGGAATTTTACAATTATAAACAATATTCTAGCATTGTATTGTTAGCATTAGTTGACGCTGATTACAATTTTATGTACGTAAATGTTGGATGTCAAGGGCGCATATCAGATGGAGGTGTTTTTAAAAACACTTCCTTGTACCGGAACCTTGAAAACAAAAGCCTAAATTTACCGAATCCTGAAATACTACAAACTCCTTACAATGTGAAGGTACCGTATATAATTCTGTGTGATAAAGCATTTGCCCTCAGTGAATATACCATGAAACCCTTTTCGGGTAATCCAGAAAGAGGATCTATTGAAAGAATATTCAATTATCGTCTATCAAGAGCAAGGAGGGTAGTTGAGAATGCATTTGGGATACTGAGTTCGGTGTTTCGAGTACTACGAAAACCAATGCTTTTGGAACCGGAAAAAGCTACAAAAATTGTATTGGCAACTGTTTATTTACACAATTTTTTACGAAAAAGCAGACTATCAAATATTTACGCACATACGAATGCATTTGACTCTGAACAGCGAGGAGAGCTTGTTCCAGGTGCATGGCGACAAGACCAACAGCAATTAACTTCTTTTTTTCCTTTAGACAGTGTACCTAGGAGATCGCCCAATACTCCTACTCATATACGTTTACATCTGGCGGAACACTTTGTTAATAATGCCCCCCTTGAGTGGCAAAATAATCACTAAGTTTTAATGTGACATTTATATTATATAAAACGTGTACTAACTACACGGATTAACGTAGGCTAAAATAATATGTATGATGGTGGTGGCGTGGGTTTGTACTCAGTGAAAGACACTACGCTTAGAGTACATAAACAGTTTATTAGCGCACAGTGACTTGTACAACTATTGGAACTATAACTATATTCTAACATACATAAAAAACAAAACTTTTGGCGGGAGCGAGCAAGAGCCGCGGAATCGATTGAAACGTTACTTGCGTGCGGAGCGGGCGCGCGCGACTCAGACTGGCGACTGGCCTCGGGAGTCGGGCGCGGGATCGGAGCGCGAGGGACGCCGCCGGCGGCGTGTGTGCGGAGCGCATGCGCGGCGCTTGCGCGGCGTCTGGCCGATTGTGTGACCGCGCACCGTACCGAGTTTCAAACACTATTTAACGCGCGTAATATATGTATAATAAAATTGAAAAAGCCTCATAAAGCAGCTGGTAAGTATAAATATAATAACGTGACCGGACCCGGTGAAATTCATAAAGTTGAATCAATCTATTATAAAAACTGTATGGAAAACGACGCAGTGACGACGCTGCGATGACGCAACGCAGCGCAACGCACGAATGGGGCCTCGGATCGACGGACAAGAGACGAAGTGGGAGGGAGGGTGATGCGCTGCGTTGTCGGAGCTCCGCTGCGACACCGGACAGTGATCCACTGCTAGAGGAAGATGCTAGGCGTGCATACCCTCTTGCGTTGCGTTGTCGCAGCGTCAACGCAACGCAGGTGTGGCATACAATGCTAATGTTAATTTCACACAACGCCATATAGTCCCAAGCTAAGCAACCTAATGCTTGTGTTGTGGTATCGAGGTGGCTGATAAACTGCTTATGTTCCGTTGCGATGACGCGACGCAACGCACTAATGGGGCTTCACCCTAAGCGGGATTGTCCGAAGCACATAAGCCCCGTTTAAGAGCTGTCAGTGTCATTATTTCCTGTGGAATATTGACACTGACAGGCGAGGAGGCTCGCTGCCCACAGCCCAGTGTGCGAGGAGGCTCGCTGCCCACAGCCCAGTGTGCGAGGAGGCTCGCTGCCCACAGCCCAGTGTGCGAGGAGGCTCGCTGCCCACAGCCCAGTGTGCGAGGAGGCTCGCTGCCCACAGCCCAGTGTGCGAGGAGGCTCGCTGCCCACAGCCCAGTGTGCGAGGAGGCTCGCTGCCCACAGCCCAGTGTGCGAGGAGGCTCGCTGCCCAGTGTGCGAGGAGGCTCGCTGCCCAGTGTGTGAAGGTGCGTACGGATTGCGCGTACCCTGGTACGCGTACTCAGTTTACGCGTATCCGGAACGCCTAGTCCATACCTGCAGCTACGCGTTCACTCTTGGGGTACGCGTACCGCGCGAGCCAAGTCGCAGCGCGAGCCACCGTCAGTCGGTTTTTGGTCGCGCGTCAAAGAGGACGCACGCGGCCGGCTACGCTATATTTGGACGGCAAAATGAATAAACACGCGTGTTCTTCGAGTTTCAATAATGAAAATATTATTAGATTGATTCAACTTTATGAATTTCACCGGGTCTTGTGGGATAGCACACTAACTGATTATCGAAATAACGATTTACGCCAAGATGCATGGAAGGCAATTTCAAATGAACTGAACATTCCAATAGGTGAATTAAAAAAAAAGATGACAACTTTATTAGCAACTAATAGAAAAGAAAGGAGCAAAATCAAAAAAAGTTTAGTAACAGGATCAGGTAAGTTTTTAAATTGTTTATTTACGCATTTTATGCATTGTATTTTCGCATTGTAAATTGACATATTTATAATACCCTATATACTTTTTTATCTTTTTTTTTTACAGGAGCTAATGATGTATATATATCGAAGTGGTTTGCATCTGAATATTTTACTTTTCTAAATGACAAGGACAAACCAATGCCAACAACGGAGACTACTGTAAGTAATTACGATTAGTTATTAACGTTATTATATTATATTATATATACGCCCGCTCCGCACGCAAGTAACGTTTCAATCGATTCCGCGGCTCTTGCTCGCTCCCGCCAAAAGTTTTGTTTTTTATGTATGTTAGAATATAGTTATAGTTCCAATAGTTGTACAAGTCACTGTGCGCTAATAAACTGTTTATGTACTCTAAGCGTAGTGTCTTTCACTGAGTACAAACCCACGCCACCACCATCATACATATTATTTTAGCCTACGTTAATCCGTGTAGTTAGTACACGTTTTATATAATATAAATGTCACATTAAAACTTAGTGATTATTTTGCCACTCAAGGGGGGCATTATTAACAAAGTGTTCCGCCAGATGTAAACGTATATGAGTAGGAGTATTGGGCGATCTCCTAGGTACACTGTCTAAAGGAAAAAAAGAAGTTAATTGCTGTTGGTCTTGTCGCCATGCACCTGGAACAAGCTCTCCTCGCTGTTCAGAGTCAAATGCATTCGTATGTGCGTAAATATTTGATAGTCTGCTTTTTCGTAAAAAATTGTGTAAATAAACAGTTGCCAATACAATTTTTGTAGCTTTTTCCGGTTCCAAAAGCATTGGTTTTCGTAGTACTCGAAACACCGAACTCAGTATCCCAAATGCATTCTCAACTACCCTCCTTGCTCTTGATAGACGATAATTGAATATTCTTTCAATAGATCCTCTTTCTGGATTACCCGAAAAGGGTTTCATGGTATAAACTGCACCTACATCAACAGCGGAAACTCCAAAGGAAGCGGAGGATAATCAAAATGAAATTTCTGAAATATTACGTTACGTTCAAGAACAAGAAGAATAATTCAGAAAATTCTTAATTATAATTTAATAAAACTTCTTTAAGTACTTAAATTATAATTTTCTAAAATTTTAATTATCATAATAAATAAGCAGATAAACATAAACGTTTTTATTCATTAACTCACCTTCACATGATCCTTGAGAGCCTTGATAATTGCATCACATACTTCAATAATAATAGTAGATATGGACTGTTTAGATATGCGAAACAGATATTGTAAACTTGTATATGAGTCCCCGGTGGCCAAGAACCTTAACGTCACGGATAGCCTTTCTCTGGCTGTGATAGCTTCTCGAAAATTAGTATTCATTTTTTTTATTTCAGGTTCAACCTTTTCAAGAATTATTTCAAAATCTTGCAAACTCATTCTCACAAAATTTTTGTCCCCACTTTCTTCATAATTTATATCTTCCATTAGCCTATTTCCACACTGTAATCTTTCACGAAACAATTTTTTCATCCACCATCTAGGTTTCCGTTTGTTTCTCTTTTTTTTATTTAAAACTAGCTTCTGCCCGCGGCTTCGCTCGCGTGGAGGTCGGAAATTATCCCACAGGAATGTTCTACCGGGATAAAAAATATCCTATGTGTTAATCCAGGATATAAACCATCTCTGTGTCAAATTTCATCCAAATCTATACAGTAGTTTTTACGTGAAAGAGTAACAAACATCCATACATCCATACTTACAAACTTTCGCCTTTATAATAGTAGTAGGATGTGTTGAATAATGACTAACGCCGCAGCAGTGGTGGTGCACGCAACCGCTAAGTTTGTCGGAGTCATGGCGAATGACTGGGGCTCGCGGAGCGCTCTGGATCGATTGACCTCGCGTACAGGTTCGCGGCGGTCCGTACAGGAGCTGTACGCGTATCCAATGTACGCGTGGACAGTGTTTCCCAACTACGCGTAACACAGGAACGCGCTATCCGTACGCACCTTGAGGAGGCCCGCTGCCCAGTGTGTGAGGAGGCCCGCTGCCCAGTGTGTGAGGGACCCGCTGCCCAGTGTGTGAGGAGGCTCGCTGCCCAGTGTGCGAGGAGGCAGTGTGAGGAAAAGTAATTAAAACTTGGCAAGTACGCTTATTTATAGTAGTTTATTTCCACAAAACGGCACGGGGCGCATACTTCGAAGACACAAACATCGGGAGGCGTCGGTGCGCCATCTTCGACGGTGACAGCATGGCTCGACTGCGCGAAGTAGCGCGATTCGATGCCACTAGCAAATCTTTGTACAGCAAGTGTAGATCGTGATGCAAGGGCAGCAGCATCCACCGCAGCAGCCACCGCAACATCCGCAGCCTCCGCACCTGCACAAAAAATAAAGTGGGTTAAATAACACAACCAGCGAACGTTATGTGGTGTAACCATGCACGAAGTTCACAACACGACGGTTACCAAAACTATGCGCCAGGAGCCCCCGAAAAGTAAGCGGGATTGTCCGAAAGGGTTGCCGCTACCCCGGAAGAAAGGTACATCGATGAGTTACACTCCGCTCCACCCAGAGCGGGAGGAGTCATTGTGCCCCAAAACCCAGTTTGATTGCACGGGTATGGGACTAATACGAACGTTAATTGGGTAATGCCCTCGCAATAAGGTCCACGGATTATCAGGAACAAGTACAGAGGCAAGCCCCGAAGAAAGAACAAGATTACTTACATTTTTCCTGAAGAAAGGTAAAGAGTACTTAAGAAGAGCCTAAAATAGGTCGAAAGTAGGTCGAAAGTAGACCGAAATTGTGGAAAGTCACTTATTTTCGAAAATTTTAAAGAGAGGTTGAAGCTTTTTTTATACTTTTATTTTCTTTTTATTATATATATGTGTATTACGCAAACAATTTGATTGTACTGACTTAAACGACTCTTGCTACGGCTTATATATCCCCTCTGATGACGTTTGCATTTTTTTTAATTATGGTTTATTAGTTGACAGTACCATTCTAGGTCAAAATATTTGAAACGGAAAAGAGTCCATATTATGAGCTGTAGGTGCTAGAAGTTTATTGATTTTTCTGTTTTCTTTTTGTATGCATTTTCTATTACCCAACAAATGATGGACATGCTTGAAAAATATTAGGTCGTTTCTACAACTTTAAGGTTGGTTTACACGTAGTCAGCACTGCCTGGCAGCCAGTGCTGGCTTGACTCTTGTATTTTTTCTGCCGGCATGAATAGAACACCCGTCTATTTTACTTGTCTAACCAGTGACCTCCACTCGGATCTCCCTCATCCCGTGTTAATGCATTGGGCCAGTCACTAGTCGCTACTCGCATCTCCTTTGATTGTTTTTTTGAGTTTTTAACAGTTCTCATTATGTTCGACTAGCGCTAGCACACTGGCTTAGAGTAACTTTATTTTTTTTAGGACCGGGGTGGAAAGTCGTCATTGATGTCTAAAAACTTTTACTGACTAAAAACCACCCTGGTATTCCCTCTCACATCTGCGCCAGGTTTGACTTACCACATCCTAGAAAGTCAAAGTCAAAACATTTATTCCAAATAGGCACAAGAATGGCACTTTTGAACGTCAAAATGTACAAGAAATAGAATTGATTCTAGTCGCCCCTTCCAAAAGGTAGTTTCGTGTGGAGAAGAATGGGCAAGAAACTCCACCGTTACTCTTTTAAAATGTTTCACAATGTTTGTATACATGTATTAGAACATTAAGTCATTGACTGCCACGCAGCAGACACAATAGAAAAACTATTGTTCGCGGCTCACCGGTGACCGCGTTGGCGCTCAACGTGTTAACATTATATGTGAAGACGATGCACCAAGAATAAAAACAATACACCACAAAAGGTGAAAAGAAAAACACATGTAGCAGTGGTAAGTAAACTTAATTACTTACATCATAAGTACATGGTGCTCACATAATATGCTCACATAGACACCTCGGCATTGTATTTCGGCACCTAGCGTCTGACATTATTGCTGAACTAGTCCCACTTGGCACAGCTGTGAGGGACACTTCCTTGCTTCTGCACTAGCTTCCTTCTTTATACATATTATATATACCTTTTGTTGTTTTCCTTTTTTTATGCTTTTTATATGTTGCGTGCCTTTTTAGCCTGTGCTGAATACATGTACCATTCTTTTTTTTATTTACATGTTGCGTTAAAAGCAACTTAGCAAGAAACATCCTAAATAAATAACGCACAAGTGCAAGCCAGACACAAAGCAACTTAACATAAATGATTCCTACTTGAAGCAAGGAAAGTCAAACAGTTTATTTATTTGCTCAAAACATAGTATACAAAAGTGTTAAGTACATGAGATAAGGATGAGATCATAAATGTTTTGCTTAAGAATAGACTTCAAAAGAATTCCTTCGGAAATTTCCTCCTAAAATACACCAATCCTTACCAATAATGAATTTGAGTGTCTCTAGTGAAGGAACCACAGCGTTCCATCCGCAAGCGAAAGTTTGCACTGGTCTACGTGAAGAAACCATCGATAGCCTGGCTGTCATGATATACGGAACTACGCTGCGTATACCGTCCGATTTCCTCGTACCATTGATGCCGAACATAGAAGACGCAAAATTTTACCATAAGCTAAACGAAACTATGGCAACAATTTCGCCCATAAACCAGAGATTACATTCACCGAAGCAAAACACATTCATTAGGAAAGATCTCGCAACGTGTACCTACATATTATGTTTAAGCGCAAGGATACGGCACGGACACCACTAACACTACCATACGACGGCCGTATAGAGCCTCAATGTAGCGCCAAACAGTACAAGATACAACTTCCTCTGTTTCCACTGCTGTCTCAATAGACAGATTAAAACCAGGTCATCTTTACCACGAATAAGATACAAAAACGTCTATAGTCATAGGTCTCGAGTTCGAACCCGAAGCACGCACCTCTGATTTTTCGGATTCATGCGCGTTTTGTACAATTATCACTTGCTTGCAATCGGTGAAGGAAAACGTCGTGAGGACACCGGAATGTCTGAGAGATATTATTCAATAGTATGTGAAACTAAGTCAGGCCCATGGGCAGCATAAAGCTCTGACACCAGGTTAGTACTAACCACACGAAAAAGAAAGAAGAACGTCTACAGAGACACTGAGCACCAGTACGTAGGTAGCACCAACTGCAAAATTCTCAGTGACGGTTACGTAGCCTTCACTACCCCGGCCGTCAAACGTCAAAAAATCTGGCAGAACGATTAAGCCGAAGACCTTTTTTTTTTCTACCATAAGCTTTTCATAATGCCTTGCATGCCATTGAACTACACATTACATCTTCTGATTGGTGTATGTCAAGATGACATGCAAGATACTTGCTTATTTTTGTGCAAGTTACAGGCATGTGTATTACGGGCTTAACGGTGAGTGATGTTTCGCTCCGTCATAGTTTGAAAGTAAGGAGTTTTTATACCAATATAATTTAAGTAAGTACTGGCTGTAAGCAACCATTTCTCTTTGTGAAATTTATAAGTATATTTTGAGTTATGACATCTGTTGTAAAAAAAATAAATGATGTCGATTTTTCCCTTCTGTCATGCAGTTGATAATTTTACGATTCCAACCATTTTTATTTACCAGTTTTTTTTTACTAAATTACTGCTAGCAAAAAAGCAATGGAAAAGATTATTGCCACACAATTGTATAGGCCTACAGAGCATGTTTTCTAGTGGTATTCAGCGATCTTACAGAGCATGTTTTCAGGTGGTATTCAGCGTTCTCTGATATTGCAGATGGATTATCAACGCCCGGCCGAAGACCATGGACAGAATAAAAGCCCCACGCACCGCACACCAAGGCTCTTCGAACATGTCGGTCTGATTGAATCAAGGACCGTGGGAAGCCACTTGAAGAGGAAAGGGCTTTTCATGATCCGTGATACTGCGGACGGAGGCAGAGTGTCTGTGTAGCGGTGCGTCGGATCCGCCACGAGTCTTTCAAAAGTGTGGTGCGCGCTTCTTTGCATTTTGGAATGACAAAATGGATCCAATCTCGCAAGAAAAAGCTCCACTGTTTGCGTGCAACGCTCCCAGTGAATTCTCTCGTCTGTGTTTAAGCGGACGATCTCGTACAAAGCTCGCACCTCATCTTTGAAGTTACAGACTCGCCGCGGATCTGACGCCCCGCGACTGACTGTGCTGTGTGGTGTCTGAGCTGGCTACCACGGCCGATACTCTTCCTATGGTGCGTCGATGCGGGTCCGCGTCCTTCCGAAATATCACGCACTGTAGAAAGCCGACACAGACCGAAACGCATCGTTGGAAGAGCCGTGTGCGGTGCGTGGCTACACGTGGTCTTCGACGTGGCCAGCAGTCTTAAAATATCATCATTGTTTAGTTCGTCAGTGCTGTTTTATGATTATTATAATATTAGCTTTGCCCGACAGTCTCAATAAGGGCTTTACTGCTGCGCACCCACCACCTATCCTATCTTACCTACCCACCCTATCTACCTACCTACCTCCCTCCCTATCCACCCTACCTACCATACCTATCCACTCTACATACCCTACCTACCCTGTCTACCCTACCCTACGTATGCTCCCTACATAACCCTACCCTATCTACCCTACGTATTTAGAAGTCGAAACAATAGGTACACTCCAGTTATTGTATTACTTTTTTACATGAATCTGCAAACAATACACAGATTAGCGATTAGACACAATCTCACGTGACACCCGCCCAAGAAGTCAATCTACCGCTCCCGCAGGAAGTCAAACTGATGGTAGTTTGACTTCCTGCCCTATAAATGATTGTAAATTAATATTCGCAGCAAATTATTATTAAAGGAATGCCAAATGTACGCTAAGGGCGCATTTCACCAATGAAACTGAAAAAGAGTGGTTTTCTAACGGCCCACGCCGTCGTCCGCGGTACTAATCGACATAAATCGTACAATCGGGTGAGTAGGGATGCAGGGGTGAATCGGAACGAAACTCAATGGATTTTTTAACATTGAAATAAATTATAGTTTGTTGCCAACCAGAACAATGATCAAGAGTCCTTTTTGGCCACAAACTTGTATATATTAGGTATTTCAATGTTTAAATCGCTTTTAAAGTTTCGTCCCTCCACGCCAAGCTACAAATTGATTCTTCTGATCATGAATTACCCAATATCCATGGTGGCTTTTAATTTGTTTCATGTCATTAAATCCGTACGAGAGCTTCAATTTTTTTCACATATACGTGTCAAACAAAAGGTTAAGTATTATCGTTGAGTTCTTTCCTTCCTTGTGCAGCTATTATATCTTATTTTTCTAACTATAGTCCAAAACCCTAACCTAACTGGTTTGCCAGCATTGAATTAGGAAGCTGGGGTGACATCACTCTAGCTAAGACACACTAAATGACTCATATTAACGAAGTTTTTGTGGCAGCTAAATTAAGACTGGTAACTTTGATTGCAGCTATTATGCCCTAAATTGGGCATAGGTAGAATAATTATTGTTCCTATCACATATGGGGAAGATGGAGTTATGCACATTCAACTACACGGCGATTCCGTTAAGAGTGGTCACGGGCACGCGGCGATTCCGTCACCAGTCGCGACGATACGCTGGCGGAATAATCGCTCGTTCGTGGAGACGACCCGACGATAGAAGCGCGGACCCGTCGCGATTCTCTCGCTCGTGGAGATGGCCCCAAAATAAGTTTGAAAAATAAAAATCTCAAAGAATACCAGAGTATTCTTTGAGATTTTAGCTCAAGATGTACGTCAGAACCGCGGGTGTACTTTTCAGGTCTGCCTAATTTTATTGCAATTATTTGGTACCTTCTGTGTACTTTTACGTACCTCTCTTGAAAATATGTGTACCTGTACAATGATATTTTAAAAATTAGGAGCAACCGCCATCCTGATGTCAGAACTGTCAGTCTTGAGGTCAGTAGGATAATGTCATCCCAAACCCATTGAAGGACACTGAACGAGACACAATAGACGTTTGATTGTTAATGACGTCTATAGGCGATCAGTGGCTAAGGTGGTCTCTATTTTTAACTTTTCGGTTACTAACCGGGTTGATTCCCAGGTCTGACAAAATCCATCGGCTATTTTTAACACGCTTTTATTAGCTCGGTTTGTATCTATGTATGTATGTAACGGAATCTTTGAGCTTAATTTTCACCGGTTTCTAAAAGTCTGATCAACTTGAAACTTTGCACACGTCTCAAGGACCGATGACAATGCAATAATTTTTACACGCTTTATATTAGCTTCACTTGTATGTATGTTTGTAACCGACTCCTTTAGAGGCGATTTCCACCCACTTTAAACGGCCAGATGTCATTCAAACTTTGTAGATTTATCGAGGACCGATGACAATACATTAATTTGAACTAAAAAGTAGGAAATAAAAAATAGTTTAAAAAAACTAAAAAACACGCTTTTTATAGATAACCGACCTAAAAAATAGAAAATAAATTTTACTTTTTAAAAAGCGTGGGGTGCATGGTGGTGGTGAATATTATCTTAAAAAGCACCCCACGCTTTCAGTAGCAACCCGTGTGGTGCTTAGGAATAGCATTGCTCGTTTATTGACTGAACTTAAATAGCTATAATAGAGTCTAATCGTTTGGCGAATAGAACAATAGACCACTCTACTCTCACTCTTTCTCTCTACAGTACCTACGCTTTTTTAAATCTCTTTAATTACAATATAATTTTAACTTATCTCTGTACTATTCTACTCTCATCGACAAGTCCCAGTTATTTTAAATTGCCACCATGGACCCCTAAAAGCCTACAACTGCATACAAACTTCAGTTTTTATTAAAAACGAGTAACGAAAAATAAAGGAATTGTGTCAGAGCTTCAATCTGGGTTCAATTCTTTTGTTTTTAGTAAAGAATCGGCTTTTAAAACCGAAGTGCGCTTGAGTCGCACGAAATAACAATCACACAGTTACACGGGCACTATGTGGCTGTTATTTTGTAAACCACGTGGTTAATAATGGTTGTTTTTTAGTTTCAATCCTGAAAAAATAGGTATACTTTATCATGTCCGTAAGGATTGAGGAGCCACATCAGTTTTTTTAAAATCTGATCTTACCATTATTTAGCAGCAATGTAGCTTATTTTGCAGCACGAATGCTAGATTTAGCAGCAAAATATATCACTAGTTATTTTAATGCAAAAGTGGCTCCTCAATCTAAACGTCTGAATTGAGGAGCCACCTGGAACTCGTTACGTAATAGATGAATATTTATGAAAATTTTGTATCATTTAGTAGCAATTTTGCATATTACCGTCTAAAAAAATGGCTTCTGTAGTGCTAAAATGAAAGAAAATACAATACTTTTAATATGGCTCCTCAATCTAAACTCAAGAGGTGAATTTCTATAGGATGTGAGCGATCAATTAATATATTCGATATATTGATCATTTAGCAGGTGTTGTGTTAGTTTTTGCAGTATATGAGTAAAATAGTAAAACAGAGTAAATTTTGTATATGAACGCATTTTCTTTGGCTCCTCAATCCTGACGTTCTAATTATATATGTTTGACTGTAGCCAGCTGAGATCTCAACGGAATCTAAAGCCAGAGATACTAACATTTAGCAGAAATGTCTGCTAAATATATCTGCACAGTTCAGCAATGTATACAATTTTGGATTCTGAAAAAACAACACTTAACTATTTTCTTGTAAATTCAGTGTGTAGGGTGACCACAATATACTCGTATTAATGAAACCACGATAAGTAATTTATTAAATTTATATTTTCATAATAGATTTTTAGAATAGATTATATCTATCGTACCTACGATTTGGTTATAAAAAAACTGATGTGGCTCCTCAATCCTTACGGACATTACTTTATCTACCACATTACTTCACGCCTATATTGTCAAAAAGGGTAGGCAGTAAGGGAGGGCTTTGTGAAACGTGCATCCGTGACGACACGATTGGCGCAGTGGTTGAGCGATTGACTGCTGCGCAGCATGTCGCGGGTTCGATTCCCGCAAGGGACAAATATTTGTACGATGTAAAATTATTTGTTCCAGGTTTGGGTGTTTGTCTATCTATACTATGTATGTATTTACAAAAAAAAAAAGTATCTGTGTAGTTTATCAGCCATCTCGTTACCATAACACAAGCATTAGGTTGCTTAGCTTGGGACTTTATGGCGTTGTGTCAAATGTCTAAGGATATTAATTATTTATAATTTAACACGTGCTAATTGTAGGTAGTATTTTGTACTTAACCTCTCAAATGTCGTATGAACCCCATAGGTTCATAAGAAAAATTCTCTCAAAACGACAATAAATATAATTGTTTCAATCGTTGAGCTCTTATAACCAAACGTCTATATTATCTAATAAGCGGACATCTAATGGATTAATATACTTTATAACGAACATCTTCTTCCTGGCGTAGTCACTTTCTGAGCCCAAGCAATTTAACATAGTGCAATTATTTACCATCGACTCGAAAAAAAAGAAGATTTGTAGATATTTTTTATTATTATATCATTCTAGTATAAAAACAGTCAGTAACAATCTACATGTTAACAGGATTATAAACTAAATCTTATATATATAAGGTGTTAAAAAATTAACTCTAAGAATTTCGTGGGAGCATTGTACTCATCGTTACGAACAACTTTTACTATGGGATGAACCCTGAAATCGCGAAAAAAATATGAGCTGTTCCATACATTTATTCTTCTGTGATGGATTCCTTATCAAACTTTAGGAGCGAGTCTAGGAAAGCCGTGGGGTCCGCCAGCATTAGGGACCCTGGCTTCCAATAGTTAAGGATTCATAAATGTATGGAACAGCTCATATTTTTTTCGCGATTTCAGGGTTCATCCCATAGTAAAAGTTGTTCGTAACGATGAGTACAATGCTCCCTCGAAATTCTTAGAGTTAATTTTTTAACACCTTATATAACTCTTCTGTGCGTGTGTATGTCACTGAACTCCTCCTAAACGGCTGGACCGATTTTAATGAAATTTGTTGTGTGTGTTACAGTGGCTTTGAGGATGGTTTAGATAAAAAAAAAATTAAAAAAAAAATTATAAGGCGGAACGAAGTTCGCAGGGACAGCTAGTCTTATATATAACATTCTCGTGTCACAATGTTAGTTACCATACTCCTTCGAAACGGCTTGACCGATTTTGATGAAATTGTATGTGCATATTTAGTAGTAGGTCTGAGAATCGGCTTTTATAAATAATTAAGTATATTTTTCATACCCGTAAGTGATTAGGTAGGTAGGGTTGGGTAGGGTAGGTAGGGTAGGTAGGGTAGGTAGGGTAGGTAGGGTAGGTAGGGTAGGTAGGGTAGGTAGGGTAGGTAGGGTAGGTAGGGTAGGTAGGGTAGGTAGGGTAGGTAGGGTAGGTAGGGTAGGTAGGGTAGGTAGGGTAGGTAGGGTAGGTAGGGTAGGTAGGGTAGGTAGGGTAGGTAGGGTAGGTAGGGTAGGTAGGGTAGGTAGGGTAGGTAGGGTAGGTAGGGTAGGTAGGGTAGGTAGGGTAGGTAGGGTAGGTAGGGTAGGTAGTGTAGGTAGGGTAGGTAGGGTAGGTAGGGTAGGTAGGGTAGGTAGGGTAGGTAGGGTAGGTAGGGTAGGTAGGGTAGGTAGGGTAGGTAGGAAGGGTAGATAGGTAGGGTAAGGTAGGGTAGGTAGGGTAGGTAGGGTAGGTAGGGTAGGTAGGTAGGGTAGGTAAGGTAGGTAGGTATCATTGTCTGTCGCGTCAGATAGTTCTTTTAATAAAACTGTGTAATAAAGTTGAAAATCTATCAAATAAATTTGACGGTTTGGGGTAGCCTGATGTGCTGGTTTCAGAACAATCCATACTCAGAAAGTACCTACTCGTTAACATTTCAAGCAGTCTAGTGTATCTCATTCAGGTTTCAATGGGTCTCGTTCCATTCTAGGCTGTGGCCTCCCAGATCCAGATGAACTAGATGGTATTTGTATTACCCTTGGTCCAACCACTGCTGGCGATACATCAGGTGCTTCTGCGTGACTATAATAACCCCTACTCGAACTTGAACTAGGTTGGTAGTTGGCAACATTATTAAATCTTCCCCCATTTTTGATATTTCGTAAAAGATTTATAACACCCGATTGGAATTCCAGAATTTGATCGTCGTCAAACAAGGTCAACGTCGGATGAACGCTCTTGAAAAACGCAAAATGTCGGTCGTCATGTGTGTCAAGCTTCCTGATTTGTTTAATTTTGTTATTCAAGTATGCTTGCATATTCGCGTTAAGTATATCTTCAGATATGTTATTATCCTGTCTGGTGTCTGTATCATCTATTTCATTTGTTGTATTGTCCTGGCTCATTAATGATAGATCAATGTCTTTCTTTACGTCTATATTCCATTCACTGTCACAAACTGCAGCTGAATCTGATCCACTTTCTGCTAAAATCTCTTCTTCATCTTGCTGTAGTTCTTCTTCTTCATCATCCTCGTTGTCATCTGATTCTTCGACACATCGTTTACCTTTTACTTTTTTTAAAAACAACATTTCTCTATGATATTTATATGGTCTCACATATGATCCGTTCTTCTTAGAATTTTTTCTTGCATTCAAACTTCTTGCCCAACTGTCCCTGGTATGTGTCCATATTTTAATGACTAACTTGTCTGTAAAAATGAGAAGGAAAAAGCATTTTAATAGTTATAAGTAAATAGGTCAATGAGTAGGCACAGAGGCCAGCACATCAAGTTACCCCAATCTGTCAAATTTCTTTGATACTTTTTCAACTTTAATACGAAGGCAACAAGTTTTGGATACCTTGATGTGCTGGCGTCCGTACTTACGGAGCGGTAGCCAGGACATCAAGTTACATCAAACTGGCTTTCTCAAAATGATTTTCAACCTTAAAACGTTGAATGTTAGGTTCAAAATCGATTACAAAATGTGTACACTTTGTGGTAACTTAATGTGCTGATGACAGTACAAAGGTTCTAAAAGCGTAGCAGACCAAACGATAGATCTATGCATAAAAAAAAGGTTGTGTTGGTCCCGGCTGTCATTCGTGGATCTTTGACAGTCGTTACGGGTCGTCAGAACCAGTCTTGCCAGGGGTATCGTATTACCCAGTTACTGGGTGGTAGAGGTCAGATAGGCAGTCGCTCCATGTAAAATACTGGTATTCAGCTGCATCCGGTTAGTCTGGAAGCCGACCCCAACATAGTTGGGAAAAGGCTAGGCAGATTGATTTCTACAGCAGTCGTAATCGCAATGGGTTCTTGTACATTCGTCACAAAATAAATACGTCACATTTAAAAAAATCCATACATTGAAAGTAAATTCGTTACAAATCCTCATTTCAAATATTTTATTCTTAAAGTAACGATAGCAACCAAAATTATTGATCTAACTTATTCACTTGAAAACTGTGATTTTTATGTAGATTTAGGGTAAATTAGTAAACGTGCTGTGTTTCTGAAAAATATACAAAACCTTTATTAGTACTTTATTTTGATTAGTACTTCTTGTTTATTTATTTCTTAGCTATCGGTGCGGATTAAAACTATGTGACGAATTTACAATAAACAAAATTAATATATTGAGAATTGTAACAATTTACACATTTTTTTTCTCTTATATTATTTTTCTCTTATTTTTTTTTGACTCATGTAACTTTATGACGAATGTACAACTACCCATCGCAATACAGCCTACACATCGCGCCACATATCGTGATGTCGTACCGAGTATCTGACGCGTTGTTACGTCATCGGATGCTACTCCTATCGGCTGGTTCACCATTATTTATTCAAGAGTGTTGTGATATGTCTCTTTGAGCATTACGGCAATAGTGTTTACTTTACACACCTCAAAAATGTAACGTAAAAGTTGTATGGAATCTGTACGGCACGTCATTTTGTCTGTAGTTACAAATGAATTACGAAAACCGACCTTACTGCTACCAAATAAAGGCGCCGTGAGTCATGCAATTAATTTACAAACACAATGTATGTGTCTCTTTCTAGGTAATCGCGTTTGTATTGTTACATATGTTCTGTCTCGCTCGCAACACGTGCGCGTCATACCCGCTCGCTCCATTCTCCGTATGCCAGATATTATCATCGTTGATAACGACTGCAGTCGACGCTCTTACGTTCGCAAGAACGATATAAATTGATATGACTTTTAGGGTTCCGTCCCGAATGGTGTAGAACAGAAACCTTTTAATAAGCCTTTGTCCGTCCGTCTGTCTGTCAGCGGGCTATATCTCATGACCTGGAAAAGGTACACATTTGAAATTTTCACATTTTGTGTATTTCTATTACAGCTATAAAAACAAATATTGAAAATAAAATCAAGTTAAAATTTAATGAAGGGCCATATAAGAAACGTGTTTTTTTTAACCAAAATATTTTTTAGATTGCCTCGTTGGTCTTGTGGTAGAAGCCCTGGGTTTGATTCTTAAGTCTGAAAAGTGTTATTGGGTTTTTCCATTACGAATTTCACAGTAGCAGCCCGCAGTCGGGATTTGTGCCCGATTGATGGCTATAGGTTCTGCTCTATTACATGGGACTTAACACATAACTAATGAAATGTGAGTGTGCCTAGTAAGGGTACATCTCTGCCTAACCGTTCGTGAAAAAAGGCATGATGTTAGTTTAAGTTTTTTTTCATATTTAAACAAATATAAGTAGTCATAATTATTGTACATTGGTACGGAACCCTTAGCGTGCGAGTTCAACTCGCACTTGCCTTGCTTTTTAGTAGTAATCTTTTGACAGTCGCAATACGAGAAAAATAACTTACAATACTTTTGTCGTTCCGTTCCATTCAAACTATTATAATCTTTCTTCAGAATTCCGCAAACTTCGTGCCACGCGGCCGTCTTCGAGAATTTGTTTTTATAGCTGTCCACAGTTCTATCCCACAAAGCTGGTCTTTGATGCACTAATTTAATTAATAGCAACTTGTTAAAATTATGAGGAATCGTCATTCGGTTTCTGAATGACATGACGACAAACGTGTGCACTCGTATCAAAATAAACGTGTACTGAATAGCGTATAGCAAGATGGCCGACAAGAGTGAGCGAGATAGGGTGATGTTCAGTAAGCACTTTAGAGTGAAACGGCGCAACCACTGTTATTGATTGGGACGATAAAAAAGGCGAGGGAGCGTTATAAATGCGGTTTATAGGACACGATTATTTTGCCGTATTACCGTTTGTGACGAACAGTAAATACAGTTAGTTTAACGGGTGTTACTTATGTACATATCCAGACTCTTCCGTGCCTCGGAAAGCACGTTAAGCCGTTGGTCCCGGCGATCTTTGATTTGACAGTCGTCACGGGTCGTCAGAAGCCCGAAAATCTGACAGCCAGTCTTACCAAGGGGTATCGTATTACCCATTTAGCTACTGGGTTTTGGAGGTTAGATAGGCAGTCGCTCCATGTAAAATACTGGTATTCAACTGCATCCGGTTAGACTGGAAGCCGACCCCAACATAGTTGGGAAAAGGCAGTTTGATTTATGTACGTGTGTAGTTTCGTAGTGGTAGCACATAATAAATAATAGGAGATAGGTACAAAGGCCAGCACATCAAGTTACCACAATCTGTCAAATTTCTTTGATAGTATTTCAACTTTATTGCAAATATATAAGGTTCATTTATAATTGAGAAAATTTGACAATTAGGGATAGCTTGATGTGCTGGCGTCTGTACTTAACGAGTTCACACGACATACTGAAGTAAGTAAATAAATATGTACCTACTTAGTAAGTTAGTAGGTAGCCTTGAAATGTTAGACATTGTTACGTAATCGTTTATAATAATGTTCGTGGAAGTAAATAACGGGTTTTATGAAGTATCATCATAACACGTTTGTTGAATAATTTCATTATGAGAATTAAATTATTGTGAAGCGTTATTTTTATCGAATCGTGTTTGTTGTTTTTACTGTCATTTTGAACGCTTTACCGTCTACTGCATGTCATTGGTAACAGCTAACTAAGGACCCATCCTATAATCAGATGATTATGAAGTATCTGCCGTAAAATGGGATGAATAGGGATGCAGAGTGTATCGAGACAAAACTTTTAACATTGAAATAATATACCGCACAATTTTAGTCGTCTTACAACGGCAGCCCAATTCATGTATCCATTGACTACTGATCATTCATAAAAAAATACTACATATATGTATGAACATTCGGATAATTAAAAAACATACAATATCGTAAACGCACGACGTTCTTTAGAACAGCCTGTAGAGGACTATTGGACGTGGACTGTTTTAGATTGGCTTAAGAAATTTTGTCTCATAGAAAAAGGGGATGGAATGATCTACCGTTGGATACGTAAACATTATTAATAGGATGTTACTTATTGTAATGCATTTTTTTTTTCGTTGTAACAAATTTTTAATCACGCCTAGTGGTTATTTATGTCGGATACATCAAGTGGACCACATTTGTAAGACGACTAAAATTGCAAGGTGTATAGTTTGTGTCTAAAAAGGATGTCTCTAATGTGTTTACTATATGGATATTAACGATTCACTTAATCGTTAATATCCATATAATATAATCTTAAAAGTAGATTTAAACATTGAAATAATATAGTTTGTTGCTAACAAGTAATAGCTAAAGTAAGGCCAACGAGAAGCGATACGAAAGATCATTAACCCAAAAAACAACTGTGGCGTTGACAATCTAATATCTATCTCTTTCCATCTTGCGCCTTTGTCGTAATGTCTCGTTCTCCCGGCAAAAACATGACAACGTCAAGACGGGTTCGCCAACAATCGGGCGGCCATTTTTTTGCCATTTTTCAATTTACATTTGGTATCGCTTCTCGTTGGCCGTACTTTATATGGATATTAACGATTAAGTGAATCTACTTTTAAGATTCGTCCCGATTCACCCCTGCATCTCTATTCACCCAGTATATGTTACATATTATCAGTAATAAACGAGTGAAACCGGGTGCAAAAACTAGTAATAAATAAGTGATCAAAACCATAAACCCGAGGACCAGACTATCGAGTGACCGGTCGAAATTTTATGACCGGAAGCTGCGTCAATTTCCCGTTGCATTTCCGGTTTCCGCAGGCCCGGCGACAGTTTAAATTACTCCGTTATTTCAGCCTCCGTTTTCAATATCTAACCGGACCGTTTTGATTTACCTACCTGAAATAAAATAAAGGTTTTATTTTGTAAATTAATTGTTGAATACCTTAAACACTCCATTCGTTCCACCTGCTGAAGGTCTCCCTCCTGGTAACGACTTGCCTTGGCCAACCTGCAAGTCTTTAAACAGACTCCGGACCCAGGTTGGCCAAAGCAAGGAAAACCTGCTCTGGGGATTCATAGACAACTCCGATTTGGAGTGTTAATGTGGTGCTGTTCCACAAACTATGGGACACTTAATATCGTGTCCTGCCGTATGAACGTTACAGGAACTGATAGACGCTAGAGATGGCGCCAAACATATACCCGAATTCTGGATAGAAGAGATCGATCAGACTTCCGCCAACGACTTTTTCACTAAACCATTAGCAATATATTCTATTTTAAACAGTTTTGCGGTGCACTCGTCACTTATATGTATGTAGGTGTGCAGCACTTGTTTGAGCAAAAATTAAAATTAAAATGGAATAATTTATGATAAGAACAATATTAGAATTTTAAAAAATTTACATTCATTGAATTAAAAATGTCAAGTAGTTAAATTAAAATAAAGTATAATTAAAAAAATGAAAACTAAGCAGGACGTATAACTCCATCTCTTGAACACTGGAAGTAATATTAAAATAATACTGGTATAAGAGGTGGTGGTCGGCCCCCTGTTTTCTGATCAAAACATCCCCGGGAGCCTGCAGGTGAGTGTTCAAGGGGTGTCAAGCCAAACGAAGGTATAACAAATGTTATTTTTTTCCTAGAGCGGGTCGTTTATCAGTCTGCGACCGCCGACGGGTCTCTCGTAGGGTTGCCACGAGGTTAAAGAAGGGTTTACAGGTATTTGACTAGATTTATTCATTTATTTTTGGAAACTGAGAACACAATACAAAAACCGGCCAAGTGCGAGTCAGAATTGCGCACGAAGGGAAAAACAGCAAAAAATCATGTCTGTTATAATTATGGTAGCCCGCTTAAATACTTATTTGTTTTTATAGCGGCAAGAGAAATACATCATCTGTGAAAATTTGTGTGAGATACAGCCTGGTGACAGACGGACGGACAGACAGCGGAGACTTAATAACTAAACGCTTTGTCTAAAAAGGATGTCCAGTCAATCCACTTTTCTACTTAACCGACTTCAAAAAAAGAAGGCGGTTATCAATTTGACCTTTTTTTGGTCCAATTTGACCACATTTGAATATTCCATGAAAATACTACCCTGTCAAATACCCAATTGTGTAGTGATTTAAGTATAATTTTTTAAATAAAATAAATACTAATATCGTTATTTGACTCTTTGCTTGGCAAAATAAATATGTATTAAATTAAATTTGTTATTTGTATTAAATAAGTATGTTTTTTTTCTTTCATTCTCCTTAGAGCACAAGTAGGATATAGAAAAAAATACAGGGTATTTAATTTTGAAGATATTCTATGTATCTCATAAGATACATTGCCAAGTATATGTTACTTTCTTCACATCAGTCAATGTATCTGAGACGCTCAAACAAAATAAAACTCAACATAATTATAACACGTCCTGTCTTCTTGCACCTAGCAGTTTCCTCGCTGTAGTGAGGTGAAAAATTGTGTGTTGCGCTCGGCAGCAAAGCTTTTCTGCGTCTCGTACCTTTGAAACCTTTGCTTGCTCAGGTTTCAATACAAGTACTCGCGCCAAAAATCAACTTTGCAGCCTTGCATAACAAATAATTATTTACAAGTTAATAACCGACTTTATTTTCATTTTGAAGTGTTTTTTTGTAAGTCGGTTGTTTTTTTGTAAAAAAGTTTTCCTATTTATAAAACTACCAACCCTACTCAGCTATAGGAAAGATGGAAAAAGACAAAATGCTGCTCTCCCTAACACCAATTTCAGAAAATTGTTGTCCATTTTCTGGTGACGTAGAAAATGTTGTACTTAATAATTGTTGAAAATGGTATAAAGGGGAAATTGGAACAGTAGGTAATAATTATATATCTACATCGATACAAATAAATAAAATTGAAGAGTCTGTTTCCAATGACAAAATAACAGCTTTATACTAAATGCATAGTACCTACAGAGGCCAGCACATCAAGTTACCACAATCTGACAAATTTCTTTGATAGTATTTCAACTTTATTGCAAAGACATAAGGTTCATTTTTAATTGAGAAAATTTGACAGTTAGGGATAGCTTGATATGCTCGCGAAGGAGGTGGCGAGATGGGAGAGAGAAAGGTCCTCCCGTCCCAGCCGCTGCAGGAGACGCCCCGGGCGTCGGGAGCCACGTAACGACTCCCGGCCACCGTAGGCGCGGGCCTGCGGACGGTGAGTTATGGGTGACTCACCGTCCGATCAGCACCAGACCCGTGCCGGACGGCGCGTATATGTTCCACGCGCGCCTCAAAGAGATGTCAGCATATGAAGCTCAGGGCCAAGCCTGCCGGGTAAGCGGGATTGTCCGAAAGGGTTACCGCTACCCCGGAACATAAAGGGCTACGGAAGGAACATGGATGGGTTTTAGTCAGTAAGAGTCTGACACTCCCTTCCGCTCCACCCAGAGCGGGAGCAGTCATTGAATGATTTCCCAGCCTTAAAAAAAAAAAGGAATAGCTTGATATGCTGGCGTCTGTACTTATAACCAAAAATGCTACACATTTTTAAAAATGTTGTCTGTCTGTCTTTTTGTTCCGGCTAATCTCCCAAAACGGCTGGATCCTTTTTCCGGGAGTTTCACTGCCCGATAGCTGATGTTATAAGGAGTAACGTAGGGTACTTTTATTTTAGAGTATATTTCGGGACCATGCGCGCAAAACCGCAACAGCAGCTAAGTAGTTAGAGAAAGTAAAGAAAGAAAAAATATTTATTCTGCCTTTTGAACGTCAGAGCAAAAACGCAGCCACGTGACGACTCCCGGCCACCGTAGGCGCGGGCCTGCGGACGGTGAGTAATGGGTGACTCACCGTCCGATCAGCACCAGACCCGTGCCGTACGGCGCGTATATGTTCCACGCGCGCCTCAAAGAGATGTCAGCATATGAAGGGGCCCCTCAGGGCCAAGCCTGCCGGGTAAGCGGGATTGTCCGAAAGGGTTACCGCTACCCCGGAACATAAAGGGCTACGGAAGGAACATGGATGGGTTTTAGTCAGTAAGAGTCTGACACTCCCTTCCGCTCCACCCAGAGCGGGAGCAGTCATTGGATGATTTCCCAGCCTTAAAAAAAAAAAAAAAAAAAAGAGCATAAACGCACGCGCGTGCAAGCCACGCCAAGCTCCAAATTTATTTCTTCTTGTTATCATGAATTTCCCAATATCCATGGTGTATTTTATTTTTGTGTCATACAATTAAATACGTAGATACTAAAGCTTAATTTTTAAGATATCCATAAAGACACAACAAAAGTAATGATTTAATTATTTTTTTCGTGTTATTAGTGCACCGCATTGTCACGTATATGTACGTCAAAATGTACTGCACAGCTGATTTTCTTTGCTGCCTTAAATTTAACCATGTATAATATTTATTAAGGTTAATAAATTCTTGTTATAGGTATTTGTTGTATTTAAAAGCACGAATTACAATTACATCCTTACCGCCTTAAGCTAGGGTTTGTTACATAAGATTGCGGTGGCTGTCATACAGAGTTGTAATGACAAAGGGGCATTCATTTACACTACGTATACTATACGTATAAAAATAAAAAGTACCAAAAATGAGTACTTTGTTTTTCCACCAAACTAAATAGCTTACAAATCAGAGTAAAACGCAACCACCGTTTGTAAATTAAAACTAACCTTGTAACACGCATAAGCTGTTAGGACAAATGGGGCAAAAACTTAAAAAATCATTTGCGTGCGACTAAACTACTGCTCCTATTTAATTGATTTAGGCAGTTTAAAGGAAAGGCATCCGTAATTTACTACTTTATGAAAGCCAGTTGGTGTGTGGTGAAATGTACTGAAAGTGAATGTGATCAGCACATCTAAACCGCGTTCATGACCTGATCAGTGTCAATATTCCACAGGAAATAATGACACTCACAGCTCTTAAACGCGGCTTATGTGCTTCGGACAATCCCGCTTACCCGGCAGGCTCGGCCCGGCAGGCCGAGCCGAATTTATCGATCTGTTTATTAGTACACTAGCTGACCCGACAGACGTTGTCCTGTCTTAACTGTGATACCTACCCTACCTACCTACCTACCTGCCTACCTACCCTACCTACCTAGCTACGTACCCTACCTACCCTAGCTACCCTACCTACCCACCCTACCTACCCTACCTACCCTAACTACCTACCCTACCTACCCTACCTACCCCACCTACCCACCCTACCTACCCTACCTACCTACCCTAACTACCTACCTACCCTACCTACCTATCCTACCTACCCACCCTACCTACCCACCCTACCTACCCTACCTACCCTACCTACCTACCCTACCTACCTACCTACCCTACCTACCTACCCTAACTACCTACCCTACTTACCCACCCTACCTACCCTACCTACCTACCCTACCTACCTACCTACCCTACCTACCTACCTACCTACCCTACCTACCTACCTACCCTACCTACCTACCCTACCTACCTCCCTACCCTACCTACCTACCCTACCCTACCTACCCTATAGGAGGAAAATCAGCAGCTGATCGAAAAAAAAAAAAATGTAATTTGCTATTCAGGCCGGAGACAAATCCAACGAAACAAAAACCATGAAAATTGGTCCAGCAGATCTCGAGTTATAATGGAGGGAACAAACCCGACTTTCTTTTATATATAGGTATAGATAGATTAATTGCCAAATCATGTTGTTAAAGTAACTTTAAATGTTGTAGATTGGAAGGGAACAGTCGCCGTTGTTGGTTGCCAATTTGCGGTTTCAAAAATATTATACAGGGACCCTCTTTATGCAATAAAATTTTCAAGAGAGCATGGGTGGCCAAATCCGATACTATAAGGAATTGCGAAGATACTTTGATTGATTTTGATGAAAACTAAAACTGCTTTATCAATATTTCTAGCCAGGAATCGAACCTGTTGATTTTGAAAAAAAAAGAAACATACTGTAGACCATTTTATAGTGTTTCATGTGAGCCCACGACTCCTTCGAGTACTTCCCGCTAGTCCTAGTTACGGATCTGGGCATCGGACACTTGAAAATTCACCATATCTTATCCCATGTCTGTATATCATGTGAATAATCTTTGCCTTCTATTTCCAGCGTATCTAATTAGCAAAATAGGTTATTCAAATATTTGATTTCATAATGAATGAAACCAGTTTCCCGGAACTTGCGCTAAATGACGAAAATCTGGCAGATAAAGCATTCAGCTTGAGCACTCGGCATTCGCACGCTGTGTACATCGGAAAACATGATAATATTTAAAATAAATTCTGTCAATCATTTAATATGGCATTTGTTCATTATTTTTTTTAATTATTTGGCTCTTCAACAATGAGTACCGTAAAACGGGGTGAATAGGGATGCAGGGGTGAATCGGAACGAAACTTATAAATGGATTTTAACATTGAAATAATATAGTTTGTTGCCAACCAAAGCAATGAATCATTACTATAATATTATACTGACAGTAAACACATTACGAGTCCTTTTTGGTCACAAACGATATTATTTAATGCTTAAATCGCTTTTAAAGTTTCGTCCCGATTCACCCCTGGGATGCAGGGGTGAAACGGGACGAAACTTTTTATTCATATAACCCAGCTAATTGGCCGAATAAGAAAGTTGATGCCAGTCTTTAGAAAACTCATGAACTCAGCTGATCGCGAAACATTATTGTGTGTGTGTTATGCCCTTGCTCAAAGTTTACTGCAAGACTGTGTCGTTGTATGGGGAGGGGTCGGCAAGACTATCCTACTTCCTCTAGAGCGTGCACAAAGAGCTATATTGAAGGTCATGCTTGGACGACCACGAAGGTACAGTACTGATCTTTTGTATAGTGAGTGCTCTGTTTTAACTGTTAGACAGCTTTATATATTGTCTACAATACTCCGTAAGCATAAAACATTGAATATATCCCCATTTCAAAGCGAGACAAAACAAGAGTCTGCTCAGGGACACCTCACAGAACTGTACTTGCTAGACAACAGTATTATGTTGCAAGTAATATTTTATACAACGTAGCAAACCGTTTTAACAACATTTATGCACTTCCGAATAGTAAATTGTAAGGATGTAATACGAGAATGGCTCCTACGATTAAACTATAATGAAACTGAAGAAATTACTAAAAGTTAAACATGTTTAAAGAAAGACACCAACTTCTGTACACTTACATTACATGCACACCCTCATTGTGGTAACGTAGTTATCCTGAATAGTTTGTTTTCCCTGTAAATTTTATTGTATTTTATTACTTTAATTTTACAATAGTTCCATTTCATTAATATTACAGATATTGTGCTTGAAACAATGATTTGTGGTTTTAACGAATGAGTGTGGAAGACGCTGACGACTGTGACACAGTTTATACTAGTATAGTCGTCAACGTAATCTCTTAAATAAACATGTATTCATTGCCATGATTTTGCACACAGACTAAGAGAAATTTGTAATTTCAGGAGTGATAAATAAACTATTATTATTATATCCTGTGAAATTAATCTGCATGTATACCTACTCAATGTACTGTAAATATTCTTTCTATATTTAGAGGGTGTTCGTTCATGACTACCAAGTACTTTACAAAATGTACACTAGTTGATGATCTGTAGGAAATAATTTAAAATAAAAGCATTTTATCTCAGGTTAGGTTACCATACGCCCGCTCCAGCTTGCCCCTTGCTGTCCTCCCCCAGAGACGCCCTAAGCCGAGGTCCATAGCCCTTAGCGTGTAGTCGCATAGTTTGTAAGTTTACTAAGCCCTGGCTGGGGGCTACAATTCTTTTGTGGCATCCACAGGCAAGTCCGGTTAAGCTGTCTACTGCTTAACCGGACCTTATGGTTGAACTGCAAGATGCAAATAAAAAAAATAAAAAAATTGGATACGCGGCATACGCTGGCAGATTGTGTAGTTTGGGAGGAGCCGCGTCGTGCCCTCATCTCAAAAGGTGACAGTGACCTGTCGCTGCCAGCCGAAGAGAACTCTATGGTCGGCAGCGGAGTCCTGGGACGTGGTGTTATCCTTCTACTTAACAGTCATCTCGCAGAAGGAGATTGCGGAAAGAGAGAGGGAGATCACTTCCTCTCACCCAGCCCGAAGCAAGCGCTCCGGGCGTCAGCGGAGGGCTCACAACGCCGTCTTCTAACCCCCGTAAATGGGTCCCCCATAGAGCAGGACCCAAATGGCAGCGCGCCCCTTTTAGATGTCGCAGGGGTTGTCAAACTCCTCACTGCCCCTCAACCTGAAGAGTCCCGACGCCGGAGTCAGCCAGCACCAGTCGAGGGTTGCGAAAGGATCGCGTACGGTCCCGTGACCTTGCGAAGGTGTGGTTTGTAGTCAGTAAGAATCTTACAGACAATTATGAATATTATTAGTCATGAAGTTTATTAATACATAACCTTGTTGCTTCTGATCCTATTACGACTTAAAAATAGACGAGGTTTTTGTTATTTTGTCTATTTACTATCAGGTTTTACAAAAAAAAAAGAGTCAAATACTTTAACAGGCGGTCTGATATGTTATTAATATCATATTTGAGAAATTATAAAAATAAACACTATGTAGAATTGAGGAAAATAATCGGTTCGCTTCAATTCTATCATAATAGTGATGGATTCCAGAATCAAATTCAGGTCAGCAGGCTTGTCCGAAAGGGTTACCGCTACCCTGGAACACAAAGGGCTAAGGAAGGAACATGGATGGGTTTTAGCCAGTCAGAGGCTGACACTCCCTTTCGCTCCACTCAGAGCGGGAGGAGTCATTTAATGATTGCCAATAATTATAATATAAAGTATACATATATAAAAAAGTATATATCTCTGCCTGCATGTATGCGGATTTATCTCCAATAAAAAAATTGTTTACATGCACATCCTTAGGATTTGGAAAAAATAAAACTAGTTGCCTATTCTGTTTTTACATTTATGCTTATTTTACTTTTATCGTTACATTTGTAGTCTTTGGAATATAATTAACATTAAACTTACGTACTATATGTGCGTCATGCACTTGCATCATCGCTTTCTACGATTAAATATAATAATATAATATCCTTGGACACACAACGCCATATAGTCCCAAGCTAAGCAACCTAATGCCAAAGAGTAATATAATAAGCTTGTGTTATGGTAACGAGATGGTAACCCGTAAAATATACTTGCAGGTCGTACAAATATTTGTTCCGTGCGGGAATTGAACCCGCGACATGCTGCGCAGCCGTCAATCGCTCAACCGCTGCGCCAACCGTGTCGTCAAAATACACAATCTTAAAAAAAACTGATCGCTACTTGGGTTTACATTTAATTGTGGAAAGGTATTGAAATGTTTTGAATTTTTCTGTCGTAATATTTTTTCCAAGCAGTCCGATTCAATCTTACTATGAAGAAGTAAAAGACTGTAGCCATCGGCTGCAGTAGAACGAGCGACATAGACAAATAAGGTGGAAAAGTAACATAAAGACTTAACGGTAGAAAGAGAAACAGAGTCCCACTGGTTAAGAATATGATTGTAGCTACTTGAACACGACGACACCAGTCAACACTATGACGGAAATCCGGCTTCAACAAAGCGTACAACACTCTAACATAAATCAACAAATTAATCAACAATGGAGAGAAGAGAATCCAATGATACACTATAGCATTTGTCTCTTCAGAACTGTCAATGTGAGGCATCACAAACACATTGAACACTATGAACACTAAAGGCACTCCCCAGGCGAGTAACGTACTCTTGAGATACTTCCTCTGGATACCACCACTAAACACGTTCACAAGTTCAACGTAAAACACATAACATAGAGACATCAACCAACAGTGAACCGTCAACTTGAAATATATGAACGGCAATGCATATACATATATTATTATTTCATCATTTGCATTGAGTATTATATCATCGGCCACGTAACTCAGGGCTATATTAAGGATATTATTGAAAATGATATTAAGGAACAAATAGTTTTTGAAATGCCTGAACTTCTTTATTAATGCCCACGAAGATATACCGACGATTAAAGCGATTATTGATAGCGCAAACACAGAGATGATAACACATTTTGCTGTAACTGATTTGATATGAGGAGATGAAGAATTGTTTGTGTATGTAGAGTTGAGAACACTGGTGTCGTTTTCTGACATGGCGAGTGAGGGAACTGCTCTACCACGTATACGAGTACTAAAGAATGTCGCGTGTTCGCTGCGCTTTTAGCTCACCTGAATTAATCTCGTCAGATGACGCAAGTAAAGAGGAAAGTAGTTTTAATAAATATAAAGTCAAGTATTTTAAAAACCTAGATGGCTAGTTGTTATTATGTATGATGTTAATTATTGGTCGGTATTTATTTATTTATCCTTTATCAGCTGCTCCCGCGTGGTTTCAGCCGCTCCTTGGCTCTTATTGGTCGTAGCGTGATGTTACATAGCCTTAAATATGTGGCTTGGCCGTTCGTTACTACAAGAAGTAATATAACAGAAAAGTAATGAACAGTGAATTAATTTTTCACCGCCTATTTGAATGTAGCGAAATGGCCAAGCCATATATTTTTACTACAGGTGTAGAGTTTATGAAGATAGGCCTTGTAGAGTTGTGGCGTGTAGAGTTAGAAGCTTGGCTCTACATGAGATCTGATAACTTTTTGACAAAGCGAGTCTTTTATGGTCTCGTCTTGGCAACAATTTACATGAAAATGTTTTTGGTGGGATTGCTTCTTCCAAAAGGCAGTTTCGTATAATGAAGAATGAACAAGAAACTCCACCGTTACTCTTTTATAATGTTTAACAATATTTTGTATATATACATTATATAAAATTTATATTTATGTAACAAGGTATTTTGTTGTAACATTTAGCACAGAACCCCATAAAAGATGTATGTACTTTTGAAAATCAGAAAAATGGTTGGTCTATTTTATCTTTGATTTGATTTTCTTCGATTTCCAGGCCCAGCAAAGTGTTACTGAGTCCTTCCGTCTGGAATTTCTCAGTAACAGTTTGGATTTGTGCCCGGTCGATGGCAATAAGCTCGCCTCTTTTAACATGGGGACTTCAACATAACTAGCGAAATGTGGGGGTGCATTATGCCTAACTCTTTTTTTTGGGGGTGGGAAATCATCAAATGACTCCCTCCAGCTCCGAGTGGAGCGGAAGTGAGTGTGAGACTCTTACTGACTAAAACTCATGTTTGTTCCTTCCTTAGCCCTTTGTGTTCTTGGGCAGCGGTAACCCTTTCGAACAATCCCGCTTGAGATAAAAATACTGTGACGTAAATCTGGACACGACAGCCTATCGAATGGTAGGGAATAGCTTTGTTTAGCTATGCGGACCACAATACTGAGGGTAACTACGTGTTCTATATTATACCTATAAGGGCCAGGCCCCATTAGTGCGTTGTGTCTCTCATGCTTACATCTCTTAGAGACGCGCGTGGAACTCGATCGCATCATCCGGTACGGGCCTGGTCCTGATCGAACGGTAAGCTACCCGCTGCTCAGCGTCCGTAGGCCACGCGCCTGCGGTGCCCAGGAGTCGCCCGCGGTTCCTGACGCCCGGAGCGTCTCCCGCGGTGGGCGGGATGTGAGGTTCGGTCCCTTAACCATCTCGCCACCTCCTTCGCTAGCATAACTACTCCACAGAAGGAGTGTACTGTTTCCCACTCCCTCTCGCTCCGGACCATGGATTGAACCAGGGCCAGACGCAAAAGGTCGTCGTCGCTGCTGATCGCTGCTACGAGGTCACGGTGGTTCTCCGCCTAAGCGGGGCAAACCTCCACAGTATGCTCCATCCGGGCGTTTTCTCCCGCCTGATAATGTGCAGCATCCTTCCGAAACATCCGTGTCCGTACCTGCGTCAGGCGGTGAAGACGCCGTGGCGCCTCTCTAGCCACTCCTCAAAGAGGGGTCGTATCACCACTGTCGTGGCGTACCCTGTGCTGGGTTGCAACAATCGTTCTTTCCATGAGATCGCGCCGGAGGTCCGTGCGCTCAGCTGCGAATTGCCGTGGTAAGACAATGCACCAGGAATATGAGTTTTTACCAGAAAAGGTGGCAAAAAAAATAGCAATAATAATAATAATAATAATAATATTAGATGTAAATATCTTTTCTGATCGCACATTCACTTGACCATACCGGTGATATCAACTAGACAGGCAATAATTCAACTAAACCGAAACAAGGCAGCATGCATGCCAGTCAGACAACCATTAGGGAAACAGGATACCGCATGTATTATTTTTAATGTTTCTTGTGATATCGGTGTCTACGCAGAGGATTGAGTACAAAAACCAGTATGTACCTACAGGAAAAACACTACAGATCAGTTTGGCCTCATGACCTTGATTCAAAAGAATTATGTTGAAAAATAAAAATAAACCCTCCTCCAAGGTTATATATACCTACTGACTAGCGCGCAGTGAAAAAAATAAATTATAAAAAATAAGAAAATAAAAAAATAATTCCCAGGAATTCTCAACTTTCCAGCGTAAACAAAACCTGAAGAAAAAACTTGTACTTAAACCAGTTCTGAGTAACGACCTTGACTTTTCAAGAACGAATATAATTTTTAAAAGAGAAAAGTGACACAAGTCGATTGCAAGTTTATTACAAGAACCGGAAAGCCTGTATTTATGTGCGAGCCTATAATACATTATCATAGGTCAATGAACTGGTGACTACGCGTCTGAAGGCTCCCGCGGTCAAGCGCGAGGTAACGACGCGACGCGGCGCGACGCGCGGCGTTGAGATGCGATTCTGCTTAGAGAAGATCTATTAAGTTTATAGCGCTAGAATAATCATTTAATACTCAATAGGTTTATTGCATTCCACAATGAGCACAAAAGTGGTAGGTATATTTAGTTTTAGAGCATTGTGAGCCCTGTCGGGCATAACAAGATAATAATTAGGAAGAGCGCTATTATAAATAAGTATTTACTATTTAAAAATTAATCCACTCTTTTGTTTTGTGTAGGTAGGTAGATATTATAAGATGTGTGTTCATGTGGGAGCTTGTAAATAATTTTATACATATAATTTTACTGCTCATATATGTATATTAATATTCATATAAACTATCTATTATTATTATTGGTTTTATATATATATTTTTTTTAATTATTGGTATTATTGTTTATTTATTTAATTTATCATTTATATATTCATTTACATTATAATAACATTTACGAATTAGAAGTTGTTTTAGTTTCTTTATAAAGATATTTAATTTTTCTTCATTTTAATCGCGTCTGGTAGTTTATTATATATTTTAACTGGCATTACTAAATTTAAGGGGGATGCGCAAGGGTAGCTCGCGATATTCAAATTTTAATATATAATATATTTGTTTGCAATTTTCAGGCCACTAAGAGGAGCTCGTGGCTAAGTAACAACAGCCGCACGGGACGACCCATCAGGTTAAGCTACGCTCGTCGGGGTTGGTTCGTAGATGGGTGACCATCTTTACTTACCAGGATACCTCCGTGCCTCGGAAAGCACGTTAAGCCGTTGGTCCCGGCTGTCATCTGTGCATCTTTGACAGTCGTTACGGGTCGCAAGAAGGCCGAAAGTCTGACAGTCTTACCAAGGGGTATCGTATTACCCAGTTAGTTGGTTATGGAGGTCAGATAGGCAGTCGCTCCATGTAAACTACTGGTATTCAGCTGCATCCGGTTAGACTGGAACATAGTTGGGAAAAGGCTAGGCAGATTGAAATTGTCAGGTTGTCTGTTGATCAAAATATGATTTGTGGCCTTTAGAATCATTAATAACTCTGTGAGGTTCTCCCCACATTTATCGGAATCGGCTAACACCGGTCAAAAAAGCCTTTATGTCTACGTAATAAGGGTGTTACTAATACCATTCGCATCGGCTCGGCTCGGAGGACGCGTCGCGACGCCGCGCCGGCCGACGGCGAAACGAGCCGTTGGCAACATCCGTCGCAACAGCTGATCGGCGATAAGTCGAGTAGTGTGGTGATACGCACTTGACTAAGCCAATTCCGCATCGATAAATGTGGGGAGACCCTAAGTAAGATTTGCCCTCAAATGTCATGACTTCATGGAATAGTCATCCCGTAGGGAGTTTCATTTAGGGAGTAGTATTGGTGATTTTAGCGATTGTGCCAATAACGAACGAGCTATTTTTAGATCAGATAGGTTGTTCTACTGACGTAGGTACCTGGTACAGATGGGAGACTGGTTCTTATAAACGCAATAAATTGCGGTCTGCGCGGTAACTCGATATGTAGGTAGGTAATGACTCCAGTCTTATGATGATTCTGTGTATTTTCCCCGTAACTACGGAAATATGTGGTAAATCCGATTGTACCTGGTATTAGTAGGTACTTACTTTTTTTTCATTGTGATTAAAAATGTGAGCGTGAAGTCCTGGCTTCGATTTCCAGGTCGATCAAAGTGTTACAGAGTCCTTCCGTCTGGAATTTTTCAGTAATAGTTTGGATTTGTGCCCAGTCGATGGCAATAAGCTCGCCCCTTGGAGACTTCAACATAACTGGCGAAATGTTGGTGTATAAGGTCCCATTAAATTAGATGGACAAATTTTAACACAGCGTTCAGTAGGTCTAACCAAGGATAACCAAGTAAAAAAAAACTCTGATTAAAGCGATTTTAATTTGACCTTAAATAATAAATTGTCGGCACACCAGAATAAACACTTCCAATATGGGTAGCACTTGCACACTTCTTGTAAGTATCTAATGCATTTTTCTTTTTTTTTTAACCACTGTCGTTATTTTCGTGGTCTGAATGATTTCTAAAAGTTTGTCCATCTATTTTAATGGGACCTTATATAGTAAAGTCAAAGTCAAAGTCAAAATGTTTATTGCGAACCAAGTGTACAATTTTGGTGTTATGAATGTTAGTAGGTACTTATGACTTAGCGGCCTTTTCCAAGCATTGCAATTTTCATTCGCCTGCCCTTATCTTCTTAAATTAGCATGCATTAAACATTATTATTAATTAATTATTTTCTTTTATATTTGTGCAATTAAATTGAGAATTTATAGTTATGTCGAAATTGAATGTCAATAATAATAATAATGAATTGAATACAATTATTCAGCAAATTAATGTCATCATGTTATTATTATTATCCATTTAAGGTTATAAAATTATATAAATGAATATAAACCAGGATATAGGATATAGGTTTGTACAGGACAGATCGTCACATTTGAACACGATAGAAGATCGTTATTTTAAGCTTGACTCTAAATATTCTTTTACTGAGTAGAAACATTTTTGGATTAGGTATAGTTTTAGCCTTTTTTGAAATATTGTTACAGATTTTTCAGTTTTAAACATGTTAGGCAGCTTGTTATATATTTTTATTGCCATATAGTAAGGGCTATTGCTTAACATTTTAATTCTTGAGGTTGGGGCGCATAATCTCTTTTTATGACGAGTGTTGACTTTGTGCGTATCTTCCACTTTAATGAACTTGTCGATATTTTTAAAAACAAATACGCAAATGTCAAGTATGTATATAATATATTGAAGGCAGAGTTAGCATCTGATATTTTATAAAATAGGGTTTACAGCAGGTACACCCGCATTTCGCCTAACTCTTTTTTGTTTGAGGCTGGGAAATCATCAAATGACCGGAGGGGTCATTTGATGATTTGCTCTGGGTGGAGCGGAAGGGAGTGTCAGACTCTTACTGACTAAAACCCATCCATGTTCCTTACTAGCGGGATTGTCCAAAAGGGTTACCGCTACCTCGGAACATAAAGGGCTAATGTTCCGAGGTAGCGGTAACCCTTTTGGACAATCCCGCTTACACAGCAGCACATGCCTGACCACCTCATTCTACTGGCCCACAGCGTATACATAGTCGCTCCGGTTCCTCCTAAAAGTTAAGTAATGACCATATCTTCATGCCTACATCTTCTCCACTCTAACACGTTAGCTTTACGTCACTGTCGCGATACATAATGCATTAATTATGACGACACGGTTCGCGCAGTGGTTGAACGATATGTATTTACATTATTTATTTGTATACTTTCAAATGTGGGTCAGTGGGTCGTCTTAGCGAGCTTGTATGTAGATTCGTTCAGTTTCATCAGTTAGATTTACAAAATTATAAAAACTCTTGCCAGAAAGAACATTGATGATTTCTTTGCACCAATTAATTGTGAAGAACACAGCGCTTTTTTTAAGCAAATAAGTTAGAAGATCTTGTTTATTTACCCACACCAGCAAAAGTCTTGTGATTGTGACATTTCGTTTGAATTCACATAGCCGGCTACAGGGTTGCTATTTATTTATTTGTTGACACACCAACGACTTATTCACTAAAACATTACAATAATATATGTATTCTATTTGACAGTTTTGCGGTGAACTCGTCACCTATAGGAGTGCACAGCACTTGTATAATGAAAAATAAAATTAAAATCGAAATTATACGACAATAACATTTTTTTTTTTAATTTTTACATTGAGTTTAAAATGTCAAGTGATTAAATTAAAATACAGTATAAATAAAAAAAGTTAAAAACATCAATTAAATTAGAAAAGCAAAATATTAATTAAAACTATAAAAATTACAAATAAATTAGGACACATTACATTAATTACAACTAAAAGATTAGAATAGATTAAAATATGAGTTCAAAAATTAAATTAAAATAAATTCGACAATATTAAAAACATTGAATGGAGTCACGCAAATACACAAATTAACATATTTTTGTAACAGAAATACAAACAAATCGATCAAGAACTGAGCACGTATCGTCTGAACTCATTCAGACTGTTCGAAAATATGTCCAAGTTGTTAGTACGCGTGCTCAGCTTATTGTAACTAGACAGAAACCGGTATAATGGAGCTGAACGACCAAGATTAGTTCTATTTTTAGGCATTTGAAATGTTTCGGTTTTAAAATTGGATCTGTATGAGGTACGGCGGGGCACATTTAGACTGATCTCAGAAATCAACTCCGGTACATTCGCCAAATTATGAAGGGTCTTATAAAGAAAAATTAAGTCTGAGCAACTTCTTCGTTGCTCCAAGGAGCTCATCTTGAAATGACAGAGCCTTTGAGGATAATCAGCTTCGCGATCACAAGTCTGTGATCTGTAGCGCAGGTATCTCGTAAACTTTTTTTGGATGCACTCTATTCTGTCGATGAATGAATGAATGAATGAATGAATGAATGAATGATATATTTATTTGCAAGAATATAGGTAGCTACATCAGATGTGAATAGAATAGAATAGAATAGAATATCATTTATTTGCAAATATGGGTTATACATAAGTAGGTAGTAGGTTTTTATAACAGTTCTGCCATATTTCACCATTCGGCATGCAAACATTTTCATTAAATAACATTGTTAAAATTTAAATTCTTATTTGGAACACTAGATTAGTTACTTATGTCACTGTCATTAAATAAAATTATTAAAAATTTAAATATTCATTAAAAATGTCAACTTAATTATTAAATTATACCTAAAAAGAAAAAAAAATTAAAAATTTAAATTGTCAGTAACAGTAACAAGAAATACAAAATCGCAGTCCAAAGATAAATTAATAAACAAACGAACATGTGTGGACACGATACGCTGGATTCCATACAGGAGATGCATATTCCAGTATACTCCTCACCAGAGAGTTATAGAGAACCTTAAGGGTGCCACTTGACTGGAATTCCTTGCAAGTTCTTTTTACAAATCCGGACATTTTATTTGCTTTGGCGACAATAGTGCCAAAGTGATTTATAAAGGATAATTGACTATCAAGTTGGACTCCCAAATCACGAATGGTATCGACTTTCTGAAGTGTTAGGCCGTTTAAGTGATATGCTGAAGGACGAATCAACTTTTTCCGTGTGAATGTTATATGATAACACTTTACGGCATTGAGAGTCATCATGTTATTATGACACCACTCATGAATTGCGTCCAAGTCCTTCTGAAGCAAAGCAATGTCGGTACTTGATTCAATTTCCTTGTATAGTTTTAGATCATCCGCAAACATAGAGCATTTTGAGTTTTTGATGGAGTGTATGATGTCGTTCACAAATACCAGGAAAAGAATAGGTCCAAGATGCGATCCCTTTTTTTTTTTTTTTTAAGGCTGGGAAATCATCCAATGACTGCTCCCGCTCTGGGTGGAGCGGAAGGGAGTGTCAGACTCTTACTGACTAAAACCCATCCATGTTCCTTCCGTAGCCCTATATGTTCCGGGGTAGCGGTAACCCTTTCGGACAATCCCGCTTACCCGGCAGGCTTGGCCCTGAGGGGCCCCTTCATATGCTGACATCTCTTTGAGGCGCGCGTGGAACATATACGCGCCGTACGGCACGGGTCTGTTGCTGATCGGACGGTGAGTCACCCATTACTCACCGTCCGCAGGCCCGCGCCTACGGTGGCCGGGAGTCATCACGTGGCTCCCGACGCCCGGGGCGTCTCCTGCGGCGGCTGGGACGGGAGGACCTTTCTCTCTCCCATCCCGCCACCTCCTTCGCGAGCATAACTTTTTCGCAGAAGGAGGTGACTGCCTCCCACTCCCTCTCACCCCGGACCATGGCTTGCACCAGAGCCGGGCGCGAGAGGTCGCCGCCGCCGATCGCCTCTACGAGGACACGGCGGTGCTCTGCCCATGCGGGGCAGGTTTGCACCGTGTGCTCTACCGTGTCCTCTGGGCGATCCTCGCAGTGGTGACACCCGGGCGTTTCCTCCCGCCAAGATGCGATCCCTGTGGCACCCCAGAGGTTGAGTAATAAAGTGGCGACTGATAACCCTTTATGATAACTCTCTGTTGACGGTCTGAAAGATATGATTCAAACCAGCGTAACAAATGACCACGCATACCATAGTTCTCAAGTTTTTTAAGTAGAAGCACATGATTTACTTTGTCGAACGCGCTGCTGAAGTCAGTGTAAATTGAGTCCACTTGCACACCGGAGTCTACAGATCTGCTGATATCGTTAATGTAGTGAACTAAGTTGGTGGTAGTAGATTTATTGGTGCTGAAACCGTGCTGTTGTGTAGCCAATTGGGTTTTAATGAGAGAAGTTAATACAGGACAGACTAATGATTCGAACAGTTTAGAGAAAATTGAAAGAAGAGATATGGGCCGATAATTTTTAACATCATTAGGCTCCCCTTTTTTAAATATTGGAACTACGTGTGCGATTTTCCACTGCGTGGGAAACTTAGAAGACATAAGGGACTTGTTAAAAATAAGTTTGAGTGGTAATGATAAATATTTGGCACATTGCCTTATGAAATGCGGTGGTAGGCCGTCAAACCCCGGACCTTTGCAGATATTTAGTTTTTTTAATTGTTTGAGTACGTCACGCTCTGTGAAATAATGGCTTCCTAGTGCAAGCTGAGGGTACTCTCTTGGCTTTGTTTGTACCGTGAGTGTTCCAGCTGGAGATGCAAAGGTAGCAGAAAAGTGTGAGGCAAACAGTTTACTCACTTCTTCACCAGAAGTTGCCACTTGCCCGCTCCAATACATCTCAGATGGAATGTCATTGGACTTGGCTTTTTTGGCCTTAACGAATGACCAAAATGCCTTCGGATTCAGTCTGATGTTATCTTCAGTGTTATTGACGTATGTGCTGTAGCACTTTTTGATCATATTTTTAGAACGTTCCTCCAATATACGGTATTCATATTTGTCCCTTGGATTTTTGTACTTCTTAAAACGAAGTCTTAGTTTTTCCTTTTCGTTGAGGAGTCTGATCAAACATTTTGAGAACCATATAGGAAATTTGTTATTGCGTGTAGTATATTTAGGAACACATTCCTCCACTACTTGATTCAAATGTGCGTAAAACGTGTCTACCATTAGGTCCACATCCGCCAGATCCGAAAACAGACGCGCCCAATCAATGCTCTTTAGCCTCTCATTTACGAGTGCATAGTTGGCTTTCCAGAAGTTATATTTGAGAGAACTCTTACTTTTTAATATTGCGGGGGAAATATGCTTGATGGTGATGTCAAGAGGAGGGTGATGAACATCGACCAGCGACATTGGATTTTTACATTCACTGACAGATCCACCGTGGAAGCTACATAAAACTAGGTCTAAAGTTCTGTTGTAACAGTTTCTAACAGTGTTAATTTGCTTAATGCTATTAGACGACATAAAATCAATGGTGAATTCTGATGGCAAGATCACGGTCTTTATGCGTCTTTGATCCCTTTAAAGTAAAGAGACAGCCTCCAGGCTTTTTATTTGCTTAGCTTGTTGTCCATCCTCTTTCCTTATCAAAATTTTGCCATCTCGAACCCAAACATATTTGTATCCTTTTTCTTTCGCGACTTTTCTGGCAGCCGCATGAATTTTTTTGTTTAGGGGTGACAGGTGTTCCGATACGAAGACAGGCTTAACTAAGTTGCCGTACCCAAGGTGTTGCGAGTTAAGTTTTTTGTCGGGGTGCGCTTTGTTATAATTCAACACTGAGGTTAGAATGGTATCCCTCAGCAGCATGCTACGCAACTTGACAACTACAGCTCTGGGGTTATTGCTTTCTGGGTCCAGTTTCCTTACTCGTACTACAGACAGGATGTCTTCTTCTTTGACAGAGCAAGAGACTACATTTCCAATTTGCTGAACAGTCTTAACCAGGTTTTCTGCTTTGCTCTCTGGTATGCCGTTGATTTCTAGATTCTGTTGACGTGCATGCTGTTCAATCAAGTTTACTCTTGATGAAAGTTCAGAGACTGTGTGCCGGAGAGAATCGTTCTCCTTGTGAAGGATTTTATTGCCGTTCCTACAGGTCTCGAGTTCGGCCTTCATCCGATCAAACTCTTCACTTATAAAGTCGACTGACTGCTTAAGTTCACGGAACAATGATTTTATATCACCCAGTTCATTACTGAAACTTTTTTTGATGTTGGCTGATATTTCCAATGACAGGACACTCCGTATTTCTTGACAAATACAGTCGATCAGTTCACTTTTTGAGCATTGAAATTCTGGATCAGGTGAGCCATCAATGCGTGGGCGTTTCTGTCTAACACATACATTTGATAATTCAGGTGTACTGACAGCAGGTATGTTAGGTTCAGAGGATGCCTGAGTTATGTTACTCCCACCAGATTCTTGAGGCGGGGTACGCGCTTGTCGTGACATTTTATTTAACCCTTTATAGGACGGCTCATACAAAATGGCCAGTAAACTGGACAGTCACTTCAAGGTCGTTATCTCATAGATTTTTGTTTATATATTGAACCTTATGAACATTTACGACCCGCGTTAGAGCACACTGGCCCGCTAACTGGCCAGCATTCAAGTTCGCCGCGCGACATTTTAAATTCGCGCCTTTTTTCAAGATGGCCTGTGAACTGGCCATCGTGCACCCGCGCAGGAACATTTGTTGTCATCGCGTGTGTACGTTATGTGTTTACAAGTTTTATGGTAATAAAAAATCATGTCTTCTTGGAAAAGGTAAGTGAAACTATTCATTTATAGTATATACTTCGTTGTTATGTGCAAATCTAATCGAGGATAATAAGAAAAACATATATTATTTGGGATTGAATATAAACCGGTTTGTTGAAAAATGATAAGCTAAAAATTGCCTACCTAACTTTGAGATGTTGCATTGAGTATTTATTTTCGAGTAATCCCTATGAACCATATTGTTTTACAACAGGTATATAAGCATGTGTTATAATATAATAATAAATTTGCGATAAACCATCTTGTTCGGTAGTTATAACCTATTATTATGAAAGTTTGGGGGTTTTTTTCAGTTTTTTTTTTTGCAGATGTGTGGGTCCTTATGAAAATCGTAATGTGATCGTTTTTCCTTGTAATTTTCTCATTGTTTTAGACACACATGGACTTATCGGGAGTTGGAGTCACTAGATGAGGACCAATGGAATGGACTTCGTGGGTATTACTGATGACCAGGCCACAAAATCAGACATCGGTGGTGATTCCGATGCTGATGATTGCTTCGACGAAAGTTTTAGTTCCAGCACCCTGAGCACACGTAGTCGAAATCATGGATCATGTTCTGGAACATCGTCTTCATCACAACCACACCACAGGAGTTTTTGTTTCTACCACTATCGACACCTCTGCAGCCACCGCCATCTCCACCGCCACAGCCGCTATCACCAAACCCGACCAGGTATCACGAGATGATTTCTCCCGAAGACGCAGCTCCTCGAGAGAATATAATGCATGAAGATATTAGTAAGTGGAGTAATAAAAGATTTCGAGAACCCAGTCTACAAGAATAGTACATTCAATAATTACGTGGGCATAAAAACTGAAGTAGATCTAAATTCACAATGAAGAAGTTTTGTTTTAGAAGAAATTAATATGTTAAGTTAATTCTATCTGTAATTAAAACTGATTGTCAATTATATGTTCTATTATTAAAGATTGATTAGGAAATACATTTATTTTATTATTATTATCATCTTTTCCTAAAAATAAAATAGATTTCATTAGTGTCCATTTTACTGGCCAGGGATATTGCTGTGATGGTTAGTGACGCAGAACATTCAATGGCCAGTTTACTGGCCATATGATTTTCATGGTTTTCTCGAAAAACAAAGGATTTCAGGTCTTTTTTCAAAAAGATGTCATTATGATTTACGGCACAGAATAGGTATTTATCACAAAATATTAAGATTTCAAAAAAAAGTTAGGGTGTGCGTTAAAGGGTTAAATTCAGTTGTGCACTTTACTCAGTCACAAGCACGTTAGCTGGATCGGTTTCCCGCTTAGAGCATTTATAAGGTTTCCCGGTATGCATACAAAAAAAAACGATTTTTAGTTTAGTCGATTTTTGGTATTTATGCCCTTTCCAAAACCCAAGTGTTCAAAACTATGCTGAGAAACACCGCTGCGTTTCCGAACGAAAATATATGTGTCAGAAGTTGTATACGTGTTTTGATTGGTGTATTAATTTGGAGTGACCATGCTATGGCAACTGCGAACTACAGAAATATTCATGTTTTTTCTTTAAAACAGCGCCATCTAGTTCATAGTTAGAGTAAAATAAAGGTCGATGTTGCTATATTGAATACATAAAACACAATGGTGGAAAAAAAGTCCCCACAAAGTGTGATTATGAAACTGTAAATGGTTGATATTCTAATAAATATTACAAAGTAGGTATAATGTATGTTTTCCAGCATTTAGAGATATGAAACCGCAGTGGAGAAAAATATTACTACGTAAATGAATTTTATAAACATGCAGATTCTCTTTGCATTATAGCAACACTTTAAATGCAAATGTCGGTTAGCTGCATAGAGGAAAGTAATATATCGGGTATAGAGAGCCCTCTTGCAGCTAATGCTAATGTCAATTGATCGGCGCCATCTATTATCACCATCCACAAACTTGTCATGTATAGCTATAGCTAGCTACAGGTAGCTATAGCTAGCTAGCTATAGGTACTACCTATGCTATAGTGCCTATACTTAAGCTTCCTTACTAATTTGCTTGTTTATTGATAAACTTTTACTATGATTTTGTTATCATAGTAAAACTTTATCAAATTAAAAAGAAGCAAATTAGTAAGGAAGCTTAAGTATAGGCACTATTGTAATTTCAAAAGTTACACAGCGGATACATAAAGGAAACATCCTTTTCTTTTACAAAATTACTTGCTTTATTTGTAAATTTTAATTCAAATTAATTTGTGTGTTAATATACAAAAGGTGTGGCTGATGTTCAATCGTTACATCTGGGCCGCTCTTTCACTCATGAACGTTGCTTGAGAGCCGTGGTCAATCAAAGCCATAGCACTGTCTCTTGTCCCGAGTCATGATTTCTTACTGGTACAAGAGCTGTGTCCAGTAATGCAGTGGACAAATTTGCAGCGAGATGCGATGAAAGTGTAACATTGGTTTCCGCTGATTTTGCAGAATCTTGATTAGTTTCAACTTCATTGTTTTGTTGTTTCTTATTGTCTGGTTGATATGGTGTGGATTGATGCGTGAGCGTGTGATAACGTTTGTGACATTTTCGGCAGCACATCTTTAGGCGACATCTATAAGCGGAATGTCCTGGGGCCAGACAATTATAGCATAGGTTGTGTTTTTTCTGGTACTCGCACCTCTCAGCTGGATTAAGTTTTATGAATTCCTCACAATGACATAATGTGTGGTCCTTTTCGCACATAGCGCAGCTTCTTGGTTTTGAAGAGGTAGTATTTGGTGTGGACACGTGAACTGCGTATTCTTTTCCCTTAGGAGTAGGCTTCTCTCTATTTGCAGGCGTGATAAGCTCGATCGTGCGGAACTTGGACAGTAGGAACTTGTGCAGGGCATCCCATTTAGGTAACTCGTCGTCATTATCATCGTAAGCAGCTTCTTCCCATTCTCGATGCGTCTCGGGGTCCAATGCGTGAGCGTATCCCATGGGCTGGTTGTCAGGTTCAGGTTCACTACGGAGGAGGATTCGAGGACTAATTTTTATGCAGAAAAGCACAAACATGACACACACAACAACGACCACGACTTAAAACATAAAAAAATGTTGTGAATTTGTGATCTAATAATTTGACAATCAATAACAACTCAATAATTCTCTGTGTTGCTATCGTAATTATTACGCGGCTTGTGATCTCCACAAATATTTGCAAATAATTATAATACGTGTTAAATAAAATGAGTAGGTAGTGAAATTTATTTTTAATTTATTTATTTTTTGTCACATATTACATTTGTATCGGTGGTGGCGCCATCTGCGGTGACATAAAGTAACTAATTGTTTTTGGATGGAGATAACAGATGTCGAATTTTTAAAACATTACCCCAAATCTGTCAATGTATGGAATTGTCCTACCCCTGGTTAGCTGGTTGTGTACTTGCTCCTGCGCATTTTTGCAATTTTAAAGTTTTGGATATTTTTCATGTGCACTGGTTTACACATTAGAGACCTTTTTGTCAATAAATTATATTATTTCAATGTCAAAATACATTTTAAAGTTTCGTCCCGATTCACCCTGTTTTACGATAGCTATACAGGCAATAGCTGCATAGGTACATATTATAGGTAGAACGAATACACCTACACACGCAGATATGCAGATATGTCTGTGTGTGTAGGTGTAATAGCTTTATCTAACTAACTATGAACTAGATGGCGCTTATCGTGAAGCATTGAAAAATACGCCAAGTTGCCTGTCTATGTCCCTATACATATTGTAGTCTTTGGGAGTGACTCAGCTGCTGTTTGTTTACATTAGTTGTTTGAAAAATAACTGGTATTGAAAGTAAAAGCGTGTATTTCTCACAGTGTTAGCACTTTTTCGCGCACAACTAGGTAGTGAAGGTTCCTGTGTGCATAAGTTTTCCGAAATTCACTATGTTCGTAAAAAACTGATGGATTGGTCCGTACTCACTATTCACAGTTCACTTAAGGGTCCACTAAGAACGTTGGTTTGTTTTTACACTATTGTTCTTGGGATATCATTCCGATAACACTTGTGCACGTTCTTTGGGCTATTATGATAATATAACTATGTTAGGCCGTTGTATTAATGCGTTTCAAATAATTTAATTAATTAAAATACGCGAAGCTGAAGTAAAGCGTGGCACTAGCGCCATCTATCCGCCGATAATGATGTTGCTATCATTTGTTGTCAACTGCAAACCACCATCACATAAGTATTTTAGTTGGAAAATAGTTTAAGTTATATTAGAATATAAATTATTTATTTTTTAGTTAAATATGGATATAATATATGTACGGAGGCCAGCACATCAAGTTACCACAATCTGTCAAATTTCTTCGATAACGTATTTCAACTTTATTGCAAAGACATAAGGTTCATTTTTAATTGAGAGAATTTGACAGTTAGGGATATATTGATGTGCTAGCGTCTGTACATATCATTTTTCATCCCATTAATCTCGTAAAAAAACGTGGCATCGATTTAAGTTTCTTTAGCTTTGTGTACAGATGGCTCTAAATTCAAAAAAAGTTCAAGATCATATTTTGTTCGCGAGTTACCAGGGCATGATCTAAATGACCATTAACATTGACACATTGATAGACAATGAGTTAAATGACCATTGCCTAAAGTTAAAGTTAAAGCCGTAGTGACGGGGTGCAAACCTCAACTGACCTTTGAAACCAACTTCTCAATAAAGTGATTAATTTCCCAGTAAACAGGCGTGTCAACAAATTCTCATTACTCATTGTTCATTATGACGTACGAAACCAGATAATGTCCATTGGATGTAACAAAATAATATAACCTATATAGTTTTTACTCTTTGAATGATAATTGAGCCAGCAACTGACTAACGTCATAAGCATACGGCATGACGCTCGCTAAGATATAATTTATTTTACGCGATCTTCTTAGTTTGTTGATGGCAAAATAATGCCTACATTATAAGGTGTCAAAAAGTTAACTCTTTAAGAATTTTGTGGGAGCATTGTTCTCATCGTTACGAACATCTTTCACTACGGGATGAACCCTGAAATCACGATTGAGCTGTTCCATACATTTTATTGAGTTACGTGTGCATAAATGTATGGAACAGCTCATTTTTTCTTCGCAACTCCAATTTGACCGTATAATTCAAAACAGCGGTCAGTCAATCTTTGACAGTTTTATGAAGTGGCTATACCGCGGCAAATAGACGTAGGATGTCAATTTGCTTATTAACTATTTTCTTGAGTGTACATCCGTTACTCCCTTGGTAGTTATCCGTTACATAACTGGCCAGTAGTTTTAAGATAGCATCAACTATTATTCCCAAATAGCTTAATAAATGCCAATACCAAGGTCAAAATCAAAGTCAAAGAAAATTTATTTATTACAAATTAGCACTTGAAAAGCAGTTTTAAAAATCTAAATAAAAATAGAATTGCAAGCAATTGATTGCATAGTCAATGCAGCTGTGCAGCAGTCATTAGTCATAATAACGACATCATTGAGGTCAGTATACTTGTTTCTTGAGCCTCAGACACACCTCTTTGGAGTTATTTATATATTTTTTTTTTTTTTTTTTTTTTTTTTATTTATGATTTATACAAATTATGGTTAAACTTTCCTTTACTGGACTGGCATTTATGGGGTGGGAGGGAGAGGGGGGGAAAGGGGGGGAGGAGGGCTACCCCCATGTACCATCCCCACACCGCGAAACCCCATGGTTATGGAGATATCCATGGTTAAAGTTTTTGAGGTTAGAAAAACAAAATCCATAAATTTCCATCGATTTATGGTGCGGGGATGTCCGGGGCCCCCCTTGTACCTGTGGGGGGTGCCCCCCTCCACTCTGGCACCACTCCCATGATAAGGTAACTCACCATTTCCGAGAAAAATGACTTTTCCTAACTTAATCTCAAAACACTCAAAAGTTGCTCAAAAAGCGTAGTCTGAGCCCCGCTTCGCGGGGCTCAATGGTTTAAAAAAAAATAACCACGAAGGGGATGGCGGGGTCTTTCAGACCCCGCCATCCCCTTCTAACCTAACCTGTCCGAGTCGGGGTAGGGCAAGGCGGTTTTGGATATTTTTCGGATATTCACAACACTTGCACTTCACTACACTCTTCAGACACAGAAGCATAGGGCTTCGGAGACGCCATGGTAGTCAAACGTAAGGCTTACAGGAGTACGTAAAACGATCTCAACTGCAAGTGCAACAAACGATGACTGACACTGACAGCAACACAAAAAAACGCGGTAAACAAGAGGCAACTTTGCGTTCCGTTCCAAGTGTAAACAAAAATTCGATATTTTTTGTGTAAAAAAGTCTATGTAAAAGTCTATGTAATTGCATAATATTATAAAAAAAAATTACATTTGGTCAAATAAAATACACCTTTACTGTAAACGGAACGTGAAATGACAAATTGACGTCTACCATCGTAATTTATCTAACCTAAAAATTGAATTTGTATGGAAACTTTGAATAATTATATCTCGTAAACCGTGAATTTTCGCATAAAAAAAAACTGTGTGCTTGCTTTTTATTTGTGAGTATTATCTACAAACAACATAAGGAACTTTCAAATCCCAGTCCAGTAATGGAAAGTTTAGCCCAAATTATCATAGGATTCAAATTAAATAGCAACCAAAAACCACTAAGGTTTAAACTTGTGCTATCATGAACTCATTACATTACAATACCTACACGATGGGGTCATTGACACACTTCACATGACCTTGAGCTAGGTCAAAGATTAAGGATCTCTTTTGAAATGACGAGCATTTATAATCACTTTCAAAATTGGTGTCGGATTCCAGTGTAACTGGATGCAGCTGAATACCAGTATTTTATATTACAGCAAAATGTGATCTTAAGGAAGAAAAATAAATCTACTGAGATCCAGAAACATTTGTAATGCGTCTAGCTTTAACAATTCTTCAATATATTTATTTAAGTTTAATAAATCCTCGAGACCGAATTTCGGCCATTGCGGTCAATCTCAGTGGAGATTAGCCATCGACACGGGAGATATGTAATATAGTGCACAAGTCTGTGCGCACTGCGCAGACGAAGGTACAATTCTCTTCACTCACTCTCAATGGCACTCGGGATGGCAATCCGATACGACCGGAGAGAGATCAGGCGCAGGACCAGCAGTTTCCGGGGCACAGGGATGTCACACCGCCAACTTCCACACTTTAGACTGTTACTAAGAACTGTCTAATTGAAAAACCCAATAACACTTCTCCCGACTTGGGAATTGAACTGTAAGCGGGATTGTCCGAAAGGGTTACCGCTACCCCTGAACATAAAGGGCTAAGCAAGGAACATGGATGGGGGTTTTAGTCAGTAAGAGTCTGACACTGCCTTCCGCTCCACCCAGAGCGGAAGAAGTCATTAGATGATTGCCCACCCTCAAAAAAAAAGGACTCCCACGCTCAGCAGTCATGCTTGCGACTATAAGACAAAATTTAATGTAGGTAATTTACACATGAATATTCAACATTCTGATGAAAACCACATCAAAATCCATTGTGTCGTTTAGAAGTACTTCGCAGTCATACGGAGACATACCAAAAGTGTTTATATTCTGTATTATTCATAGTAAAACAGTTTTTTGGGAATCCCTTGATGCGATCCACTACCAACTGAGGACTTCGACTCTGACATGCTTTACTGCCAGAACGTGACTAACTGATAATTGACTTTATGAATTGGAAAACGATCATATTTATGTTGGAGTTGGATTCCTTGAAAGATAAGAAGAGAGAGAAATTAGGTCCAACTGTCTAGGAGTTAAAGAGTATTTTCACATGCCTTCATTATGCAATAGTAAATCTCAACAAGCGCTACTCACTTGTTATCAAAGTTTATACCCCTATAGCCCCTATATGTCATCACATGATGATAATGATGCGTTCTTTAACAGACCTAATTCCAGTCAAATGAGGTGTTCGGCGAACGAACACCATTTCTCCCAAGCTAGTCTTAGAAAATGTCTTGATGTAAAAACGTGAGGACAAAATTCGTGTAAACATCACATTGTTATACTTGCGATTCGCTGAAGATGTGATCTTTTGAAACAGCAACTTAGAGAACCTGGGTGCATGCTACCAACTGTGACAATGTGTGCATGCCGCTGGAAGTGGAGGATTATTATGTATATTTTGGACATAGTTTTTTTTTTTAAATACTACTAAGGAAAGCTCGAGAAACTTTGACAGCCTGGGTGATGTTTTTAGGGATCAGAAGATATCATATGGAGCACGCAATATTAAGTTGCAATGAAAGACCGGGTCCGTAACTTAGGGATCCGACACAGGACTAAGGGTTGCTGTTCTGAAATGTACAGGACGCATGGCTAGACGTGGTCATGGCAGGTGGGGCAGAGCCCTGACGGTAAGGTTGCCGAGAAATGGTAGCAGGTTTGGCAGACCAATAGCCAGGTAGATGGTCTCCATGAGACTCGCAAAGACCTGGGAAGCATGGTACATAGAGAAGACGGCTTCAGAAGTGGGTGAAACAAGGCTGCCAATGATAATGATGAGCTTGGAGTCCGGATTTGTGCTCGGTTAATGGCAATAGGCTCACCCTCTATTACTCCATGAAGTTTCTTGCCCGTTCTTCTCCATAGGTACCTACTGCTTTGGAATGGGCAACTAGCTTCACCTTTCTGACTGACCCCTTATTTTTTTTTTTAAGGCTGGGAAATCATCCAATGACTGCTCCCGCTCTGGGTGGAGCGGAAGGGAGTGTCAGACTCTTACTGACTAAAACCCATTTATGTTCATTCCGTAGCCCTTTATGTTCCAGGGTAGCGGTAACCCTTTCGGACAATCCCGCTTACCCGGCAGGCTTGGCCCTGAGGGGCCCCTTCATATGCTGACATCTCTTTGAGGCGCGCGTGGAACATATACGCGCCGTCCGGCACGGGTCTGGTGCTGATCGGACGGTGAGTCACCCATTACTCACCGTCCGCAGGCCCGCGCCTATGGTGGCCGGGAGTCGTCACGTGGCTCCTGACGCCCGGGGCGTCTCCCGCGGCGGCTGGGACGGGAGGACCTTTCTCTTTCCCATCCCGCCACCTCCTTCGCGAGCATGACTTTTTCGCAGAAGGAGGTGACTGCCTCCCACTCCCTCTCGCCCCGGACCATGGCTTGCACCAGGGCCGGGCGCGAGAGGTCGCCGCCGCCGATCGCCTCTACGAGGACACGGCGGTGCTCCGCCCAAGCGGGGCCGCACCGTGTGCTCTACCTTGTCCTCTGGGCGATCCTCGCAGTGGTGACACCCGGGCGTTTCTTCCCGCCTGATGATGTGCAGGAACCTCCCGAAACATCCATGTCCGGTGAGCACCTGCGTCAGGCGGTAGGTGAGTGCGCCGTGACGCCTCTCTAGCCACTCCTCAAAGAGAAGCCTTAACGCCACTATCGTGGCGTGCCCCTGACCGACACCTTGACAATTCAAAAGTGCCTGTAATTGGTTTATTTGAAATAAATACTTTGAGTTTGAGTTTGATTACGTGGACCATTACTGGTGAAATGTGAGTGTACCTCCTATGGGCAGACCTCCAACTATTCGAGAAAATACAGGTATTATGTCAGGTTATCTATTAAGCTACACTTTGTATTTAATGACACCTTACTTTTTTAAGTTCAATTGTGGATGCTCCGAAAGACAGGCTAAGGAAGGAACATGGATGCGTTTTTGTCAGTAAGAGTATGACACTCCCTTACGCTTCACCCAGAGCGGGAGGGGTCATTTGGTATATTGGCGTGTGCTAGCTGACATGTGGTAAATGATTGATTTTAATGTGATGTGTTTTGTAATGTTAATTACTTCTCATACGATAAATGTGAAGAATCAAGTTCTTTCAACTAAACAGACAGCTGTGCTGCTGGGAAGTTTGTTGCGCCACTTCTTCTTCCCAGCTAAAGCACTAGGAAGTGGTGAAGGGTGGGCGTTTTTGAGGGACTGTCTTATGTAACATTCAAAAAGTGCTGATTTTCAGCTTAGTTTTAATAAATGCCTTTTGAATTTGATTTTGATGAGATCCTGTCCTTAAAAAGTTAGCTGTAGAAGTCTTTGGTTAGCTGTTCTCTAAAGAATATTGCATTCATTTGCCTCGTTTGAATTATTTCCAAGTACTTTTATAGGTACTTATGTTTGCAGTTACGTAATACGGCCAACATATAAATCTTAGCTACTCGCTACCCGGTACGAATATTGAGTGCTAGTACAGGCAGCACATTAAGTTACTGTCAAATTTTCTCAATCGATTTTGAGCTTTAAACTATTTAATGTTTAAAATCAGCTGGAAAAATGTTACACTTAGTATAACTTGATGCGCTGGCGACAGTACCAATGTAGCTTTTAACAGCGCTATAAATGTCGGACAGGTTATTTAAGATTTTTGCTATTGCACCTAAGTTTAAATTCTGTTTTCTTTTACAAATTATTGTGCAATTTATGTATGCGAATTTATTTGATTACCATTTTGCTATTCTCTTGGCGTTTTTAGGGTTCTGTGCGTCCGAATGAAAAAACGGCACACTTAAGGATCACACGACACGGTTGGCGCAGTGGTTGAGCGATTGACTGCTGTGCAACATGTCGCGGATTCGATTTCCGCGCGGAACAAATATTTGTACGACCTGCAAGTATTTGTTACGGGTCTGGGTGTTTTTCTATCTATAATAATGTATGTATTTACAAATATATATATATATATATATATATATTTGTAGTTTAACAGCCATCTCGTTACCATAACACAAGCATTAGGTTGCTTAGCTTTGGACTATATGGCGTTGTGTGAAATGTCCAAAGATATTTTTATTATTATACTTCGTATCTCTCCCGAAGATGATTACAGTTTACATGCAGCAGTACGCGAGTTGATGCTGTCCTTATCACACTTTTAAAGCTATTAAATGCTTAAAGAATTTATTTTTTGAAACAGAAAAATATCAAAATAAAGGAGGTAGTATTGACTACTTCCTCCCACTACGCAACCTGCCATCGCCGTTGCAATCCTTGACTCATTACGTGATTTTGTGTCGTCCGACTCACACGTACTTAAATTTATTCGTTCGTCCGTAAACCTTAAACCTTAATTGCGTTAAAATATGGGCAAACGAAAGCGATCGGATAGGAATGATAGTGACAGTGTCGAAAAACTTTTAAAAAAAGTGAAGAAGTTGGTTAGAAAACGAAGAAGAATTTCCTCATCATCATCGGAATCTGAACCGGCGTTATCTCCTTTGCACTCACTAACGCATGATTTAACCAGTGATCTAGAACCACAAGGTAAGCTAATTAACAAATACCTACATGTTATTGTTCTCATCAACCGCCGTGAGACTGCACATAAATGAAATAAAATACATTTATTGTGATATCCCAACGTGTATCGTATGTGGATGGCTAATGCCAAGTTATTTAACTGTCATAAAATGAATCTAATTCATTGTGTTATCCCGGCGTCTACCGTGTGTGGATACTATGACCGCTATATGTGGGTAGGTGTACTTACAACACCAACATTAATATCCCGACGTATATCGTGTGTGGATGCCAGCGCTGATATAAATGTCATAAAATGAACGTGTTCATTGTGTTATCCCGACGTTAATCGTGTGTGGATACTATGACAGTTGCACATGAAATTCGTTAACAATTTAAATAGGTCGATTCCGGAAAAAGTACCTACTTACGGCGTGCACTTACTGCTGTATTTCATTCTTACAGATGAGATCATAACCACTGAGGTACCATTAGAAGGCGAAGGAACGGCTGATGAAAATCCGGATGAACTGGACCCGGAAGTCTTGCAACTATTAGGGTCAGACCCTACATTAAACAAGCCGTTTGGAGATAATTTGCACAAAGATCTGGCAACGCGATGGAAACACATCTTAATTAATGGTCTCACTAAAGAGGAAAAAGTTGATCTCCTAAAACAATATCTACCCGCCGAAAATTGTATTTACATGAAAGCACCAATGTTAAATCCCGAGTTAAAATCAGCATTGTCTGATGCTAACATTAAAAAAGATTCATATAGTGAACAGAAACAAAATCAAATGGCCAGCTGTATCTCGGCAATCGGCAAAGCATTAAATATAGCTTTGTCACAGACTGAAAACATTCCACAAGAGGTTATAAAAACACTCAGTGATGCAGGCCGCCTGATTTGCGACACTCACTACAGAGAATCGCTGTCTAGAAGGTTCACAATCATTAATACAATAAGTAAACAAAAAAGAGAAATAATAAAAAACACTAAAATAGACGATTATTTATTTGGTTCTAACCTATCTGATTATCTAAAATCCACCAAGGCCATAACAATGTCTGCCTCGGAATTGAGGTTCACCGCAAATAGTGGAAGATTCAATCAACAGCGCAATCAGCCGAATTCTTCTACATATCGCCAAACCGGCGCTTTAAACGCACGGGGGGCACCGCGGGCACCAGCCGCCGAGCCGCGAGTGTACCCCAACCAGACTCGGCGCCAGCCGCCGCCGCCGCCACGGGACCATCGCCGCGCGCAAACAGCCTCACGTGCACGGATGGCCAACTCCTCAGCGCGACGCCGCTAATCACTTCGTCACAGGTAGATAATAATAATGTACCTATAGCTGGCAGATTACAGCATTACTTTTATGAATGGCAAAATATTACTAATGATAAAACAATACTGTCATGGATCAAAGGATATCAAATACCATTCCTTTGTCAACCACATCAGACCAGCATACCTAAAAGGTCATATACGCGCACAGAAAGTAACATAATCGATAATTGTATTTCTGAGCTATTAGAATCAGGTTTTGTGTCTCAATGTATTCCTTGTGAAAATCAATTTATTTCACCTATATTTACAGTACCTAAACCTAACGGAAAACATCGCTTCATTCTTAATTTAAAAAACCTAAATAAATTCGTTCATGTTCACCACTTTAAAATGGAAGACTATCGTACAGCTATAAAATTAATCGATCAAAATTGTTATATGGCAAGCATAGACCTAAAAGACGCGTATTTTTCAGTCGCAATTGCAAAAAGCGACAGAATTTATCTTCGTTTTAGTTGGAACTCAGAAAAGTTTAAGAATCAATTATTCGAATTTAATGTTTTGCCGTTTGGACTCTGCACGGCACCCTATGTGTTCACTAAATTACTGAAACCTGCATTACATTATTTACGTTCATTAGGCCATTTATCTGTAAATTATATTGATGACTTTTTATGCATCGGTAATTCCTATAAAAGTTGTCTCATTAACGTTGAAGCGACAAAAGAGTTATTATTAAAATTAGGTTTTTTAGTTAATGATGTCAAAAGTAAAATTTACCCGAGTAAAAAATGCCTTTTCCTAGGTTTTTTATTTGATTCAAGGCATATGTCCATAACGTTGCCTACTCAAAAGAAAAACCGCATAAAATTAATGGCAAACAAGCTGTTACATACACACAAATGCACAATTAGGGAACTTGCTGGATTTATAGGTCTGTTAACATCAGCGTGTCCCGCTGTTAAATACGGCTGGTTGTACACAAAGCTTCTAGAACGAGAAAAATGTCTAGCACTAAATTATTCTAACAATTATAATAAATACATGATACTACGAGATTGCATAAAAAGTGATTTAGTTTGGTGGAAAGAAAACATTGAGCTCTCATTTTGTTCCTTTCAAACAAATGATTACACCCTTGAAATATACAGCGACGCTTCAACCACTGGTTGGGGCGTAGCTTGCAATAACCAAACCGCTCACGGGCATTGGAACCATTCCCAATTAAAATTACATATTAATACTCTAGAGTTACTAGCAGCTTTTTATGGTCTAAAAATCTTTGCATCACACCTCAAAGATCGCAATATTTTACTCAGAATAGACAATACTACAGCAATTGCATACATCAACAAAATGGGAGGTGTACAATTTACACATTTAAATAACATTGCACGAGATATATGGCAATGGTGCGAAAAACGCAGTATACATGTTTTTGCATCTTATATCCAATCCAAAGATAATTTAATAGCAGATTTTGAATCTCGTCAGACATATAATATAGATACAGAATGGGAATTAGCAGATTACGCATTTAATAGAATAATACTTTCATTCGGTACTCCACAATTCGATTTATTTGCAAGTAGTCAGAATCATAAGTGTTACAGATATGCTTCGTGGAAATTAGATCCAAATTCCGAAATTATTGATGCGTTTACATTCAACTGGAAAAATATTGAATTTTATGCTTTTCCTCCCTTTAGTCTTATTTCCAAAGTTCTACATAAGATTAAAAGTGATAAAGCAGAAGGAATTGTGGTGGTGCCATATTGGCCAACCCAACCGTGGTACCCAGTCTGGTTAAAACTACTTAATTCAAAAATATTGTATTTTATGCCTGACAAAAATTTATTACTTTCCCCTTTCAGGGAGAAGCATCCTCTCCACGTGGATCTCACCCTGATGGCAGGGAAATTATCCGGCAGTCACTGCTAAGGCGCGGAATACCCAACGTTTCTCTCGATATAATGATGGCGTCTTTCTCCATAAACACGCTGAACCAATATAACACGTCACTTAAATCGTGGTGGCTATATTGTAAGGAGAAAGGATTAGATTACTGTGATTCTAATATTACTCAATTAATAGAATTTTTGACCTATAAATTTAATTCAGGTGCTAGTTACAGCACACTTAATAGTTATCGTTCAGCGTTATCAATACTGTTAGGTCAAGAAGTGACTTGTAACGAATCTGTAAAAAGGTTCTTTAAAGGAATTTATCGTATAAAACCACCCGCACCGAAATACCACACCACTTGGAACCCAAATCTTGTGTTAAATTATTTAACAAATTATTTCCCAAACGATTTAATTACACTAAAAGAATTGTCATTAAAAACTGTAACTCTTTTAGCACTGGCATCTGCACAGAGAATGCAGACTTTAAGTGTAATCAAAATAAAAAATATTACTTCTGATTCAGAAAAAATACTGATAAAAATTGAAGATTTAATAAAAACCTCAAGGCCAGGCGCGTACCAACCATTGATCATATTACCATACATAATAGAAAACCCCAGGATTTGCCCAGCTTTAACCCTCAAACATTATATAGATAAAACTGCTTCCTTACGTTGTCAAGAAGATTATCTATTTATAAGTTATCAAAAACCACATAAAAAAGTAGGCTCTCAAACTTTGTCTCACTGGGTAAAACAGATTCTAGGTAAGAGTGGCATAGATATTACATTATATGGTGCGCACAGTACAAGACATGCGTCCACGTCTGCTGCTCACAGAGCAGGCGTAAATTTGGAAATCATTCGAAAGGCCGCAGGGTGGACAGAATCATCCCATGTTTTCCAAAAATATTACAATAAAAATGTATCTACCTCTAACGAAACGGAATTTACAAGTGCACTTTTTAGATAATTATCTAATGTCGTAATTGCTGTATGTTTAATGAACGTTATAAGTATAAAATTAGTTTCTGTTATGTTACAGTGATTTAATAATAAAAAATAGTTTAAATCGATCGCTTCGTCGTATATTTTGTTTTTTCGATACTCTAAACATCTGCATGTAAACTGTAATCATCTTCGGGAGAGATACGAAGTATAATTAAGAATCAAACGAACTTACCTTGTGAAGTTTGATATCTAATTATACGAGTGTCTTGACCGAAGATGATTACACTCCCTCCCCCCCTGAAAGTCCCAAAACCTATCGAAAAAATTCCAGCTCTGAAAAATGAGTCAAGGATTGCAACGGCGATGGCAGGTTGCGTAGTGGGAGGAAGTAGTCAATACTACCTCCTTTATTTTGATATTTTTCTGTTTCAAAAAATAAATTCTTTAAGCATTTAATAGCTTTAAAAGTGTGATAAGGACAGCATCAACTCGCGTACTGCTGCATGTAAACTGTAATCATCTTCGGTCAAGACACTCGTATAATTAGATATCAAACTTCACAAGGTAAGTTCGTTTGATTCTTAATTACTATGTATGTTTGTCTGTCTGCCTATCGGTCTGTCACAGTCAATTCTATATAACAGGGAAAATATACAGAAGAATTTTCAGTTTCAGTTTGCAACGTTCATTTGCAGTTGAATAGGGAGAAGGGAAAACATGTTTTAACTACAAAGTTAAGTTTTTTCTTAAGATAAATTCACCCCAACTACGAAACCCTTCCTTGTGCGTAGTTCATCACACAATATTGACCAGTTTTTTTTAACTTGATATAGTTCTTTTTTAACCGACTTCAAATAGGAGGAGGTTCTCAAGTGGATTGATATATTTTTTTAATAATGTATGTACAGAGGCCAGCTCATCAAGTTACCACAATCTGTCAAATTTCTTTGATAGTATTTCAACTATATTGCAAAGACATAAGGTTCATTTTTAATTGAGAAAATTTGACAGTTAGGGATAGCTTGATGTGCTGGCGTCTGTACACTGATTCCGCTTAGATTAATGATCCAGTTTAAGTGATTCTTTTCTATATATAATATGTATGTATTTACAAAAAAAAATGTATATAAGTAGTTTATCAGCCATCCCGTTACCATAACACAAGCATTAGGTTGCTTAGCTTGGGACGATATGGCGTTGTGTGAAATGTCCAAGGATATTATTATTATTATTATTATTCTTCTTTAGTTTGATGCGGAATAGTGGCCATTTGGTTCCATGAAAACTTAACATATATTTGTAAACGTTTTTATTTTGATGACAGATTACTACTACAGGTCACTGTTGTTTACATAGCAAGTTTAGTAGTGGATTCCATACGAATTGGTGTGGGGACTGTGGGGTAGGTAGGTAAGTAGGTACCAAAACTGAAAAATAAAATAAACTCTTTGTAGTGATTTTTCTTAAGTCTTTATATATTACTTTATTATATTTTTCTTAAGTAAAAGTTTTTATATTGTTAATATTATTCATGGACTAATTACATCTTATATGTGCTTCGCATGTGGGTTTGATATGATCGTTTACTAGCGTAAATACTTATTTCGTTTGAAAATTTAATTCAAATTGCATTGTTTCTGGGAATTCGTAGTTGACTCATTAGAATTCTGACAGCTGTGTCGGACGTACCGCTACCGTCATCTCCACTCGACTATATGCCACAGACTCCTAAAATACTTTCTCTTGCCACTTGGCACTAACAGATCTAATTACCTAAGTGTCCCGACGACTGTTAACTGACATGGACCGGTCGCCAGACGAGTTATCTTAATCTGGTTTTTCAACTTATTCCGCACATAAACATACACACACAAGTAGGTATGATTTCCGCCGGCCTCAGTATTTCTCTATGCTATTTGTATCATGCTCTCTGAGTAGAAACATAATAAAACATCAAGTACCTATGTATGATAGCGAAGTAAAACCAGCTATGGTTCAGTGCGGAACCCACACGGGTTAACCCCCCCCCCCCCCCCCCCCCACTAAGCAAGTTATACTGGTGGTTTTCCCCGGCTTGTATATATAAAGTTCTTATTAGTCACAAGCCTCCATTTGAGACTGTATCGCAGAGACGGTGTGGTCGTGTTTCGAACTGCAGCTTCTGGCGAGAAACTCACAATGTCGGACAGTGATGTGCATTACAGCAAAATCCCCGTGCCCAACACGACAGCCTTTCGACCAACCCTCGTGTCTATAGTGGTGGAGTATCTCGTACTCGTGCTGACCCTAGCCGCGTTCACATACGGAGTGACATCATGGTGCATCATCAAGAAGTTCCGACACTTCAGAAACTTTGTGTACATCAACGCCATCGGTTCAAGTTTACTGCGTTTAGTAACAGTGTCACTCATCATACCATGTGTTATGCAAATTATTGTTATAGATGACGGAGACATCTTAGACATATGCCGTTATATTTGTACGTACTTCTCAGCGGTGCAGAACTATTGGATGTTGGTGATATGTTATATATTCTACGTGGACATTGTGAAAGTGTTTCGAGGACATGTGAAAAAGAAGTATTTGAAGTGTTGCCTGTTTGCTTGGGGGATACCTTTCGTAACCTTTCTGACGTATTATGTTTTCATATACTATAATGAGCGTCACTTACACATTTATTCATCAGGTTCCACTATGGACCTTATCGCTAATTCTGTGGAAGTTTTTATAATAGTTTCTCCGTTAATGATTAATTGTTGTCTATACGGTGCGGTTCTATTTTCTCTGTGTAATTGTTTTAAACCAAAAGCGACAACATCCACTAATAACTGGCGTCGCTTTTATATAGCTACGTTATTGTTTATTTTGAGTGACGTCATAGTGTTGTCGTCATTCATATGGGACGTAATGAGTATAGCAATAACATTAAGAGCAGTAATGTGTAAGTTGCAACAAATAGCAATATCATTATTTCTTCCTTTGGTTAGGAGTAACAGAGAATTGTGGCAACAATATTACGCGCAGAAACTAGCTACGAACATTCCGTGAATAAAATGCATTATAAATGAAATTGCATTATGTTACGTCAATTTATATTTGACACGAGTTACAAAAATTCAAAAAGCCAAGAGAAGGAAGTTGTCTTTGGCGTGTGTGTTTGTTTTTTGGAAGGCAATATGCGTTCGTTGATTCATCAATGAGAAAAACCCAAGATTACCATAACATTATTCTATGTAGCGAAATAATACCTACGTTTAAAATACTATTAAGAAACTACGTGGGCATGCTAATGTAATGAGTAGAACAGCGAAGTGTGGAAATAAATATGTTAAAACTATAAAACAGTGTTTATTTGCGGCGTTCTTCCATTTTGTGTGAGTGTAAATATCTATACTCCATCAACAGCGCATACTAACTTGCTATCATAAACCAAAGCGGTGCACCCGCTCACACTATACGCAACTTGCGAAGGCAACGTTGAGACAGAAAAACAGTTTTAAATACGCTACGCCAACAAGCGCAAGAGTCAACACCATTGCGCGTCTGTGGTCTATAATAACTGTACGGAAAGGAAATTGCAACGAGAACGTACCGCTATAAATTGACCCTTCCCTAGATCATCGCCAGTTTTGTAACACTTTTCTGTTACAAAACCATCATTAATATATTTAATACCAGTATTTTACATGGAACGACTGCTTATCTGATCTCCACAAACCAGTAACTGGCCAATACGATACCTCTTGGTAAGAATGGCTGTCAGATTTTTTGCCAAAAAAAAATTGTAATAAATAATAATATCCGCAAGGAAGAGGTGCCACATTTCGTATTTTAATGAAATTACATATTTTAGTCGTAAGTTTAAAAGTTTTGTAGGTTCAATCCTCGATTTTGTAGTATTATACTTCTAAAGTTATATGAACATAAAGGGGGCACCTCAATCTAAATGTTTGAATTGAGTTGTTGTTTGTTGTTCAAATGCTACTAAATCATACCAAATTATGGTATGATTTAGTAGCATTTGAGAGTAGTTAGTAGACAGCAGTGACAGCCTAGTGGTGTGACCGTTGGACTGCCAGGTCATAGGTCTCGAGTTCGAACCCAAGGCACACCTCTGATTTTACGAATTTATGTGCGTATTAAAAATTATCGCTTGCTTAAAAATCGGTGAAGGTAAACATCGTGAGGAAACCAGCATGTCTGAGAGATATTTCTCAACAGCATGTGAAGCTAAGACAGAGGCCCATGGGCAGCATAGAAACTCTGACACCAGGTTAGTCACTAACCACACCAAAAGAAGAAGTAGACAAAAATATGCGCTCGGTAGTGTTAAAATTAAAAAAGTTACCATACATAATTTGGCTCCTCAGACGTTACGCATACAAGTCGTCATTTTTCAAAGAAGCAGTATCTAGTTCAATTAATGCGCAATTTCTTCTTGTAGGATAAGAGTCGGTAACCAAAAATGAGTGAATTGGGAGATATAGCACATTTAATGTGGCTCCTCAATTGAGGTACTTCGGTAAATAGATTTGCCTCTAATCTACTTATACTTGTAAGTGACGGAATTTGGAACAAAAGACAGCTATATCTTATACACGGTGATTTGAAAGGTTAACAGTGAAATAACCATAGTTGCACATAATCATGGGATTTCACTATGAGACCAACACTGAAATATCGAAAAAAAATAATGGCTTTATACACAACAATGCATTGTTAATCGACGAAAACGTATGAAACGATGTACTTATATATATTTTTTGTTATTTCGTAGTTGGTCCGATAGGAAAAGTTGTTTATAATCATGAGTACTCTCATCTGATGAAAGGTGAATAGTGAATTAAATATCCCCGTGTACATAAAATTCTCGTATCACAATGTTAGTTGTAACCATACTCCTTAGATACGGCTTGACCGATTTTTATGAAATATATGCATATTCAGTATGTCTGAGAATCGGCTTCTATCTATTTTTCATACCCCGAAATGAATAGTTAGGTAGGGTAGGTAGGTATTAGGTAGGGTAGGTAGAATAAGGTATAGGTAGGTAGAGTAGGTAGGAAGGGTAGGTAGGTAGGGTCAGTAGGTACGGCAGATAGAATAGGTAGGGTAGGTAAGGGCAGGGTAGGTAGGGTACGTTCGGTAGGTAGGGCAGGGTAGGTAGGGTAGGAAGGGTAGTTTGGGTAGGTAGGGTAGGTAGGTAGGTACCATAGTTAAGACAGGACGATGTCTGTCGGGTTAACTAGTTTTGTTTAAATTTCTACTAAGTGTACGTATGATTTCTGTCATAAACAATAATAGTTAACAAAAACTAAAAAACACGCATTTTATATAAAACCGACAAAAAAATAGAAAGTAAATCTTATGAATAAGAAAAAATATATATTTGTCGGCGTCGCATTATAAACAACACGCGGTGGCGCCGTAGCACCGTAGCGCGCTGCGTCATTCTCCCGCCTCCTTGCTACGGGGCGGAGTTAGTATGCGCTACGTCGTAGCACTGCGTATAAAAGGGGCCGCACGGCGGTAAAACGGCATTCTGACTACAGGCGTCGCCCGGTGCACAGGTTGTATTGCTCTTAATTATTGTTACTCTGCCTCTCTGTACATTCTTGCTATTTTGTGTGAACTAAGCTGTTACTGTATTACTGAGGTGTCGTGGCTATTATTATAAGGTGTTGAATTAATTATTCCCTGAAAACTGATTAAGTGAGTAGCTGTAAAATTCATTGATCAAATAATTCTATTTCTTACTGTTAACCTAACGTCTTCTATCTATTTTACAATATGTCTGATCCTGTGCCGTCATCAGAAGTGGGATCAGACCCACTCCCACCTATATCTGGGACTGCCGGCAATTTAATGCTGGAACAAATGTCGTTCTTTTTTTCGGCTAGTATGGAATCTATTTAAAAAAAAATAGCAGATAATATGACACCTCGCCACATGACACCCAGTATGCAATTTCCTTTCATATCCGAGTGTAGCCTTATGAAAGAAAGTAACTGTGATCTTATTACTGGTGGAAAATTTCATTAACAAGTTTAAGTTGGTTCTAATAACGTTAATTGCTCCCTCCAAATAAAATGTCCAACCATGGTACAAAACTGTCTTCTCGATGTTACATATCGATTATCGTGTATTACCTGATGAATGTCTCAATGATAACATATTATTAGGTCGCGATATTTTGAGGCAAGGAATATCCGTTGTGGTTAGTAACGATGCCTTAACTTTAAAAAAAAAAAAAAAAACAATTTCATGTCCTAGCTCTAAATTAGAAATGCCTGTTGACATTAATTCGATTGACACAGATCTTTGATATCATCTATAAGGAGGGGAAAAATATGGCACATGCAGATTTCCTTTCACGTAATCATGCTGACCCATCTTTTACTCATAAGCCAGCTAAAATTGTAAATTTATCTGAACTGGAGAGAAGTTGGTTATCTGAGGAACAACAACGTGATTCTGAAATATCAGACATTATTTCTAAATTCCGTTCAAATGACTTGCCATCTGAAATGTCACACACATGCGATATTAAACAGGGCGTACTTTATAGTAAAATCGAACGTAATAAAACCACTAAATGGTTACCAATATTGCCACACTCTTTAACCTAGTCAATGATTAATCACGTACACAGCTAAATTAAACACCTTGGTTATGAAAAAAACACTAGATAAATTATACGATCTATTTGTAGATTCATGCGTCGTTTGTAAAACTTCCAAAGGTCCGTCTACATCCAAACCCTAAATTGGCCGTTCCATGGCATACAATTCATTTAGATTTAACTGGCAAACTCAGCGGAAAAAGCGAGCGTAAGGAGTATTGTTCCGTGATTATTGACGGTTTTACAAAATTCGTCTTGTTAGAACATACCTTAACCCTAAATGCATCAGATGCTATTAAATCACTTAAAAATGCAGTGAACTTGTTTGGCGCTCCTAAAAGAATAGTTGCAGATCGTGGTAGGTCATACGACAATACTGAATTTAAGAATTTTGCAAAGATAATCGTATTGATTTACATTTAATAGCCACTGGTTCCAGTAGGGCCAATGGCCAGGTCAAGCGTGTCATGAGGACCTTGAAAAGTATGCTGACACAGATACCGATAGCTTATGGCAACATCATGTAGGCGATATCCAATTGGCTCTCAATAGTACTCGTTGTAGAGTTACAGGGTTCACGCCCTTGGAATTAATGTTTGGTATTAAGAGTAGTTCATTAGGGATATCAAAAGTATCTACCCATCATCCTGATGAAGACAGGTTAAACCTCGAAACCATTCGATCCGATGCTTCTGCTAGTATAAAAAGGCTGGCTCAATATGACATAAGTCGATTTAACAGGGGTAATGCTATAGTAAAACCTTTTTCAGTAGGTGACTTTGTCTTTGGTTGTTTGTCTTTGTTAAATGCGAGGAAAGACACCAAACGAAATTAGACCGTAAATACAAAGGCCCCTTTAAAATAACCGCTATTTTGGAAAATGATAGGTACGAATTAAAACACATTAATGGAAACAATAGTCTACAAATACTCTCACGAAAACTTGCGAGAAGTACCACGTGGTCAGTCATTCTTTTCGGAAAATTATGATGAGGATGACGTGTCGGCGAATAATAACACAGAGGTTCATGAGACTAGGCACCAGATTAGCAATGATGATATTCAGTCTGATGATAGTGATACTATCTCTGTCAATAGTGATACCATGTCTGCTAAAAGTGACACTATATCTACCAGTTCAAAAAAAAAAAAGAAAAAAAAAAAAAGAGATCCGGTCCAGTCTAACTGAAGGGATACAAAAAAAAAAAGATCCGGTCCAGTCTAACTGAAGGGATACAAAAAAAAAGATCCGGTCCAGTTTAACTGAAGGGATACAAAAAAAAAAAAAAAGGATCCGGTCCAGTTTAACTGAAGGGATAACACCTGAAGGGCAGTTGCCGGACCAGGGAGTAAATCCGGTCCAGTTTAACTGAAGGGATATATCTGAAGGGCAGTAGCCGGACCAGGGACATTAAAAAAAAAAAAAATGAAAAGAAAAAAAAATAAAAAATAGAAAAAAAAGGAGCTCATCTTGTAGGGTCAAAAGTTGACCGGACCAAGAAACAAGCCTTGAAGGGTCATGTATGACCAAGCAGTAATAATTCTGAAGGGTCGATAGACCGGACCAGATTATTACTCTGAAGGGATTACTTTGAAGGGTCTAAGAAGACCGGGCAAAAAAAAAAAAAAAAAAAAAAAAAAAGAAAAAAAAAAAAAAAAATAGCAGGATGACCAAACGGTGCCTAATCAGTTTTCTGTTCTAGATATGACATTATAAGCTAAGCGTACGAGGACGTCCGCACGTCAGCATGGCCGTGTCGGCGTCGCATTATAAACAACACGCGGTGGCGCCGTAGCACCGTAGCGCGCTGCGTCATTCTCCCGCCTCCTTGCTACGGGGCGGAGTTAGTATGCGCTACGTCGTAGCACTGCGTATAAAAGGGGCCGCACGGCGGTAAAACGGCATTCTGACTACAGGCGTCGCCCGGTGCACAGGTTGTATTGCTCTTAATTATTGTTACTCTGCCTCTCTGTACATTCTTGCTATTTTGTGTGAACTAAGCTGTTACTGTATTACTGAGGTGTCGTGGCTATTATTATAAGGTGTTGAATTAATTATTCCCTGAAAACTGATTAAGTGAGTAGCTGTAAAATTCATTGATCAAATAATTCTATTTCTTACTGTTAACCTAACGTCTTCTATCTATTTTACAATATGTCTGATCCTGTGCCGTCATATTCTATTTTTTTTAAAGCGTGAGGTGCTTTTTTAAATAATATGCACCACTACTACTGTAGATAGCAAATTTTACTCAAAGGAAACATTCCTTTATTTTTGAATAGAAAGACAACTGCATTCAAAGATTTTCAAAAATTCGCTTGCCATACCCGGGAATCGAACCGACTATAATCTGTAAAAATGACACCCTGTACTTTTATTGCATCGATCGTCAGGATCAATTATAAGGATGAAATCTTTCTAAGAAACTTGATAAATTAAATGAAAGGAAAACCATGAAATCTGCACCGAATAACAAATATTAATTAATTCATTAACTTACGTAGTTCACCTCTGGGTAAAGTTAGTTCACCTATGCATAAAACTAGTTCATCTCTGGGTAAAATTAGTTCACCTCTGGGTAAAACAAGTTCAAGTCTAGGTTAACTTGGTTGTTTGTGAAATAAGCAGTAGGTATACGAAACGTTGGTTTTAAACTAAAAAAATGTCAATAGTGTTTTGGAGAAACATTAGTGAACCGGCTAGTGGCTATGACAACACTCCCTAGGAAGTTAAGATTTGAAAATAAATTAACTTTAAATGCGTTTATTATAATTGTATAAATTGTCGTGTAAGAACTTATCTATACTAATATTATAAAGGTGAAGAGTTTGTTTTTTTGAACGAAATTGAAAAAATATTTTTGTGTTGGATAGTCCATTTATCGGGGAAGGCTATAAGCTATGTAACATCACGCTACGACCAATAGGAGCCGAGTAGAGGGTGTCACCGCGCGGGAGCAGCTAGTTTAAAAAAAAGTAATACTTTGCTGTAGGCAACCAGTACAATATGATAGGCAACCAGTACAATATGATAGGCAACCAGTACAATATGATAGGCAACCAGTACAATATGATAGGCAACCAGTACAATATGATAGGCAACCAGTACAATATGATAGATTTATCGCCTACTCAAACATAACTGCAATGTTATGAAATAAGAGTTTTGCTATATTTTTTGTCAGGCGCTAAAATTTTGATAAACAACACTTTTTCGATATCTTTATTGCCGTGGTACAAATCATGTTCATTAAATGCATTCTTCTATCCATGAGGGGGGGTTTGGACCATAACCCGCCACGCTGGTCCAGTGCGTGTTGGCGGGTTGCCATAGCCTCGTTTGCTTGTCGGCAGGGTGCACCACGTGCAGGTGAGGTTGGCTTGAGTCCCGAAAAGATGTTAGTTGGGACCCCTTACACCCCATTTACGTTTACCTTACCCCCATTACGTTACTGGTCCATGAAGACGCTAATGAAGGGTGATCTACCGATTTCCCTGAAGCGAAAACTTATCGATATGAGTATTCTGCCCGTCTTAACTTACGGTGCTCAGACCTGGTCGCTCACCGAATCGCAAAAGTTCCGCCTTGGAGTTAGCCAAAGAGCTATAGAGCGCAGCGTTTTGGGCATTAAACGAACTGACCGAATACGAAATGCCACGCTACGCTCCAAAACTGGGATCGTTGACGTTAGCAAAAAGGCTGCCAAGCTAAAATGGGATTGGGCGGGTCACGTTAGCCGCATGCATAGTGACCGCTGGGCAATAGTCGCTACAAGGTAGGTGCCTGAGGATGGACGGCGCCGTCGAGGCCGGCCCAGGAAGAGGTGGCGAGACGACCTAGACGGATACCACAAGGGATGGATCGAGGTGGCTCAAGAGAAAGATGTCTGGAAGGATTTGGGGGAGGCCTTTGCTCAGCAGTGGGACAATGTAGGCTAAATATAAAAAAAAAAAAATGCATTCACATAAATCTGACCCATAAGCTCTAGTTTTGTGGAATGATTTGTGTTCTGACTTGTTCGAGGAATGACCTAATAAAACTTACATGTCTGAATACTTTAATATTTTGTCCTGATGTTCTAATTCATTCTGCCTAGCCTGTTGCCAACTATATGGGGGTCGGCTTCCAGTCTAACCGGACGCAGCTGATTATCAATATTTAGCATGGAGCGCTGCCTATCCGACCTCCACAATCCAGTCAGTAACTGGGTAATACGATACTCTTTGGTAAGACTGGCTGTCAGACTTTCGACGTTCTAATAAAGATAAAAATTAACTAAAACCATACATAAGTAAGCAGCAGTGATAGCCTAGTGGTGTGACCATCGGACTGCCAAGTCACAGGTCTCGAGTTCGAACCCAAGCCACGCACCTTTGATTTTACGGATTCATGTGCATATTGTATAATTATCAGTTGCTTAAAAATCGGTAAAATCGGTGAAGGAAAACATTGTGAGGAAAACAGCATATCTGAGAGATATATCTCAACAGCATGTGAAGCTAAGTCAGAGGCCCGTGGGCAGCATAAAAACTCTGACACCAGGTTAGTCAATAACCACACGAAAGAAGAAGAGTAACATATTATGCTATTTATAGTAAAAACTGTTGACAAGCAACTAGTGCGAATGGAAATATTCAATCATTATGACTCATAATTACTGCAAACTCGGCTAATCAGAAAATCTTTGATTAGTCAACAAAATTCACAGTCAAATTACTTAGTTTATTAGTGTCACTTGTCCTACATTGTTTAATAAATGAAAATAGTTAGTGTTCGTTCGTATTTTATAAGTTTTACGTCTTGTACAGTGTGATTTATTACAATCTTAGAAGTGAACATTTCAATCTATATCTTCGTAGTATCTAGAAAACATATAGCTGCTAAAAATGCATATAATTAAAATAATTCTCATACTACAATTGACTCTTATCACCGGAATGAACATAACAGAAACGACAAACAAAATCAAATCGATTCTAACGAACTATAAAAATAACAGACATGCTAGATGTAGCGATTTCGATAAAACCGACAATTTTGTTGCGAAAACGATCAAATTTGTAGAAAATAATGTAGGTTTTGGCGAGTTTCTAAAGGGTTTAAATGTCAGTCAGTGTTCAGTGGACAGAAATGCTGAGTATGTCAAGCGACACATATTGAACGGGTTGATCGTACATTCTGATTTACCAGACTCGCATTGGTATGAATATAAGGTAAGTGTCTATGACTAGCTTCTACCCACGGGTTCGCTCTCGTAGAGTAACGGAAGCCTACGTCATTAATTGAATAACTTTCTGCACTGTCAGTGGCCTAGCTACCGGAGAGCTAGACGGGGCAGTGCCCCGGGGTCCCCAAGCTCCGGGAGCCCCTCGAACTCTCCTTCGCCTTCTTTTCGTATAGTGACTAACCTGGTGCCAGAGTTTTTAAGCTGCCCATCGGCCTCTGACTTAGCTTCACATGCTGTTGCGAAATATCTCTCAGACATGCTGGACCTCGGACTCTGACTTACAAACTATAAATTGAACAAGTGAAAATTTCTCCCACATTTGCAACATAAATAAATCAGATTCTAGGAACGCGACTTTAATAATGGCAACTTGTTTGAGAAAATACAATTACAATTATTTATTACGCGACGAATCTGGAGTACGTTGAATTCGGAACACGACGAATACGAAACAAAGTCAAACGATTTTAAATAGTTAAGTTGGGGCACTAGTCTATTTTGTGCTTCAGGGCCTTTGGTTACCTAGCTACGCAACTGGGCACAGTCACGAGCAAGCTTGAATATAAATAAAGTTAGCTAATTTCAAAAGCGGTTTTCTCCTTAATGATTGAATAATGATTGAATGAAAATTGTATGTCGTCACACACATTGCATTTTCGAAACCAACAACTTGGTCTACAGAACCAAGATCGTATCTCAAAGTTGAAATAGTTATATCACGAGAAAATCGCGTCTGAATATTGCCAAGTGTATAGAATACGTATTAGTGCTCGTGATTGACCTATGCTAAATTTCAGGCCAATCCGTAGCTGTCAGTCTTTTTAAGTTTCTTTTTAAGACATAGACCTAAGGGTTACGAAATGTGTGAATAACTGAATACTCAGGGGGCCTAGACAATGTCAAATTGTGTAACGAAACTCGATCAATATTCCCATGCAAATGCGTTGACAAGTGGCGTTCTTGACAATCCGAATCGCTGAGATAACGAATTGTTCGATCAACAATTTTCGCAATCGAATCGTCACGGAGCGATTGACACTTGTCTGGGCCCCTCTCTTGGTCTAGGAAGAGATCAAGAAGAAGATAATTATGCTGCTAATATGATTTTATAAGACGTTCCAATTGTTCTCTTTACAGTCAGTCCACAAAAAAAAATACGCAACACCCCACCAGGAATTAGAAGCACTGTCAAAATGGCGCAACAATCTTCAGATAGTGGCGCAACACAACCGCGACTTTCTGCTTGGGAAACAGTCGTACTCACTGCATCTGAATCTTTTCGGAGATCTGGTAATATTAAGTTGTTTATGTCTATTAAGTCGTTGACTGCCACGCAGCAGACACAATAGAAAAACTATTGTTCGCGGCTCACCGGTGACCGCGTTGGCGCTCAACGTGTTAAGATGTTTTTAATTCAAAGCTAGATCATTATTCAAATCTATCTATCGATCTAACCTTAAAAGGATCTTCTTTTCATGTGGTTAGTCATTAACCTGGTGTCAGAGTTTTATGCTGCTCATAGGCCTCGGACTTAGCTTCACATGCTGTTGAGAAATATCTCTCAGATATTTTCCTCACGATGTTTTCCTTCACCGTTTCTTTAAGCATATGATAATTTATCTAATAAATTAATTAATTGATAAAAGTATCTAAAGCTAAGTATACCTTAGGCTTTATTGAGCTTTGTCTGCTTTAAGACAAAAAGGCCTATATCTAGAAAAAAGTGGGAGATTGGAGGACCCGTCCAGGAACGTTGTGCCCTATGCTAAACTCGCACGCACGCATCCACTCGTATAAAACAGAAGAAGACAGACAGAGAGGGGCATAACCCTTTTTCTTAATATATATTGAGGCATCCATAGGCATGCCGTGTTACCATCTATTGAATAGTTTGCCGGCAGATATAAGGAGTGAAATAAAAAATAGATTTAAAATTAAAGTAAAGACACTATTTGAAAATTGTTTAAATTGCTTAGTGTAAAGTGTAAGTTTTAAGTTTGGATTCCATTATAAGGACTCGCCTGACCCCACAGTCAAACCATCAATACGGTTTTGTGGGGCTTAGTTTATAAGTTATGCAGCATGCTGTAAATAAATAATAATAAAAAAAGGAGCCGACAATCTTAGGCTGACAATTAGGTTAGGTTCGAAACCCAAAGTGCCCATTACCTGTAAGAACTCACAAGCAAATAGTGAATAAGCGTAGTGATCAGTGCTATTTCCTTCCTGCATCAAAAGATGCCTCAGCTTCATGTCAATGTCAAAACAGTTTGACATTGACAACGCCTGTGTGTCGTAGCAGTAAGGTTGGGTTTCGTATTGTTTTTTATTCTTCTTCTTCGTGTGGTTAGTGACTAACCTGGTGTCAGAGTTTTAATGCTGCCCATGGGCATCACATGCTGTTGAGAAACATCTCTCAGGCATGCCGGTTTCCTCACGATGTTTTCCTTCACCGATTTTAAGCAAGTGATAATCGTATTGTAATACGCACATGAATCCGAAAAATCAGAGGTGGGTGCCTTGGGTTCGAACTCGAGACCTATGACTTGGCAGTCCGGCGGTCACACCACTAGGCTATCACTGCTGTCTATTGTTTTTTATTGAAGTGCTGCTACAATTTTCTTATGCTTTTGTTGTTCTGTTTAGGACGTCAAAGAGTACTTCAACAGGTTTCTGAAGCTGTTCCACACGTTTCCACTGTTTGACCCGGCAGAGGATCCCCATAAAGTGGCTTATAGAAAGAATTTGCGTCGCAGTGTACCTGAAGCGGTGAGGCTTTTGATTTATTTGCTAAAAGAAAAAAAGACTGGAATACAAATATAACATCACGCCTATCCCAGACGTGTTAGGCAGAAGTGGGCCTATAATGTACCCACATTTCACCGCTGGGTAAGCGGGATTGTCCGAAAGGGTTACCGCTATACCCCGGAACATAAAGGGCTAAGGAAGGAATATGGATGGGTTTTAGTCACTAAGAGTGTTACTTCCTTCCGCTCCATCCAGAGCGGGACCCCCATTAGATAATATCCCACCGTAAAAAAAGGTATTTGCAGGTGTTCTAACTAAACAATAAAAACTTTGTATTTGGATATAGATGGCGTTACGAGTATAAAGGTATTTTGAGCAATTACAACATACCTATTATGAGTATTGAATAAATAATGGCGCATGGTTGGCGCTGTCGTTGAGCGATTGACTGCTGCGTAACATGTCGCGGGTTCGATTCCCGCACGGAAAAATATTTGTACGACCTACAAGTATTTGTTACGTGTCTGGGATTTAAAAGCTAAATATTCATAGTAATATATACAGAAATAATAAGTCAGTAATATACAGAAATATAATCAAAGAGCGTGTCTGAGTGTATTTCTATCTATAATATGTATGTATTTACAAAAAAAAATGTATATAAGTAGCTACGCTTAGCTTGGGACTATAATTATGGCGTTGTGTGAAATGTCCATGGATATTATTATTATTATTATAATGTATTTACCAGGTCGACTGGCGCACTACAGGCTTCAAGCGGCAAGCCTAAACTTGAAGAGCAGCACCAATGTGGCGCGTGCTACGCTTTTGCAGTCGCACACGCGTTGCAGGCGCAACTCTATAGGAAACACGGCTTTTGGGGGGAATTGAGGTAATATGCGACATGCTACTTTTTTTTTTTTTTTTTTTAAGGCTGGGAAATCATCCAATGACTGCTCCCGCTCTGGGTGGAGCGGAAGGGAGTGTCAGACTCTTACTGACTAAAACCCATCCATGTTCCTTCCGTAGCCCTTTATGTTCCGGGGTAGCGGTAACCCTTTCGGACAATCCCGCTTACCCGGCAGGCTTGGCCCTGAGGGGCCCCTTCATATGCTGACATCTCTTTGAGGCGCGCGTGGAACATATACGCGCCGTACGGCACGGGTCTGGTGCTGATCGGACGGTGAGTCACCCATTACTCACCGTCCGCAGGCCCGCGCCTACGGTGGCCGGGAGTCGTCACGTGGCTCCCGACGATGCGACATGCTACTTAAGGTAACGTCACGAATAGCTATTTCATATTAATTTGCCTGTTTTTATTTATTATTATTGTACTTTAACCTTTTGAAGGCCAGAGCGTAAACGCTTCGGCGTCCTCTCCCACGACAATCCACAAATTCTAATATATTTTGTACGTTAAAATGTCGTTTTCTCGTCGGCTACATCCGACCGTGGCGCTCAAAAGGTTAAGGAAGTATGAATTTTTCTTCAGTAAGTACAGTATGATCATAGTGTAAATGTTTTATGTCTAAAAAGAGCATTTGGAAAGTTACCAATTATATTTTTATATCTAAAAAAACAAAAAAAAACAATCTTATCACTTTGCGCGCGCCAGTTTATTTATTTATTTATTTATTTAGGGACAAAAAACAGTTACACGTTACAATTTATACATCGGAGCTAATAAAGTTCATTTAATAAACGTATAACCCACACTATTGTCCACGGATTAAAATAAGAAATACTTAAAAGAGGAAAGGACGGACGGTCGCTTAACTAAATTATGAATTGATAGAAAAGAAAAATGAAAGAAAAGTAAGTTATGATTGGTTGTCGGTAAGTAAACTTATGGCCGTCTTTTTAAATCTTGCGGAAGAAAACGCAAAAATGTCGGTATCAGTAAAGTGTGTGTTATAAGTTACTACAAGGCGGCGGAGAGGTGCCCGCTCACCGGCATTTGTTTTGCACTTCTGAGTGTGAAACAGACGAGGAACGCGCAACTCCCGCCGTATAATACTTCTAGGTACTACGTAACATAACTTATTGGTAAGTTCATTACAGTCAAACTTATTATTACAAATGCCATGCAGCATCATGACCATGAGAAGCGTACGCCTGGACTCCAAACTCAAGAGATTGTGCTGTTTGAGTTGTTCTAAATAAGAAATTCTCGAGTGATACAATTTATATTGCACGTTACGTAGGAATTTTTTTTGAACCATTTCAAGTCTATATGAGTATTTGTCGTAGAAGGGACTCCAGATAGGAACAGCATATTCTAACTGAGAACGAATCAGGGTCTTGAATAAAAATAAGAAAGTGTTTTTTTTTTTAAAGTCCCTGGTAGATCTCATGACGAAACCATACATCCGAAAGGCCTTGTTAATAACATTATCGATATGTATATCAAAGTGTAATTTGGAATCCAGCAATATTCCAAGATCGCGTGTGGACACAACTTTTTTCAAAGCAATGCCATGCAGCGTATATGTGAAATTAATTATATTTTTATTTTTGGTAAACGATATAGAATTACATTTAGGTAAGCTGAGTTGTAACTTGTTATTTAAGCAATATTGAGAGAGTCTATAGAAATCCTCTTGAAGCAGTAGGCAATCGTGAATATTCAAACAAGATTTATAAATTTTTATATCATCAGCGTACATTAGGAAGGCTGAGTTAATAAAGCAGGATTTAATATCATTAATGAATAGAATAAAGAGGAGTGGGCCCAACACGGATCCCTGGGGCACACCAGATTCCACGACAACATAGTCAGACTCGTAACCGTTTATTACAACTTTTTGAGTTCTATTAACTATATAAGATGCAAACCACCTAAGCAAACTACCTCTGATGCCGTTGAAGGCAATTTTATCCAAAAGCAATTTATGGTCCACCTTGTCAAACGCCTTTTGAAAATCTGTGTACACAGCATCCACTTGGATGCGGTTGTCCATCTTCTCAAATAAGTAATTAGTAAAAATCATAAGATTTGTGGTGGTTGAGCGACATTTAACGAAACCGTGCTGTTCTGAAATAATAAGATTGCGCAGATAAGGAAATAGCGACCTATGCACAAGACCCTCAAAAAGCTTAGACAAAGTGGACAGTATCGAAATAGGGCGATAGTTTTTAATGTCGGCCTCATCGCCACTCTTATATACAGGTGTGATGAAGGCTCTCTTTCATACACTAGGGAAAAATCCTTCGCATAAGCATTTATTATAAATTATATATAGTGGCAGGTGGATGGTCTCGGCAGTATTTTTAAAGAAAATGGGCGGCAGACCATCTGGACCAGGCCCTTTGGTGTGGTCTAAAGTTGTATTGTTATTGTGATGAAAATAAAACTATTGAGTATACAAAAAAAGTTTCTTTGGGAAAGTTGATTGTAATCATGAGTACAATCACGTGTTTAAATATCGGTCACTAATTACCAGTCACCTTATATTATGTCAGATCGCGCGGTAAACTCTGCTTGCGCGATGTAGGATTTGTATGACGTAGTAGTGTCGTCACATGTTAGCTTAAGACACTTCGCTCTCTATCAGTGTAGTTCCTATGTGGCTGGCTAGATGTCGCCCACTATAATGTTTCTCCTCTAGTCCCCAGCAGATAGTAGACTGTAGTTTTAAGGACGGCAACGCTGGCTGCGACGGAGGATCGCTGCGGGGTGCTCTCCGATATGCAGCCAGAGATGGACTGATCACCGAGTCGCAGTATCCTTATGTTGGGAAGGTATGTGAATCTGTGCAGTGATCATTTTTCTTAATTAAATAAGTAAGTAATAATTTTTTTTTTCCAAAAACTTAGCCAGGGTACCATAAGTGTTGATTCATTATGGGATGGATATGGCTTAAAATTTGTAAGACCTCTGCCCTTCAAAGGAAAATCCTGTATCACACTACACACGGTTAAACAGGTCTGTTCGTCCCGGCGCACATTGCCGGCATGACAAAGCTAGGGTTTTACGCGATTGTGTCTTAGACTCACACACAAACCCTTAGGCTCGACGACCATTGGCGGCACGGAATGGCACGGTATATTTAGCCGAACATTGAAATTTCAACATTATATCCATACTTTTAAGTTATATTTTTATTCGTTGCCTAAAAATACCTTGCTATGCCCTGCCGCCAATGGACGTCGGACCTTACGCGAACCCCCGCTACACTTCACCAGCCTAAATCCTTGTGGTCCTCCAGGATGGTAGCTGCAAATACAACAGTAACATCGTCAGGGTTCGAGCTCGAAGATGGGCCACCCTGCCTGTTGGAGACGAGGCAGCCATGGAAAAGAGCCTCGCGACTATCGGGCCTCTAGCCGTGGCTGTTAATGCAGCGCCGTTCACCTTTCAGCTTTACAGGTATTCATGAGAATTATTGGTAGATTCGCACGAATTTAATGGCCTGAAAAGGGCGAAACAATACTTGTGAAAAAATCTATAGGCGACTCGCACGAAGTTATTTTTTTTTTGTAGGAAAATCGATAACTCCAAAAATTAATTGGCATATTTTGTATTTCTGTTGCCGCTATAACAACAACAATAAAAACAAAATGAAGTAAAAATAGAGCAGATACTCCTCGCTATATACTCGTAGGTACATTATACATATAAGAAGCGTGTTTTTTTTAAACTTGTGTATCTTTAGGGTTCCGTACCCAAAGAGTAAAACGGAACCCTAATACTAAGACTCCGCCGTCCGTTCGTCTCCCGTCACCAGGCTGTATCTTATGAACCGTGATAGTTAGACGGTTAAAATTTTCACAGATGATGTATTTCTGTTGCCGCTATACACGCAAATACTAAAAAACAGCATAAAAGAAATATTTAGTTGGTATATTTAGTTTGGTGTGCTCCCATAGAACAGACATAGTTTTTTGCCGTTTTTATGGAACCTTTCGTGTGGAGTCCGAGTCGCACTTGGTAGGTTTTTTTAAACAATATGTAGAGTAAAATATTAGGGTCAAGTGTTGTACCTATGGACGGCTTTACCTATGGACACTAACAATATTTCAATGAATAAAAGACCTATATTCAAAGCTTGAACGTATCCGTAAACTATTTTTAACGAATGACACCACTGACTAACACTTATTATTCTTATTATTATTATTAGCTTTGAATATAGGTCTTTTATTCATTGAAATATTGTTAGTGTCCATAGGTAAAGCCGTCCATAGGTACAACACTTGACCCTATAGGGTCGCGGTGTTTGAGTTCGACACGCACTAGGCCGGTTTTTATGATGCTTGTTTCTCAATCAGGAGCGGTATCTACGATGATATATTCTGCACTTCATGGACTCTGAACCACGCAATGCTTTTGGTGGGGTACACGCAGGAGTACTGGATTCTTCTCAACTGGTGGGGCAAGAACTGGGGAGAAGATGGCTATATCAGGTTAGTGGAGCGCGGGTATTCCTGTTTCTGAGTACAAAAAAATACAAATACACTGCTTTGCCTGTTTGTACAAATTACAAAAAATATTATAACTATAATATACAGTGTCTACACTTTCGCTGCCAAGCACCCGGCTCCCGGGTCGAACGATAATTCGTTCACATGCCCACAACCCGGCTCCCGGGTCCTACATATAAATAGTTATATGTGGCTTGTGGCCATGCCCAGCACCCGCCTACCGGGTGCAAATCGAAACGTGCTACTAGAGTTGCCAAAAATAAGCTAGGTGAGAATAGTATGTACTTTTGAGTAAGTCTTTCATCAATTATTTATTTACTTTAAATGTTGTACGATTTAATATTATGCTGACAAATCTCTAAGAAACATACTAAAGTGGATTATTAATTGCCTTTTCATCATAGGTACCTATACAAGCCTATGGCGCCACGCAATTTTAATGAGATTTCTTATTATTAGGTAACTATTTTTCTTTATCTGCGCGTGTTTTATTGAGGTAAAAACCGCCGCTGAAGGTTTCAAAAATGAAAACAAAGGCATCGGTTTGGTTTTATTGAGCTTTAAGGTTTTTAATCCCTTGCTGGCGATTTAGACGACAACTGTTTATACAACTTTAGCTACCTTACTTTAATTCACTTAGCTTAGGTAATTCTGTTGTTATGCGTGTGAATCTGTGAGGCTGTATGAAGATTTGATATTTTGACATTATTTTAAAAGTTTTTGACTAACAACAAGTTGAGATTGAGAAGGAGGAGCAAGAACATTAGTATGTACAATGTTTTTCGTTATTTTGTGGAGTGTTTTACATATAATTTCACAGAAAGTATTCTTTGTTCTGTATTGGTTACATCTCCGATAAACATTCTTGGATAAAAAGTGTGGTATCGTATTCAATAGGAAATACATTTCATAGGTTATCATGAAACTTAAAAAGAAAACCACTTAAAAAAAAAACACTACAACTGCGGATTAGGCAAATCATGTAAGGTTCTCTTGGCGTAAGTGTTATGATTTTTAAATACCTAGAAAAACAAATAAAAATATAAAAAAGAACCGTGTAGTTTATTTCTTTCAATAAAAAATTAGACGTTCGACAACCCTACTATCGCTGGCTGGTCGTGGGCGTGGCTTAGTGAACTCGGATTCGGGTGCTGCGGCATAGTGGTACCGTTACGTAACCGTTGCGCCGATGGACTCAACAGATGGGTTGTTATAGATATGCGAGACACATTTTGTGGCATGCCAATAGACATGCAATAAATGTACGTGGCAGTGAAAGTGTTAAACGAGGGACATACTTTCAGGTTGTATTGCCATGTACTCATGGAAATCAACAACTTTGTCCAAGGGACCAACTCTGAAATATGAAAAGAAAAATCATCTGTTCGATACATTTTGACGAATTATGCGAACATAACGTACTGAACAGCTGCTATTTTTCACGATTTCAGGTATAGTCCCATAGTCAAAGTTGTTCATTTTCATGAGTATAGTAACCCCTGAAAGTATGTCCCTCGTTTAACCTAATATACTGTATACAGAGTGAATTCATGCGCAATTATTGTAAGGGGTCATTGTGACATTATGCTCGCGTAAGTCGTCAAAATATTAAACAGCAGAGTTTTGTTTTCGCGATTTCAGATTTGTGCCCAGTGCGAAAGTTGTTCATAATGCCCATGAATTCAATTCACCCTGTACAATTATTATCATCTGCCTAGCCTTTTCCCAACTATGTTGGGGTCGGCTTCCAGTCTAACCGGATGCAGCTGAATATCTATTTTACATGGAACGACTGCCTATCTGACCTACTAACTAACCCAGTAACTTATTATGAATCTATATCATTCATAATAATTATACACGTTGAAATTGAATTCATCTTAATCAACTTTACCCGACCCGGGTATCGTACCCGGGTCGGGTAAAGTTTTATTGAGTTTCAGATTTGTACCTACCCGATTAATGGCAATATCCTCGCCCCTTATTACAAAGGACTTCAAACATGACGAATGAAATGGGTTTTATGAAACCCCCTCAAGTCATTGATATTCGTAATGCGCTATTGATTCAATATGACATTATTTTCTTTTTCCTTTTTCAGAATCAGACGAGGACTCAACAGATGCGGAATAACAAACATGGCGACTTATGTCGAATTGTGATTTTTTGACCTGTCATCTGTCATGTAATTAAAGAACAATATGTTATGTACTTTTTACCTACTTATGTTAAATCAAATACATCTTACATGTTATCAATCTGCCTAGCCTTTTCCCAACTATGTATATTGGGGTTAGTTTCCAGTCTAACCGGATTTAGCTAAATACCTGTGTTTTACATGGAGCGACTGCCTATCTAACCTCCAAAACCCAGCAACTGGGTAATACGATATCCCTTGGTAAGACTGGTTGTCAGACTTTCAGGCTTCTGACAGCGCGTAACGTCTGTCGAAGATTCACAAATGACAGCCTGGACCAACGCCTTAGGGCCGAGTCACACTGGAATGGCAGCGGCCGGCAGCGACGCGGCGAGCACTTTCAGTGTGAAAGAATTTTAAACTTTATCTACATACTTATCTGAAAGATCAGTATCGCTTGAAAAGCTTGAAAAGGTCGCGAGCGGCCGCGCGCCACGCACGTCTTGTTGGTGGCTCTGCCCGCGGCTGCCAGTGGCGACGCGCGGCCGCCCGCGGCACCGCGGTCCGCCGCGCGCTCCTCACCCCCGCCGCAACATTTCTCTGTAGTCTATTTTTTCCTTTGTTTGTTTCTTTCATCTTCTTCTTCCGCAATAAGTGCTATAATAACCAATTCCATCATGTTCACTGCAAACACACGAGTTTCCTTGCCAAATGTCGAAACTAAACTAGTCAAGAGGAGACTAGGCGCGTGGGGTCTGGAGGTCGCGCGAGGCCGCCAGCGGCGACGCCGGCGGCCGCTGGCAGCCGCTGGCGTCGCTGCCGGCCGCTGGCAAACTCAAACTCAAAAACTCAAAGTATTTATTTCAAATAAACCAATTACAGGCACTTTTGAATTGTCAAGGTGTCGGTCAGTCCGAGAAATGAAGCTAGTTGCCCATTCCAAAGGAGTAGGTACCTATGGAGAAGAACGGGCAAGAAACTCTATGGACACTCTTTTAAACAAAATATGGTTACAAAATATTTGTTACATAGTTCATATTAATATTATACATGTGAGAACGATGCAGAACGTTAAAAGCATCAGATATAAAATATGTAAAAACTATTCAATAATTAAATTAAAACAAGCCTTAGCCGCTAAGAGATGACCAGTCTCTACTGACAGCGCCCGTTCACGAACATGACGCATATATTAGCACCATTCAGCTCAACCATTTTGAAGGGAGCTAAATGATCCAACACACACGCCACCATCAGCGAGACATTAAAGTGAGCATGGCATACTCTCAGCCGCCAGGGCATATTCAAGTCAATGAAAGACGCACCCAGAGACTGGTCGCTTTATAGTAGGTACATAGTACTCACATATGTGCTAAGCAGTTATACAATATTAAGAGATTGAATTTATACAATGCAAAGATGTTTTTTTGTTGTTGTTGATCTTCCGCAGCTCCAACAGTTTTCAGTAGTCTAATAAATTAGTTGATGCGCCCTTGTGGAGCTGGACTAGCATTGCCCCAAGCATTTTTATCAGCAATGTAATCCCCCAATTTATAATACGCTTGGCTGCATAGTGTGCGTTTTATACAAGTTTTAAATTTTGTTTCATAAAGTTCAAGAATGTGGGGAGGTATTTTATTGCTGCCATTCCGGTGTGTCTCGGCCCTTAACGTGCTTTCAGATCACCACACCACATATCTACCATAGGTCACCTACCATAGACCGACCGCGGCAAGCGCAGCTTAACCTGATCGATCGGACTGTATCGAGCTTTTATTACATAGCAACGAGCCCTAGTTATTAATTAACCAACGTACCAACATCAAAACAAAATTCCACATAATTACGTTACCAACTAATAAACCTCACTTTATAACATTAGCGAAACTGAAAATAAACTATTTTGTGAGCAGTGCGCAGAATAAGGGTAATTCGGCTGGTCGTTGGAAGAGTTAAAATCTTAATTCATTTATACCAGTTTTCTCTATGCGCCCGCAATGGATGGCTAACTATTCCGCCGCGTTCGTTTGAGCATAGTCTGTGGTTACATTCATAGTCTGTAGCGGTTTTGCTTCCAAGTTCTATAATAGTTTATAGATGTGTTTTCAACTAAATCTTTGTCTAGAAACTTTATTGCTGGAAGTTTCATCGACTATTGGACTTGTTGCATAAGGCATCACATTTATGGAAAACGGTTTGGACAACCCCTCTTTCTCGGTACATGGAGTTTTAATACTTTTACTGTTACAAATGCAATAATTTGAACTTAAAATAAAGCGCCTACCTTAATATTTTTACCAACTTATTACAGTTATTTGCAGAAGTGTAAGTTGCCTTGACAAGACTTTTATGCAGATGCTTATACACGAGACTCCATATCCTTACTATGTACTGGTTATCAAATGGCAGCAATCAAAAAACTAGACAAGGAGCAGCAAGGGGCCATCTATTTTTGTAACAAAGTCACTGGAACCACCAAACCACCAGTCGCTGTTATCTTGCGTGGTAACAAATTTTTTTAAGGATGGAAAATCATCAAATGTCTCCTCCCGCTTTGGGTGGAGCGGAAGAGAGTCTCAGACTATTACTGGCTAAAACCCATCCATGTTCCTTCCTTAGCCCTTTGTGTTCCGGGGCAGCGGTAACCCTTTCGGACAATCGCGCTGACTGGGTAGGCATCGGCCCAGTGCGTGGAAACTATCGTCGGATGATCCGCTGGGAGTAATAGTGTTCCGTCGTCTGATGATAGAGACGACGTCGGGGAGCCGTTGACGTAACATGCACGTCCACGACAAACTGCTATATGGAGTAATATGGAGTTTCTTGTCTGTTCTACTCCATACCTACTGCTTTGGAATGGGCCACTAGCACTATCTTTCTGACTGACCGACCCCTTGACAATTCAAAAGTGCCTGTAATTGGCTTATTTTAATTAAATGCATTGAGTTTGAGTATATTCTAGCAAAATCCTATTTATATTCCAGCTACTCAGCACTAATACGATGTAACGATGACCACTTCAGGTACCTAAAGGCTATCTGTCGCTATATTTTTATAACTATATCTCGTGACTTAGACCTACAACTAACCTAATTGAGTGTAGTTGAGGAAGCGGTCAGAGGCACAAATGCGATTTATCTGTTCGCGAGTCACTCCCTAACGTTCTCACTGCGTGCACTCACTCAGATATCTTTGCACTGGCACCTTGGCTTTTATTATCTTTCCTTTTATGTCGGTATACGGTACCTATATATATATACCTTGCCTGGATCAGTTCGATCTATAAAGTGTTGTGCGGGAATTTTATTTTTTATTATGTAACTACCATCGCGGACATACACATAGTAAAATACATATAGCTGAGATGTGTTTTGAGTTAGTCCGTTATGTATGATCTAATAGTCACAAACGAAACGAATAGATCCGTCTTTTTCTGACTAGGTATTTCTCAGTAGCAGCCCGAAGTTTGTATTTGTTCACGGTTTGGCGGCAACAGGTTCAGTCCATATGATACTGAAAATACATAAAATCAAACAGCAATCATTCGCCTGTTAAAAGTTTCATAGCAATGTTTTTTAATTACACGTAACATCACACCTGTTTACGCCGAAGGGTCACATGTAGGCGGTTGACCTGTGGTTCGTATTTTTTGTTAAAGATCGGTGTCTGGTGTTGTCTTCAACTAGAAGTATCCATCATCTCCCATACTTCTCTCCTTCAGATCAGCTAGGACCTCATTCCGTTTCTGCATCAGAGGGTTTGTCCGAATAATGATTTATTTTTTAAAGTTAAGAATAGTAAAACACAATTAAAATTTAAGCAGACCAAAAGAACAATAAAAATACCCGCAGTAAGTTATCAAAGGGAATGCCAAATGTACACTAAGTAATAAAAGTCTGAAAGTAAGACGAGTTGGCAGTTACCCTGGCAAATTTAATTTTCCGAGCTTATGGACTCCGAATTTATTTAATAGCCGCAGTACCTACCTAACGTTCTAGGTTTGTTTGAAGGCTTTACAAGAATCATTCTTTTAATTAACTTAGAAAAAGTCGTGTCTAAAGAGGACTTAAGTATTATTGGTAAGGTTTTTTAGACTAAAACGAAATAATTACTTACGTAGGTATGTGTACAGACCTACCTACCTACTGAGTAGAAAACAGGCCTGTTTTTAGAAAGGATTAGAAACGTCATATTGTAATTTATTTATTACATTTATGGCTAATAACAGCACGGGTCTATCGAAGTTAAGTTTTGTGGTGTCGATTTGTGTATGAGTGACCATCAATTACATCAAAACCCCTCCGTACCTCGAAAAGCACGTTGAGCCGTTAGTTCCGACTGTCAAGTCATGACTAATGACTGAAGAGTCTGACAACCAGTCTTACCATGGGCTGTCTTCGCGTTACCCAGTAACTGGTCAGTGGTCAGATAGACGTCGCTCCATTCAGCTGCATCCGGTTGCACTGGAAGTCAATCCCAATATAGCTGGTAATAAGGCTAGAGCTAGGAAAATTTAGGTACTGATTTATGTATTCGAAAAGACACTTAAATATGGAATAATAAGAATGGTTAACTTTTGTCTGCCTATCTCAGAGCCATAGCTTTTACGAAGGCCGTTAATTAGATTGAAGTCATTATTTTGAATATTTTTAAATAAGCATCGTTCGCATCGCATCCGGTTAGACTGGAAGCCGACCCCAACATAGTTGGGAAAATGCTAGGCAGATGATGACACTTTTACAATGCACCATTTTATAGCTGTACCTAATATAGAGGACCGATAAAATGCTGCCTTCTGATGTTTCGCAGACTTTTATTATTTTTTAATATTAACCTTTTGAACGCCATTGTCACAAGCAAACGCATGCCCTGTACGCCAACGACACAAATATGTGACAATGCGGTACACTATCAACACGAAATAAACAATTGTCATTACTTTTGTTTATATTATTAAAGGTATCTTAAAAATTTTAGCTCTCGTACGTATTTAATGACATGAAAGAAATAAAACATCATGGGTATTGGGAAATTCATAACAAGAAGAAATCAATTTGTAGCTTGGCGTGGAAGGCACGCGCGTGCGTGCGTCTTGCGTTCAAAAGGTTAATAAACTATGATTGGGATTGTTTTATGTGCCATACCTACATACCTATCCAATTCTGTGCTCAAGCTAGGCCACACGAAAATAAATCTGGCCACTTCTTCTATCCAAAATCCTTACTACGCTCGGCTAGTTCGACGTCAAAGTGTGCGGTTGATGTACAGACGCCAGCACATCAAGCTATTCCTAACTGTCAAATTTTATCAACGAAAAATGAACCTTATATGTTTGCAATAAAGTTGAAATACTATCAAAGAAATTTGACAGATTGTGGTAACTTGATGTGCTGGCCTCTGTACAGTCGGCCACACAGGCAACACTTTATCTCCAAAAAAAGGCATTAACAGTATTTTCAAAACCTTCATAACCTTAATACCTGCAGCTGACAGCCTGACACATACCCACGCTTGAACAGATCCACAAAAGCACGGATAGTTGTTTGCCGCAAAAAAGTGTTGTTTTTCAAACGGCCTGCCGTCCGCGGTACAAGCTGACATATTTCATACACGTACGGAAAATATGCGAGCATATCGAATACCGAGTGTGAATGGCTCTAATTGTAAGGATTCCGTACAACCAAATACCTAGGTAATATTCAAGAATATTGGCCAACTAATTTGGAGACTACACCTGACCAGTAGTGATAAGAATCTCACAGTGTTAACATAGATGAAGCGAGTTTAAAGTGAGCTGTCAATAGTGTCAATCCCTAGCATTATGTGGAACAGACAGCTAACTTCACCTCATATTGTAGTCTTTGCTTCACCTAAGTTTTAACAGCAGGTCCGTTCGCGGGCCGCTTTCGCTCTCGGTAGGCTCCAATTCATGCTTACAGAACGCAGCAAATTGTCACTCCGGTGCAAACTGCGTCTCTATAAGGCTGTAATCCGTCCCATTATGACATACGCTTGCGTCGTCTTCGCGCACGCCAAACCCAAGTATCTGCATCGAATGCAGACACTTCAAAACCGGTTCCTCCGTAAGGTCTCAGGAGCTCCCTTTTACGTCCGTAACATGGACCTTCATGTAGATTTTAAACTCCCCACAGTTCAGCAGTTCATGAAACGCCTCTCGAAGCGTTTCTTTGACACTGCCATAAAGCACCGCAATCCCCTGATTGCGGCCGCCTCCCGATACACCCCGTCCCGCATCAGTAAGGTTCGCCGTCCACGGCATACCCTCGTTGCCCCCGACGATGCCACCACTCTCCTCCAGGAGAGCAGCCCGGCTACTAGCACTGTTAGAGTAACATACAGATACAAATTTCCGTCGTTCCGTCCTCGCCGTCGAGGCCCGTCGCGACGACCCTGTCTACTCTCATCCTCCCGACCCTTGCTCGAGCCAGCCCGCGTTGCCGCTGAGCCAGTAGTTTTAAAAACCCCCGATCCAGCTGTCCCTTGCTGTCCCCCCCCCAGCGACGCCCTAAGCCGAGGTCCGAACCCCGCAGGGGGTGCCCTTAGCGTGTAGTCGCTTAGTTTTGTAAGTTAGGTTTAGTTTTTATTAAGCCTTGGCTGGAGGCTACAATTCTTTTGTGGCAGCCACAGGCAAGCCCGGTTAAGCAGTAGACAACCCTTTGGTTGAACTGCGAGATGCCATTAACAAAAAAAAAAAAAAAACACCTAAGTTTTAACGGTGAGATTTTTACAGAATCGCTGACAGTGTAATGCCATCTATGTTCTAATGCTGTGTATTTTGTATTTTTATGAAGTTTGTTCGATTCCCAGCTTCGTCAAACTCGATAATTTTCTATAGAAAACCAGTTTCAATATAATTATGTAGTTTTTAGGAAAATAAGTTTGTCTAACCGTTCAGGAAATATTGACAGAAAGATATTATTTTTTGTTGTTTTTAATCACAACCATAATTCTATATTGTGGCTTTAATTTTCCGCAGTCCCGTTCTACTCTCAACAAAGCCCAGCGATTTAAATTCCCACCACGGACCCCTAAAAGCCTACAACTGCATGCAAACTTCAGTTTTTAATAAAAGCGGGTAACGAAAAATAAAGGAATTGTATCAGAGCTTTCAATCTGGGTTCAACTCTTTTATTTTTGGTAAAGAATCCGCTTTTAAAACCGAAGTGCGTCTGTTTCGCACGTAGGTAATAACAATCATATAGTCACACTGTGGGCACTAGGTATATGGCTGTTAATAATGGTTAATTTGTTATTTAGTTTCTGTTAGCGACGACGCGCTCATAATAAGTAAGATTCATATAGTAGCTAATAAGATACAATAAATGTATAACCTAAGTACAATGTATGGGCCGCTGGACACCCACCTCCCGATAGTTCAGTTCAGTCTGTGCGAGAACCGCAAGCGGGTGTGCTTGTATCTGGGTAACCTCGTCTGTTAATTAACTTTATCCGTCTTTTTAAAATATAAGTTGTCTGTCTACAGTTTCAGTCCCCGAAAGAATGGTTATCTATCCTTTATCTACCACATCACATCACGCCTATATTTTCCAAACGGGTAGACAGTAAGGTTATCGTCATTATTTTACATACCTACATAATTATCGTTAATAATAGTTAAGTATAAAATTACGATAACATGCAAAACGTTTGAAAGTATCTGTTAAAGTAATTACAAACCGCCACCAAGACTCACAGAAGACTCTTTCGTAAGGATAAGGATGTGACTCCACACATCGAAACAGGTATTTGGAGGGGCGCGCCATGTTATCGTAGTTTATCTCTAGTTGTTTTTATAGGGTTGGCTTAATAACCGTACCTACTTAAGACAAACGGAGGGAGGGAGAATAGGTCTACTTCTTTCTTGTTCGTGTGTTTAAGCTATGCTTGCCGGTGTTGGCCGTGGATAGGTGACCATCTTTACATACCGATACTCCTCCGTGTCTTGGAAAGCACGTTAATGTCCTACCTAGGGTCGGACTTAAAAGAGAGAAAAATGGAAAAACGAAAGGGAGGCCGGCAATGAGGTGGGCCTCATTGCCGGCCTCCCTTTCGTTTTTCCATTTGAAATGCTGGTCGTTGTTAAGCGTATCATTTGAAAACGGCTCGACCGATTTAGCCTTTATTTATCTTAAAATGTTTATAATATTTCGAATTAGGTTTTTATGGAAGGAAAATTTGAATAGCTTTCCGAAATATTTACAGATTCGGGAAAAACTGAACGTTATTTTTTTCTATAAGATTTTTGAATTAACTATTGAAGTTTGGACATGACTGTGTCTATTGGGATAGTTAGTAAAATAATAATGATCAGTTTGCACCGCGGCAACACCTTACAAGTCTTGCTACTGCAAATTAGATAGTGGACATTCTTCGCTTTTGCATGTAGTTTAGGAAACGGCTTGGAGACACAAAATGACCGTGTTTATTGAATACAGAATGATTGGAGAACTGATAATACGGTTATGTAAAGCTATCACCAACACAAGAATACATATATTGTACATTTCCGACAGAAATGTCAGAGAAGGGTGATAAAGTGATAAGTAGGTACAGTCACGAGCATAAAGATCTGCGTTGCGACGATCTTGAAGACAGATAGTAACAGATTAAGCCGTTGGTCCCGGCTGTCATTTATGCATCTTTGACAGTCGTTATGGGTCATCAGAAGGGCGAAAAATCTGGCAGCCAGTCTTACAAGGAGTATCGTGTTGCCCAGTTAGTGGGTTGTGAAGGTCAGATAGGCAGTCGCTTTGTGTAAAATACTGGTATTCAGCTGCATCCGGTTAGACTGCAAGCCGACTCCAACATAGTTGGGAAAAGGCTAGGCAGATGATGATGTCACCCAAATAGCATGACTACCGTCACAAACTATATTTTGAAAATAGAGTCTTTCCTAGATCTTCCACATTTTTACAAACTTTGTGGAAGTGTTGTGTTGTGTTGGGTGTTAGGTGGTAGAAATAAAACAAAAAAACAAATGTTTTGTCTAGAGAACTGCTTCCTCTGTCACAACAATACATTCACTGTTATTCATAATTTACAATATATCTTTTATACTATATGTATATATCAATCGTTCATACCTTGTCGACTACTCAAGTCTTCAATACTATTATAATATGTTATATTATTATGTCCTTTTTTAAACCAATTATTTACTAATATTGCTGAACATTGATTTGTGTTCCACAAATAAAACATTTACCTAAATATGCAATAGGATCGTCCATTAATTCAGGATCTTATCCCGTCACCCCGTATAGGTGACATATTCTACGAAATATACAAATTTTACTAATAATCTTTATTTTTAAATAGTCATAGAAAACTTGAGTAACCGATTTACATCACCAATATACAATAAACGCTAGGTAAAACGTGAAGGCGCTTCCATTTTTAGCTAATGTGCTCCTACGAGAAAACATCTTAATAAGTTAATTAACATGAAAGGCTTAGTAAAAATAATGTGGCAATGACGGCTCGCTCATTAGAAAAAGTAAATTTTAATATTCATAAAATTACGAAGTAAGATATGTACGCACGACGACATTTTATCGGGCTGTAACGAATAGGGGATGTTTGCCGATACAAATCCAATTCAATTTCTTTTTCATAAGCTGCGCTTGAGTCGAATGTGATGTATGAATGAATAAAACAAACTCAACTTTTGAAAAAGATTTCGACCGCATTCGAAATGTAAGTTCAGAACGAAATTCAAACGACAAATAGAACAGTAATGGGCTAGCGATTAATGAATAAATGAATGATGAAAAAAATAATTAAATTGGTGAATGATAAGTGAATGAAGGTAACCCAAATCGATCTTTTGACGCGAACTGCTCTTTTATGTACAGTCGCTAGTACATCAAACTGTCAATTGATTTTAAACTTAACGATCAACGTTTAAAATCATTTGGAAAAATTTTGGCAGTTAAAACTTGATGCGCTGGCGACAGGACCTATTTTTGGTATGTTATTTATAGGAAAAATTGAAGGTATAATAAAAAAAAACGAACGAGCCGACTTCTATCATGACTGAATAGTGCATTATACGTTGTAGAAATTAAACATACATTAACCCTTTAAAAAGTCACTGATTTATTTAAAAACTACAATAATTATCAGTGCCCGCAAAATGTATCATGTCCATGGGTTGTGCATTTTAAAGGGTAAATGTACATTTTCTGATTCATATTAATAACTGCTAGACACACCAACCGGGCGAGGTCGACGTTTTACAATCATAGCCTAAAAATGCCCGGTGATTGTTAATACAGAGTCCAGTAATTTAGTAACATATAATAAAATTATACAATATGTATAAGTCGAAATGATTGTTCTTCTGCATAGAAAAATATTTCAGTTTCATGTCATTTTCCAGTTCACGTCGAGTAATAAATATATTTATAATAATTCGTTTTTAATTAATGTTCTATTTATTATATGTTACAAAATAACGTAATAATCGAAAATATGGACATTCCACACGAACGCGACACATCTATTAATATAAAATATTATATGAAAACACACCCTGTTTTTTTGCAAATGAGAACAAGCCGTTAATGCAGACGCAAAACTATTTAAATGCAATACAATTATATGTAAGACAGAAACCGAAATTATTAATATTTTTAATGGGTAAGAATAATATTTTTGGGACAAAGAATCAGCTTCGCCATACAACGTGACAATGTTGCCAGCCTTTAGAGAGAAGTGTTCCGATTGACAGCTCGCGAATGAATTTTTTGATGATTCTTTTTTATATGCACACAATATTATTTTAAATATATACTTATTCATTATGAAAATATTTTATTATTTAGTTTGAAGTATAATATCTTTGTGAAACTGCACACATAGATTGTTTTCAGCGAGTATGCAGTTCTTTTTATTTTAATTTTTAGACAAATTTCAACTTTAATTTAAATTTTTAAAAATAAAAATCAAGCATGTTTATTTATCTTTTCCATATAATCATATTGCACTAGCTTGATAAAAATATAAAATTCATTCTGCATCCGTATTAATTCTGATACAACAAAATAACATTGAAAACACGACCTTATGTACTACTATCACTAAAAACATAACAAAAAAAATGTCCATAAGTAGCTAAAGCAATATTTTTTTTTTGTTGTTTTTTTTTCGTTTATTTTTCAATTCATTTTTATTTACATTTAATATTCGGTGGTTGGTTTAACACTTTCTTTTTAATGAAAAATTATGTCTTTTTATATATTTTTCTTTTATTTTGCATAATTAGATAATTTAGCAAGTTGTTTCAACAGAATCAAAAAATCGAGTATTATTAATAATGTAGAAAATGGATTTAATTTAGAACAATTACGTCATGTCTCTACAACGCTTATCAAAAAGACACATAATAGCTTAATCAAATATTAATTTAAAGACAAATACACAAACAAAGTGAGAAATCAGATCTTACTCAAAACAAGAAATATATGGAAAATCTCTTCAATTTCAATCATTTTGACAAGCTCATTATTACTTAACTTGCATTGTTTGTATGAGTTTCTGTAAGTGCGGATTTCACCAATGAAACTGAACGCGATCAACACACCTAAACTGAGTTCAAGAACTGTCAATGTCAATATTCTACAGTAATTTTGACACTGACATCTCTTGATCGCGGCTTAAGTGCTGATCGCGTTCAGTTTTATTGGTGAAATTCGCCCTTAATAACAACACGCCAGCGTCTAATAGAGATTCAGTAGAAAGTATAAACAGCTGTTGCATATCACGAGTGTTCTCAGACATTGTAATTTAAACCTTATGACAATGTTAATTAAAGTCACTTTATAATAAGCAACAGAAACAATAAATCCAGCTAATAAAAATCATAAATTCACTGACTGACAACATATAGCCTAAACATAGATCCTTGATCTAAAAGCATGAAATTTGAGTTCCATATGACGGTGGTAAGCACCAGGAAATAATTTTTAAAAATCATCCCATAGAGACTTTAAACGGAGTTAGTATAACACTTATTACCGCTACCCCGTAAAATAAAGGGCTGAGGAAGGAACATGGATGGATTTTAGTCAGTAAAAGTCTGACACTCCCTTCCGCTCCACCCAGAGCGGCATAAGTAATTTGATCATTTCGCACCCTCAAAAAAAAAGTATAACATTTTGTAATTTTTGCGACAGCAAATCCCATCAGTCGCCTGTATTGTATAAGCATAGTTTACTGATCAATAAATAACTATCATCAAATGAAATAACATACGTATTATGCCAAACCGAATAGAAGAAGAATATAGATGAAATAAATGCAGATAAATAATTTTTAAAGACACAAAATTCAGATATTCGAGGATAGAAATTCATGTTTTAAACATCATTGATATTTATCGAAGAGACTTTCCACTGTCCTAAAAACATTTGTTATCAATCGCAAGCCTAATGATTGAGAAAATACGCTTTATCTCTATTTTTATTTAAATATAAAATCACATTTTAAACCTGTGTGCCCATTTCCAGCCGCGTAAACACTAATTAAGCCTGTGTTCCAGTAGTAATGTTCCCAGTCATTAGTCTATAATGTTCCCAACATTATAGACTGATTATGCTCATGTTATGTTAAACACTGATTAATATTCGTTTTTTTATTTCGAAGTTATTAAGAATACAGATCGGATAATCGGATGCATATTTAAAGTTGAGGTGTTGGTTATTATGGAATGCACTTTTGAATCGATAAATCACACGATTCCAGGATCGATGAATTTACTGTTCTGATTATAAAATCGGTGATAATTACGTTCAGGAGTTCACTAATACGGAATGCACTTTTGTATCGATCTTAAGTCTCTCGACTTCAGAATCGTCAAGATTTTGTGTATTTTCTCAGTGTACAATCGGATGTGTATCTATCTAGTGTTTTATAGTAGGTAAGTAGTTAATTTTTTTTAAAGCCGCTTCTATAATTTCATAGCCGAAAACTAACTTTAGGTAAATATGCATCCGAATATTCGATCTCTAGTTATAATAGACTAGCTTTTGCCAGCGGCTTCGCACGTGTGTATGTAGGAAATTATCCCACGGGAACCGTACCTTTTTCCGGGATAAAAAGTAGCTTATATGCTATACTACACTATAATCTATTTGTGCCAAGTTTCATCCAGATCCGTTACGTAGTTTTTGATTTTGTTCATTACTAGCATACTTACATACAAATCTTTCCTCGATATAATATTAGTATAGAAGTATAGATAAGTACAGACGCCAGCACATCACGAACTGTCATTTTTTCCCAATTGAAATTAAACCTTATGGTTTTGTAATAAAATTGAAAAACTATCAAAGACATTCGACAGATTGGTGTAATTTGATGTACTGGTCTCTGTACAGAGGCCAGCACATCAAGTTACCACAATCTGTCAAATTTCTTTGATAGTATTTCAACTTTATTGCAAAGACATAAGGTTCATTTTTAATTGAGAAAATTTGACAGTTAGGGATAGCTTGATGTGCTGGCATCTGTACATAAGGTGAAAGGTGCATTTTATTGGAGAAAAAAAATGTAAAGCCAAAAAAAATCGTTATTTACCAAATTGACAACCAACTTAAATTGACTTTATATTCAAATCAAAACCGTGAGTTGTATGAATTGGCTATAACACGGTAAATTAACGTAGTGTATCATTGAATAAACTTCATTGACTGTATTTGCAAATTGAAACTTCGTTCCTAGGCAGTTATCCCCACAGCATTATTGGTTATTAGGTTTTCTAACATTCGAGAAATGATTTTTTTCAACCTTATTGTTTGATTGCATTCTTTATCAGTGTGTACGCGGCTTTTAGGCAATTAAGAGCTCATCACTGGGTTATTACGAGTCAAGCTAGTAAGTTAGTTAAATATCAGGTGGAAATAATGAAAAAATCAAATAATGGTACAGACTAGCACATCAAGTTATCACAAAGTGCAAATTTTTCTTATTCGATTCTGAACTTAACAATCAACGTCATAAGGTTTAAAATCATTTGGAGAAATTTGACAGTTTGGTATAACTTGATGCACTGGCGACCTGTCCAATCTGTTTTTAAATTGGCTCTATGAAAGTGAGAAAAAAGAACTGTTTAGTAAAAAACAAATTTTATCGTAATAAAATTTATCGTAATATAATTAGTGAATGGTTGTTGTTTAATAATTTTCTTCAATAATTAGAACTTTTAAATATAATAATATGTTTATGAGGGTGTTTTTTGTTAAGATATTGAATTTAAAATCGAAACAAGATAACCGGAAGCTTATGTTAGGTATCACAATGGATTATTTCCGAGGCAAACAGTTCAATTTTAGAAACTGAACTGTACAGCACTACCTACCTAAAAACCAAATACGTAATTTTAAATTTATTTCCACCTGGTAAATAACTTCAGAAATAGAAAAAAAATATTGCACCATTTATCTTGGTTGGACCACCCTTCATTGGTTAAATTATTGGCTAATAAGTAAAAAAATAAGCATAAATAATTGTATGTACAGTCGCGGACGTTAATAAATGAGCAACTTACAAGCTTTAAAATTTTGCAGGATTATAAATTACACGAATTTACGCGATTAAACACGAACTGAAACCGCATACTTGCAAACAAGATGACAAATTACTCATAATCGGAAATAGTCTTATCCAAATAGATTATTAAGTAGGTTGCATACGTTTATAAAAAAATTTTGCTACCGACCTTTTTTTAATTAGAACTTTATTATTATTATTTATAATCGTTATTTCCGTAAACCTATCCGAAGACCGTGACAGTTGAAATGCCCATGTCAAGGAACAATCATAATATTACGCCGTAAGCTAATGTTACCATGGCTACGCTAAAACAATTGTCGTTTGATTCAAGACATTATGACTTTCTGTGTCTGGATGAACGAGTATAACCGACTAAACCCGATTTGCGTTACACGACTAAAATACGAAGAGAGTGGCAAATGGCTCATCAATTTAAGTCCGTGACTGTACGTGTCTACATCTAGAGATGCCTATAGATTTGCTCGATTTTTGACGCACAGCGTCGATGTGTAAGCAACAAGATCACAAGATCAGGCAAGATCTTGACAATAATTGTCAAAAATCGAATAATCAAAATTAGTTAAGAATCGAAATGAATCCGATAAGCTTTAAGAGTGTTTGTTATGTTTAATAATATCACCAGCCAGTAATTACTGCTTCATTATTGCAAAGATATCTAAGCTCATTTTTCTAAGGCCGTTTTGTCAATGCCTGATATTCGTCTGAATAACGTCAGTCAATCTGTCATTGACAAAGATCGTCCTGCGAACGTCTGCCGTCATCGGATTGGCTGTCATACCTGCTCCGATGGAATGAACCATGTCAAGTATTCACAATGCTGGAGCAATAGACAATGAGCTAATATTTTATAGAGTTAGCCAGAAATACAACTGATGCAATATTTTCTTCAGTTTATATCGCTTAAAAAGATCCATATAGGCAACTTGTGATCGTCCGACCACGACACGTATTGGTCCGTGCTTATATACAATACATATATAAAATATACATCTACATACGTCCGTCTGTCACACGTAATCTAGTAAACTAATTAATTATAATTAATATATCATTTTGTGTATCTTAAGGATTTTACCGAGACGCTGCTTTGCTGTCTTCATTCCTTTCTTCAGTCTTGCATCTGGAATTTTGTCTGGATATTAGAGAAAAAAAATATCTTATTATACACATACTTTTAACATGTCATATAAGTGTACAGATAGTGTCATCCTCAAAGACGCGTCCAATCTTTTTCTTAATCGCTTACAGTGCAAGTGTGCATCCGAGCGCTAGTGTAGTAGTGCTGTCGATACGTGCACGCGAGCCGTCAGCGGTTCGATGCGCACGAGTAGCGTACTCGTGCGCATCGAACCGCTGACGGTTCCCGACTGATGCTCGGAACAAACTCGACCGAATAATAGTGGGCCTCGTCTTCGTGGATTATTCTTCTGTATTTAATGTATTATTTTTATTTGCTCAAGAGCATGGTATAGAGTTTGAAATAAAGAGACTAGAGGGAGATTGAGATATATTAGAGTAAAGGTAAATATTAGCATTATAATCGTAGGTATACCGTATAAGCTGAGTAGGGGAGGTTTTTAATGTTTTGTCTGTGCTCTCTCAAGAACAGAATTATTTTTACGACGTTAGTATTAACTTGTATAATACGAAAAACTACGTATCTAAGGTAGAGATCATAAAATGGCGATTGGTAATTTTTGTTTTATATTTGGCAAGTAGAATTGTTTTTTACAGAGAATTCGGGAAAAAAATCATAAAATATAACCAATATACGAGCTCTTGTTATGGATTCCTGAAGGGAATATTTTTTTTTACTTGATTGTTTAGGATAGAAAATGAATAGTATGTTATAAGTGTACTCACTCTTATTATTTGGCGTATTGTGTACAGGCGGTGGCGGCCGTCTGCTTTTTGTAGCTAACACTGCTCGCTTTGCGTTGGGCTGTTGATAATTAAGGTCCTTTAGTGTCATATAACATGTTGTCTGACTGCATTAGGCGTGTCGAGCGGTCGGTCACATTACCTGCGCGTGCGTCGCGGTGGGGTCGTGCGGGCGGGGCGGCGCGTGCGGCGCGTTCGTGGGGGCCGCGCGCGTGGAGGCGGCGTGCAGCGCGGCGCGCACACACTCGCGCCGCACGCCCGCGCGCGCCGCCGTGCGCAGGCGCGGCAGCAGGCGGCCCAGGCGCGCGCGCGGGGACCACGCCTCGTCCCTAAGGACCACACAATCAGTTACTACATAGCTAACGATGCGGCGCGAGTGCGTGCAGCGCGGCGCGCACACACTCGCGCCGCACGCCCGCGCGCGCCGCCGTGCGCAGGCGCGGCAGCAGGCGGCCCAGGCGCGCGCGCGGGGACCACGCCTCGTCCCTAAGGACCACACAATCAGTTACTACATAGCTAACGATGCGGCGCGAGTGCGTGCAGCGCGGCGCGCACACACTCGCGCCGCACGCCCGCGCGCGCCGCCGTGCGCAGGCGCGGCAGCAGGCGGCCCAGGCGCGCGCGCGGGGACCACGCCTCGTCCCTAAGGACCACACAATCAGTTACTACATAGCTAACGATGCGCGAGTGCGTGCAGCGCGGCGCGCACACACTCGCGCCGCACGCCCGCGCGCGCCGCCGTGCGCAGGCGCGGCAGCAGGCGGCCCAGGCGCGCGCGCGGGGACCACGCCTCGTCCCTAAGGACCACACAATCAGTTACTACATAGCTAACGATGCGCGAGTGCGTGCAGCGCGGCGCGCACACACTCGCGCCGCACGCCCGCGCGCGCCGCCGTGCGCAGGCGCGGCAGCAGGCGGCCCAGGCGCGCGCGCGGGGACCACGCCTCGTCCCTAAGGACCACACAATCAGTTACTACATAGCTAACGATGCGGCGCGAGTGCGTGCAGCGCGGCGCGCACACACTCGCGCCGCACGCCCGCGCGCGCCGCCGTGCGCAGGCGCGGCAGCAGGCGGCCCAGGCGCGCGCGCGGGGACCACGCCTCGTCCCTAAGGACCACACAATCAGTTACTACATAGCTAACGATGCGCGAGTGCGTGCAGCGCGGCGCGCACACACTCGCGCCGCACGCCCGCGCGCGCCGCCGTGCGCAGGCGCGGCAGCAGGCGGCCCAGGCGCGCGCGCGGGGACCACGCCTCGTCCCTAAGGACCACACAATCAGTTACTACATAGCTAACGATGCGCGAGTGCGTGCAGCGCGGCGCGCACACACTCGCGCCGCACGCCCGCGCGCGCCGCCGTGCGCAGGCGCGGCAGCAGGCGGCCCAGGCGCGCGCGCGGGGACCACGCCTCGTCCCTAAGGACCACACAATCAGTTACTACATAGCTAACGATGCGCGAGTGCGTGCAGCGCGGCGCGCACACACTCGCGCCGCACGCCCGCGCGGCAGCAGGCGGCACTCAGTAGGCACTCGTAGCGTACAGACGTATTCATTAGCAATATATTTTAATAACATTAGTCATTGTATATTGACCTCCTTTTATGCATTACTGACGTAATGTATCTTAACTTTGTGTAAGTTTTGCAAATAAATACATGGAAATAGTGACATTTTATAATGGATATCAGCCCCTTTCAGGCCCTTTCATTCAAGGGCGGCAGTCCCTTCTGCTTCGCTAGTGAAGACAACGTCGGTCAAAGCCCAAGAATCTGTGGAAGTGGTCTCCACTCCCGAGATACAGAAATGGATGACCAATATTGAACTGCACCTCAATGAGGTGTGCTCTATTGCTGCGGACGGGAAACTTAACACGGAGCAGAAATTAAACATTACGACCTGTGCCGTAAAATAGGATCAGGCACCTCTCAGATGGCAGTCCTATACCAGTCTTTAAAGCAGAAAGCCGTCCACGCGTACAATATGATCGATGCCATGCAAGAAAAGCGCGACCTGTCTGAACACCCCTCGGAGCTTAAGAAGACGATACAGGAATCAAGTAATACAGGAAATGTTTCTTTTGCCGATATGGTGAAGATCGGGCCAAACAGTTATGTGCGCCCAAACAACGTGAGTTCTGTTGTCATTTATCCCGAAGACAAGTCCAAATCCAGTGACGAAACAAAGATTCTTGTACAGAAAATTATTCGCCCCGATGATATTAAGCTACAAGTACGAGGTCTCCGTAGAACAAAAGATGGAGGCGTTATAATCAGCACGGAGACCAAACAGGACGCCGAGAAGCTTAAACGTGCAGTACAGGCTTCGACATCTGTACTTATAACTGCTGACGAGCCCAACAAGCGCAAGCCCCGCATCGTGGTCATTGGAGTGCCAGCAAACCTTACCGAAAATTAGGTTTTTAGGTATATATTTCAACAGAACATAGCGGATAAAGTTCCAACAGTGACTATGGAAACTTATTTGCCGTTAATAAAATTGAGCCACAAATCTGGAAAGAAAGATGCTTCGACCTGCAACTACGTGATTGTGGTTCCAGCACATATCCGCAAGGCCCTAATTTCCCAAACGAGGCTCTTTGTAAATTGGTCGTCTTTTCCCGTCAGAGACTTCACATTGGTGACGCGATCTTACAATTGTCACCAATATGGCCATGCAGCAAAGTCATGTAGAGATGCGCAGCCGATATGTGGTCACTGTGGTGAGGCAGGTCACACGATGTCAAACAGCGCCAAGAAATCAGACGCAACAAAATGTGCCACTTGTTTACGTTTTAAGAAGCCCAGCAATCATAAAACCGGAGACACTGAGTGCCCTGCTAGAAAATTTGCAGAAAATCGTTACATTAATTCAATTGATTATGAGGGCACTAGTGCCTGAGTCACTTCAAGCTCAAGGTTGGACTTCCGTATTACGCTGCACTGCCCTACTAACACTCGAACTATCGCTGTCGAAGCAAAAATTACAGTCGTCTGCATAAACAACGCGCGTGTATAATTTGTGCAACATACACTCTAACCTAGTTTAAGTTTGTGTAGATCATTTTAATTTAGTTTTATGACAATTAATTTTTCAATTTTTGTCACTATTTATTTTACTTGTTATATTAAATATTGCTAAGAATCCAATTTTCTTTCGAGGAATAATATTACAATAAGCATTTTTTATCGCCTGCGACACAGGTATATCCTAGTGCAGGCATATTTTTTAACATTATGTTACCTATTGTTTTTAGATTTTATTTTTGTATTCTGCCACTTTACTTTTTTGAATAAATTATTATTATATTATTAAATCTTTAAAACTGCGCAACGGATTTTGATGCGGTTTTTTTTTAATAGATAGAGTGATTGACATATTTTGCGGGCGAAGCCGCGGGCGGAAGCTAGTTTCAAATAAATCAATTACAGGCACTTTTGAATTATCAAGGGGTCGGTCAGGCAGAAAGATGAAGCTAGTTGCCCATTCCAAAGCAGTGTGTACCTATGGAGAAGAACGGGCAAGAAACTACATGGACACTCTTTTTTTCAATGTGACTATAATGCACACATTTCGTATACCTATACATACTTATATTACTTACTTATCTCCCTTGGACCGCGAATCTACCCTGTTGCGTGAATTTCTTCGTCGCTTCGACGCCGTCCATTCCTCATCTTCATCCGAACTCATTTCTAACGATGGATACACTGGAACAAAAAAAAAACACTCGTTTTATTTCTGTCCCATTATATAAATAACATTATTTCGAATTCGGACAGAAACTATTACTAAAGAAAATTTTAATTTAAAATGAAAATGAGTATTCCCTTCAACTTTATAGTACAGTCACAAGCACCAAAATTCAGAAGTTGTTGTCTCGCAAAATATACTATAACTATTTCAACTCCGAGATACGACAGGTTCGGTAAATCCAAAGATTCGAAATGCAATGTGTGTGACAACATACAATTTCATTTAATAATTAAGGAGAAAACCGCTTTTGAAACTAGCCAACTGTATATGTCGTAGGATAATTTGATACTTCGAATCTTCGCGGAAATCCTAGGGGTTTTGCGAAAACGCGGATAATTAGACATAGGCGAAAAATTATCAAATCTTACTGGACAAAGTCAGGATTTTTGCGAAAATACTCGTTATTATAGCAATATTGCGAAACGAAACGCTGGCTGTTATGAAATAAGAACGCTGATTGGTCGGTCAGCGCGTTCAATAAGAGATCGTCTCTGATTGGTTGACGTCTTAATCATCGGCAAACTAGGAACCAATTAGAAGTCAGCCAGCAAAATTGTAGCCAATCAGTGTTGAGCACATCAAATCTTACTATAGTAACGAGTATTTTCGCAAAAATCCTGACTTTGTCCAGTAAGATTTGATAATTTTTCGCCTATGTCTAATTATCCGCGTTTTCGCAAAACCCCTAGGATTTCCGCGAAGATTCGAAGTATCAAATTATCCTACGACATATACATATTTTTGCTCGTGACTGTACACACATACTTTTTTCAACTGTTTTATCAATACCAGCAACACTTTCAACTCGGTACAATTAAAATGGATCTAAAAATTCAATTTCAAGTTCAAGTTTTTCTCGAAAATCAAGCTCAATAGGTCAATCCAGCTCAAAATCCTGGTAATATAAAAATTACAAATTTTTAATGAATCGCTGAATGTGTTGCTACGCGCAAATTTCGAGAACAGCTGAACCAATTAATCTAATTCTTTTTTTGTTGTTTGTTACTGTAAGGAGAAGGTTTTTACATTAAAAAAAGTAGGTAGGTAGGGTAGGTACGGTAGGTAGGGTAGGTACGGTAGGTAGGGTGGGTACGGTAGGTAGGGTAGGTACGGTAGGTAGGGTAGGTAGGGTAGGTACGGTAGGTACGGTAGGTAGGGTAGATACGGTAGGTAGGGTAGGTAGGGTAGGTACGGTAGGTAGGGTAGGTACGGTAGATAGGGTAGGTAGGGTGGGTACGGTAGGTAGGGTAGGTAGGGTGGGTACGGTAGGTAGGGTAGGTACGGTAGGGTAGGAGGTAGGGTAGGTACGGTAGGTAGGGTAGGTACGGTAGGTAGGGTAGGTCGGTAGGTAGGGTAGGTACGGTAGGTAGGGTAGGTACGGTAGGTAGGGTAGGTACGGTAGGTAGGGTGGGTACGGTAGGTAGGGTGGGTACGGTAGGTAGGGTAGGTACGGTAGGTAGGGTATAGGTACGGTAGGTAGGGTAGGTACGGTAGGGTAGGAGGTAGGGTAGGTACGGTAGGTAGGGTAGGTACGGTAGGTAGGGTAGGTACGGTAGGTAGGGTAGGTACGGTAGGTAGGGTAGGTAGGGTAGGTACGGTAGGTAGGGTAGGTACGGTAGGTAGGGTAGGTACGGTAGGTAGGGTAGGTACGGTAGGTAGGGTAGGTAGGGTAGGTACGGTAGGTAGGGTAGGTACGGTAGGGTAGGTACGGTAGGTAGGGTAGGTACGGTAGGTAGGATAGGTACGGTAGGTGGGGTAGGTACGGTAGGTAGGGTAGGTACGGTAGGTAGGGTAGGTACGGTAGGGTAGGTAGGGTAGGTACGGTAGGTACGGTAGGTAGGGTAGGTACGGTAGGTAGGGTAGGTACGGTAGGTAGGGTGGGTACGGTAGGTAGGGTAGGTATGGTAGGTGGGGTAGGTACGGTAGGTAGGGTAGGCACGGTAGGTAGGGTAGGTACGGTAGGTAGGGTAAGTAGGGCAGGTAGGGTAGGTAGGGTAGGTACGGTAGGTAGGTTAAGTAGGGCAGGTAGGGTAGGTAGGGTAGGTAGGGAAGGTAGGGAAGGTAGAGAAGATAGGGTAGGTAGGGTAGGTTGGTAGGTAGTGTAGTAAGGGTAGGTAGGGTAGGTAAGGTAGGTATCATATGTAAGACAGGACAACGTCTGTCGGGTCAGCTAGTAAATCAATGAAAATCAACATTGAACACTTACCATACTCCTCATCCCGATGCACTTCCTTAATAACATCCTCCTCATCAGCCAGGTCCTGTAAGGGTGGCGGCTTTCGAGCTCGTTTGCCGTCGTGTCTCGAGCTGGCGGGCTGCGGCGAGTCGCTGGCCAGGCCGAAGGTACGCGATGGGGCTGTGAACCGTTCGCTGATGCTCAGCATGCCTGCTACTGCTGCGTCTTCTGGTTCCCTGTAAGGTAAATAGTTTTTTAGTAATAAAATAGTGCGGTTATTACTAACAACATGAATGATGTAACTAACATTTTTATATAAAAAAATGTCTATGGAGTTTTTCTCCATAGGACAGCTTTGGAATGGGCAACTAGCTTCATCTTTCTGACTGATCGACGTCTTGAGAATTCAAAAGTGGTTGAAATTGGTTTATTTTATAATGATATTTTTTTTTTATAATTTTTATTTGAGTTTGAGTTAGTGGTTCATCAATGCTCATTCCTTCTTTGTATGAAAGAGGTATTTGCCCAGCGGTGGGACGATAATAGGCTTTTTTCAATTATCAAATGACTTCTCCTGCTTTGAGTGGAGTGGAAGCGAATGTCAAACTCTTACTAACTATTACTGATATGAAAAATGTAGTCCATTTCCGTTTCCGAGATGCAAAATAAGGTTTATTTTGTCATGTTTTTCACGATACTCACGTCTCAACACCGGGCTGCTCTTCCTCGGCCAACACCGATGCTTGTATGAGAGACTCGATACCGTTCGCTGGCGCCCTAGCTGCAACTTGCTTATAGCTGCTACTTGTGACGTTTGTGGATGCTGTAACATATAGAACATATTTAGATATGCAACCAAAATACAGATTTAATAAATAAAGTGTTGATGACAGTCGAACAAGCTATTTGGTATACAGGCAGAGTCAAATTCTTATACATCACTCTCGTTAAGTATGCCATAATGTTATAAAGTTATACCACAATAAAAATTAATATTGGCAGTGCATAGGAAAGATAAATATTATTACCTGGATACCAAATAGCTTGTTACACTGTACACTGTAGGCTGTTTTGTCCCACTGACATACACTTCTGGTAGTCTGATGATGAAACGGGCTTTTTTTTGGGGTGTGGAGCGGAAAGGAGTGTCAGACTCTTACTGACTAAAACCCGTCCATGTTCCTTCCTTAGCCCTTTATGTCCTGGAGTAGCAGTATCCTTTTCAGACAATCCCGCTCATCAGAAAATGCCTATGCCTTTATTTTAATGCTATCATTGATCACCACGCTTAATCTAAGCAGTCAAGACTTATATGAATTATAAGACCAGGTTTCCTCACAATGTTTTCTTTTAACTTTATGTCCATGACGTCCAGAACTTAGAAAATACATCTGAATTCGAGATCACATTGGTACCTGCCCGGAATTGAACCAGGCCATAACCACTAGGTGGTCACAACATATGAACCAAGCCTAGGTGGTAACCACTAGGTGGTAATAAAATTTCAGAGCTCTCACTTTATACATATTTACTCAAAAACAACATATTTTTTTAAGAAGTTGCTTACTTGAATAACTGGCTGCAGAATCTGTTCGAAGGTCCAGTCAAGCATTGAAAGAAGATATGATTAGTAATGAGAACAATGCGGTCTTTCAATTAAGGTTGATAGATCGAATATACGCTATACACTTCAATTTACTAATAACTGTGTTGTGGAAGTCAGGGAGCTAGTCACTCCATGTAAAATACTGGTATTCACCTGCATCTGGTCAGACTGGAAACTGACCCCAACGGCTAGGCAGATGATGATTGATAACTCACCATTACTGCTGCTCTCATTCCGTCTGTAAGTGGTATGTTTGCTGTGCTTGGTCTTCCTGGGTCGTGGTGCTGGAGTGTCATCGATGTATAAGTCAGAATCTTCGTAGTCGTATGTGTTGGAGACTCGGCGTCGAACTGGACGCTCGGAACGGCGGACCGGAGTTGGTGGTGTGGTGGATACGCTGGGCTTCGATTCTTCGACGACCTGGAAACAATGGAGGTGTTTGAAATCAATGTTGAGCATGTATACAAAACATTGTAAAACATAGTATCGGTAATAGTAACGGTGGAGTTTCTTGCCCATTCTTCCCCACACGAAACTACCTTTTGGAAGGGGCGACTAGAATCAATTCTATTTCTTCTTCATTTTGACGATCAAAAGTGCCTTAATTTGCCTATTTGAAATAACTAGCTTCATTTCTCGGACTGACCGACACCTTGACAATTCAAAAGTGCCTGTAATTGGTTTATTTGAAATAAATACTTTGAGTTTGAGTTTGAGTTTGATAAATGATTTGACTTTGATTTTGAATTCGTTGTAATATTCGTATGTGCGTCCGTGGGGTAAGCGTGATTGTCCGAAAGGGGTACCGCACCCCGGAACACAAAGGGCTAAGGAAGGAACATGAATGGGTTTTAGTCAGTAAGAGTCTGACACTCCCTTCCGCTCCACCCAGAGCGGGAGAAGTCATGTGTGTCCGTGGCATCACCCTCTGAGGCACACACTGTTATTATTTTTTTTTTTTTTGTTATTTGTATTTGGTATGTCACTGTGTCCAAATTAATGATTCTTTTTCTCTCTCTTTCTAACAGAATACCAGCGCTGCGGTTCAAACTTTGCCAATGTCCTTCTTCTTTTCGTAGTCAATAACCACAAGAACACTCTGACACCAGGGTAATACCCGGTGTCAGAGTTTTTATGCTGCTGAAAAATATCTCTGACATGCTGGTTTTTCCTCACGATGTTTTCCTTTACCGATTTATAACCAAGTGATAATTATACAATTCGCACATGAATCCTTAAAATCAGAGGTGTGGGCCTTGGGTTCGAACTCGAGACCTAAAACTTGGCATTTCGGTCACACCACATATCACTGCTTATGCCCATATTAGCTGAATAGTATATCTCTACTCACATAATTAGTGGTAGCTGTATACTGGTGCGCGATCGCCGCGTCGTACGAGGGCAGCTGATTGTGACGATACTCTCCATTTTCAGTTTCTTGAACTGCCACATTGCTATAACTAGCTGTTTGCTGTAAAAAAAAATGAATATCATAAATACAGACATGAATCTCTATATAATATCTCTCTCTACTCAATAGCTTTATTTTTATCACAATAACAATACAACTGGCGTGCGCAAAGTTCAATGAACTTCGCGCCGATCAGCTGTTAGCAGCTATTGAGTATACAAAAAAAGTTTCTTTGGGAAAGTTAATTGTAATCATGAGTACAATCACGTGTTTAAATATCGGTCACTAATTACCAGTCACCTTATATATTATTCTCTTTCATTTACCTGATGTACTGAAGGTACTTCTTCATATCTCTGGTAGTTGTCCACAGTGGTGTACGCTATATGTTGCGGCTGTTGGTAGCTGTATACCGCTGGTTGATACGACCCTGGCTTCGCTGATTCAGAGTACTGGTAGTCTTGTTGAATGTCTTCAGCTGAGTACATACCTGAGAAAGACAGAAATGTTTATAAACTAGATTTTGCCCGTGGCTTCGCCTTCTAAAGAGGTCTGAAGTGATCTCGCGAAAACGTGCTACCGCCTAGTATAAGTAAAAACTGAGAACTTACGCAATGGAACATTAGAATATTTAGAATAGCCTGAAACTCATAATTTTTTAACAGAAAAGAACCTTATTTGGAATCTAGCGGTACAGCCCGATCGAAACTTTATGGCGGCGCAGTTGGTCGATTCTGTAAAAATTTCACGGTGAAAACTAAGGTGAAGTGCGCGTGAAGTCAGCTGTCAATCCACCTAATGCTAGGGATTGACACTATTGAAAGCTCACTTTGAACTCATTTCACCTACGTTACCACGGTGAGTTTTTACAGAATAGCAGTGCTGGTCCTGAACGGTGAGCTACCCATTACTCACCGTCCGCAGGCCCGCGCATAATAACAACCCTGATATTCTAAAAAAGATTTTCCACTCACCAGGTCCATAATTCATCTCCTGTCCATCAATCCTAACGTTAGCCTGCAGATTTTCGTTAGTGAACAGTATCTGTTCCTCATGGTAGTCCCCTATGTCCTTTTTAGAGATGGTCCACTGATGTATAGGTTTCAAGACGGGTGGTCTGTCTGTTCGAATGAGGTGGGACTTGAGGATCGAATGCTCGGGGAGGGAGTATGGAGGGGGTGCGTCTTCGCGAGATGAGGAGGGCGAGTTGCTAAAACAAGAAATTTTAGATTATATGGTAGAAAAAAATATGTTTATTGAAACTGCTGGGAGTAATAACACTAACAAGACTTTCTATTAATTTGAAATGCCCTTATTTTAGTTCTGGCAACACTAAACTTTTGTTTTGCCAGAAAAAAAAATGAATAAAAGCCTGTGTTCTGAGGTAACAAACATTTAAAAAATACAGCCTGTTTGATAACTTCCTCCCTTTTTTAAATCGGATGAAAAACAGTAGTGTCAGTCTGAGCCAGAACATTAAACCTTGAAGACAAAACCTATTTCCTAATCAAAAATTTATTTCTTTCCCTAAATTAAAAAAAAATATATGTCCACTTACTTCATCTTAATCTTCAAAGTCGTCTTCTTATCAGCCCTTTCAACAAACGTCCCGTTCTCCGGATATGAGACCTCGTCGTACGTCTGATAGGCGAACCCTTTGTCCGGCATCACCATCTCTTTGCCTTCCACCACATACTTTGTGTCCGGTATTCCGTTCGCGTACTTAACGTCTTGTGTTGTTACGTATCTCTCTTGGTACACTACCTCCTGGGAAAGGGAGAAGAGATTTTAACCTGCATTCGCAATTTACGAGGAGCTCGTGGCTAAGCAATAACAGCCGCACAAGTCGATTCATCAGGTTAAGCTACGCTTGTCGGGGTTGGCCGTGGATGGGTGACCATTTACACACCGAGACTGCTCCGTGCCTCGGAAAACACGTTAAACCGTTGGTCCCGGCTGTCATTTGTGCATCTTTGACAGTTGTTACGGGTCGTCAGAACCCCATAATCTGACAACCAGTCTTAGCCCAGTTACTGGGTTGTGGAGGTCAGATAGGCAGTCGCTCCATGCTAAATACTGGTATTCAGCTGCATCCGGTTAAACTGGAAGCCGACTCCAACATAGTTGGGAAAAGGTTGGGCAGATGATGGAATAATTTAATTAATTCAATTTTCTCGAGTACGTAAATAATGTATTTTTCAGCTGTATGTACTAGTTAGTGGTCCTGTAATCCTAATTAATAACAGCCATGGCGATTCACTGCGCAGGAGTTACCTAATTCATGCGACCGCGAGTGGGGGGGGGGGGGACATCTCTTATTTGCCATACAAAAAATTACCTTATTATCAATATAGAACTTGTCAGCGTACACCTTCTCCTCCACAAACTCTCCATTCTGTCCCATGTGCATAATAGGCTTCGGCAGGGTCAGCTTGAGAGACTTCTTGGAGTTGCTTGCTGCCTTCTTTGAATGTGACTTGCTGGGAGACGAGTGGTTCTTTATCTTGAAGTCCTGTAAAAAGAGAAATATTTGTAAGGTAACCATTAGACATGGAACGAATTCGATTATGGTCCGATGACCGATTGCACAGAGGTTGATGAATAAACAAAACAAAAAATTGTAAGGTAGGAAAAAATACTCATAGCTTAGTAGCTACAGGTTAAGACATGAACTGTATTGACATCAACCCTGCTTGTGACGTCATTCAAATATAACTGCTCATTGCAACATTCCACTTTCTCATTTGGTTTCTTCTGTATGTATTTCCAAAATCTTTACATCTTAACTATAAGAGTACTCTTGACGACACGGTTGGCGCAGTGGTTGAGCGATTGACTGCTGCGCACTATGTCGCGGGTTCGATTCCCGCACGGAACAAATATTTGTACGACCTGCAAGTATTTGTTACGAGTCTGGGTGTTTTTCTATCTATAATATGTATGTATTTACAAAAAAAAAATGTATATAAGTAGTCTATCAGCCATCTCGTTACCATAAAACAAGCATTAGGTTGCTTAGCTTGGGACGATATGGCGTTGTGTGAAATGTGCAAGGATATTATTATTATTATTACTCTAATGTTCCCAAGATTGTCTTAGAAGATGGCAGAAAAGTGGTCTGACAATGTCAATGGGTGCAGAAAACCATTTCTGCCAACTATTGGGAGAAATTGTTGAGAGAGAAATCAATAGTTGGAAGAAATTGGTTTTCTTTCTCCAGAAGGAAAAACATTACCCTCCTTTTGGTCTCCGCCGCAGTCGAGTAAAGACACATTCATTCATTCATATTCAGCTATATCGAACATTCTCCATTAGTTGTAAGACTCCAACATAGTGAAGAAGTGAACCCACCTTATCCTTATTAGTGGTAGTGGTAGACCGTTTCTCCAATGTCCTCAGTTCCTTGCACAGCTCTCGCACTAGTTGACCAGAGTTCAGGCATTTGGGCACGTTGTCACGCTTCGCTGTGTCCGTCTGCAATATTAACCAAATAATTTTGATCTTTGCTAAATAAGGGTTGGAATAAAAACTAATTAAGAATAGAAAATTATCATGCTTATCGTTTCAGATCTTCTATTATTTAATCAATGAGTCAGAGTTCCATTATTCGTACAATATAGTCAGCCTACAATGATGACGACTAATAGAGAAGTATGGAAGAAAAAGACATGTTGCGCCGACCCCAAATAAATTGGGATAAGGGCAGGAGAATTATGATAGTCAGCCTACAATGTTCACACTGCTGGGACACGGGCCACCTCTCTATAAGAGGGAGTGGGTATTTTACCATGCGGACCTAGTGTGGGTTGGTAGAAGTCACTTTCCTTTGAGTTTTTGGTTCTAGAACATACCGGTTTCCTTACCATGTTTTCCTTCACCGTGTGAGGGCAGCGGTGATGAGACAGTTACACAAAGAGCAGAATTTATAAAGCAGTAGTGGCCCATTGGTCACAGCAGCGACTTATTTTTTTTTTTTTTGAGGGTGGGTTATCATCAAATGACCCCTCCCGCTCTGGGTGGAGCGGAAAGGAGTGTCAGACTCTTACTGACTAAAACCCATCCATGTTCCCTCCTTAGCCCTTTATGTACCAGGGTAGCGGTAACCCTTTCGGACAATATCGCTTAACAGCCGCGACTTGCGATTTG